>CM062652.1:31331293-31931293 GCA_031772095.1 Zeugodacus tau
AAAATGTCCAAGCTTCTTCATGGCAAACCGGTTTTTACTGCAAATCTAACGGGACATTCTAAAAATAGAATGCAAAGCGTGATCAACTGTTCAATTTTGTAGCGAAACTGCGCTAAGTTAGCTTTTCGCGAAAACAAAATTGAATTTCAAAGTGGTCAAACGTTTGCTAGAGATGTCCGATTTTGATTATTTAAAAAGAATTTTATTGTTGCAGGTATTTACTTTAATAAATTCATCTTGTGAAATTAATTTTATTGATTTATTATTTGTTGTGTATTTTTGATTGATTTTCATGTTTAAATAGACATTTAGTTATGTTACCCCACGATCCCCCCTTTATGAGTGTTATCAGTGTATTTGTCAATGTTTTAAGGTACTATAAATGTTAGGTGTAGCTGCCGATATTTGTTTATATTCGTGAATAAACTTAAGCTGTCGTCTTACTGTTGCTCAAATTTGGTTTGGTAGAACAAAGCATTAAAAACAAAGGCTACGCAGTAGAGATGAGAAAACTTAACATTTGTATTGGTTACATTTGCAAAAAAATTATTGCTTATTGGACTAAATACAATCGTTGTAAGATTTCAATTGTTCAGTAACATGGTTCCGCCGTATGAGCAAAAATCAAAAAATCCATCTATCGATTTTTTGACAAAATGTAAACCGATGGCCTCTAAATTGTCCAAACTTCTTATTTTCAAACCGGGTTTTCCCAAAATCTAACGGTACTTTCTAAAAATAGAGTTAAACGCATGAACAACTGCTTTATATTTTTTAAAGCACATCAGACTTTTTTTTTAAATTCGCAGCAACAACGCACTTCAAATTGTTCTGGTAATTGTTCAAGTTAACGAATCATGATTATTTTAATGGCTTTTGAAGCTAGAGGTATTTATTTCAACTTGTGAAATTAATTAAGACTAACGTGATTTGTATTTTTTGTGAAATTAGTGTTTTATATCACTTATTTTTTTAACCTTTTCTCTGCGTCAATGTGTTTACATAAAGTTTTTGTTGTGTTCCCCATGCGAAATCCCCGTTAGATTTATTTTACATTATCTTTACCAGAGTCTTAAGGTAATAAAAGTGTTAAAGTTAGGTGCGGAAATTTGCAGATGTAGAAGTAATCGTCAAAATAATAATGGCCTTTGATTTAACTATTTTTAAGTTCAAACTCATTATAATTGGACTAAAAAAGCTTGGAAAGAAGGATAAACCATCTTTATTTCAATCTATGTACGGTCTACTAGAGGATGCATTATAAGTTTTTGTTCTAATTATAATGGCTGTAGAATGGCAGTGAAAAAATGAACTGTATTAAATTGGTTGATAATTTGCTTTTTTCCTACATGATTTGTTTATATGATATTATTCTTACAGGTTGAATGTGGGGGTTCAGCTTGTTTATCGCTTTCTTAAATGTGTTTACAAAGCCTTACTGAAAGTTTTGACGCTCCGACCATGACCATGAGAAGTATTTTTGCGCATGATTGCCATATAATTACAATTACAGTTCTATGGGAGCTATAGGACCTAAATAGTAGTCCGATGGGTCCAATTTTTTTACTATATATTTAAAATAATTTTCTAGATTTTTGGTGAAAATTTCAAAGCGATATCTCAACGGGAAGTATTTATGACCGCACCTTCATACAAGCCCAACCACTGTGCTATGCTAGACTTGCGTAGCAGTACACCTACGTACTAACGTAACTAACTCCGACTGCAGTTCACTGGACCCACGGGACTGCCGCTAGGCATTGCTTCGCAGGACCAGACTCAGCCAAAATTGGCTCTTCGTCAGCGATTTTTTAATCTACTCCTCGCTAGCTCTTCTTTTTTCGCTTCTGCGTTGCATTTCGTTTCTCCTTAGTTCCTGAAGGGCAATTGCGGACCATGTTTTTACTTAATTCCACACGATTTTACATTGTATCATGTGGTGCACAATATTTTCTGGAGTTACGCGTTCTTTTATAAGAGTCTCTATTTCTGCTCTCTCTGCTTCGTACTTTGGACAAGTAAAGAAAATATGCTGAACAATTTCTCTCCCGTCACCGCAGAAGGAACAATCGGTTCCGTCATCGTGGCCGTATTTGAAGAGGTATTCTCTGAAACAACCGTGTCCGGTTAGAAATTGCGTCAGGTAAAAATCCGTCTCACCGTGTTTTCTTTCCACCCAAGTTTTCACGTTTCCGATTAACTTGTACGTCCATCTCCCTTTTTCCGTCATGTCCCAGCGGCTCTGCCATTCATATATACTTTT
Organism: Zeugodacus tau; assembly: GCA_031772095.1. Taxonomy (NCBI): domain Eukaryota; kingdom Metazoa; phylum Arthropoda; class Insecta; order Diptera; family Tephritidae; genus Zeugodacus; species Zeugodacus tau. The sequence goes on from CM062652.1 coordinate 31,333,557, forward strand.
CAGCCTTTCTTCGTTACGCTCTTCTGTTGTTAACCGTCTTCCAATGTCTATGGATTTGTCGTAAGCTCTTTTAATTTCCATTGCCATTATATCGGGCGGTATGATGCCCGCTATGACTCCGGATGCTTCATGCGATACGGTACGGAATGCCCTAATCACCCTGATTGCAGTTAGTCTAGTAACTGATCTTGCTTTCTTAGCATATGTATTAATCTGCATTGCTGGTCCCCAAATGGGCGCCGCATACAATAGCACAGACTGACTTACTTTAGCCAGGAGTGCTCGCTTGTTCTGGCTTGGTCCGCCGATATTGGCCATCATTCTAGATATGGCCGCTGTTACTTGCGCCGCTTTTTCGCATGCTTTTTCGATGTGCGTCTTGTAGCTCAGACGTGTGTCTATTACAACGCCGAGATACTTCAGTGACTGTTTGGTAGTTATGTTATACCCGTCGATATTAAGGGTTACATTTTCTACTTTTTTTCTACTTGTTATTAGAACTGCTTCAGTTTTCTGTCCTGCTAATTGGAGCTTATTTGCCGTGAGCCAGTTTTTTATCTTTAAAGCAGCGTCTTCACATAATCTTTGTATTTGACTCAGCTCTTTTCCTACGACGGTTACGGCAATATCGTCCGCGTATCCTATAATTTGAACTCCCGTTGGTAGTGGAAGTCTCAACACTCCGTCATAGAGTACGTTCCACAACAAGGTACCTAAAACCGAGCCCTAGTGTGTGTGTGTGTGTGAGTGAGTGTAAATAAACGACAATTTAATATTCGCAAATTAACTGTGAGATAGAGGTGCTGCAAAATGTTCAGTTGACATCAAAATAATAGAGATATGTTCATGATAATATTTTTTTTTAAACTTAGGTATACATTAATGTTGCTTGGATATAATGAACATCGCTTAGACAATACTGCAGCAGAAAGCGAGAGAACCTTTGGCTTTTTCATAGATTAATCGAAAATTGAGAACAGGTTGAAGTGTTTATCAACACTCATTGGTTAGGAATACGTCGGACCCAAACTGTAATGATCTGTATGAAAGAAGGAGGCAATATTAAGTCTTTTTCTCATGCATTCACAAAACTGAGAACACAAATACAAAACTGTGGGAACACTTAAAGTTTAAATTGATACATCGTGGTGTGTGGCTGTCTTCTGGACTCACGAACTCTTGCAAAAAGGAAGAATTTCTCACGAAAAGATCCAAGGAGTTGCAGTTCGAACAGTTCGAATTTATTAACAACAACCAAACAAATAAGATGATATCTTTAATCTGAATCATAAGTTCCGTGAAACAACTTTCTTTACGAAAAATTCATGATACATAACAACTGGGCCGTTTGCAGACCTCAATTCCCGCAAAATGATTCAATTTAACAACACATGGGATGTTTTACTAAATGCCATCCATTAGGGTGGGTACGAATACTAGATGTGTGTCGCCAAATACTAGCACTTTACCATGTGAGCAATGTAGCATTTTGCTAGTAACAATATCAGCATATTATTGTGGTACTTCACTGAACACAGCTAAAAATAGGTTTGAAACCTATTTCAAAATATTTTGTCAGAATGACTTTTCAAAAATAAATAAATAAAATGGAAAATATAAAAAATTCTCACAAGTTTTTTTTTTTCAAACGCCAGGGTCATGTATCACCTTATTATAACATTATATCAGAGATATAATTTAATGACTTCTGTGTTTTGTGGAGAAAATGCGTGTTTTGTGTGATTTTGCAATTTTTTGAAACATCGAATGTCTATGCAACAAAAACTAGTATTTGTGCTTACTACAAATCGATGTGTGTCAATGTACGCAGTAAACACAATACCATAATACTTTTATCATGGTATTTTTACCGCATCTGTGTCTCGGGTATTACAGTTTTGTTCGCATAACGGCTGTATGTAAGTCATAAAACTGTCATAAAAGTTCTCTTCCGATATCTTTACTAATGCTTACTTTATATATTTTCAAGTAAACGATTCAGATAGACTTCAAAGTTCTGGTATATGGGAAGTAGGCGTGGTTGTGAACCTATTTGGACTATCTTCACGACATATCATTGGGATGCAAGGAAAATATTACAAACCGAATTTCATTAAAATTGATCGAGTTGTTTCGGAGATATGGTTTTTGACCCATAAGTAGGCGGAACCACGTCCATTAAAAATTTTGTGTATAATTTTGAGTTCAACGCTTCTGTACCATCTTTATAATGAAATTTAAGCTTTCTGGTGTTTTTCCTTACTGAATTAAAGCATTTTTAATAGATTTCAACATAATCTTTGTATGGGAGGTGGGCGTGCTTATAAACCGATTTCCTCCATTGGACTGTATAAGGTAGTACATAAAAGAAACGACACTAGAAAGTTTCCGTGATATAACTTTACATCCAAAATTACAATATATCGCACTATGAAGCGGTCCTTGTTAGCAATTTTACTTCCATTGCCTAATTTATGTGCTAGTTATAGCTCTTGATATGTTTTCGGTTATCGCCTTTTTGTAGATGTGGCAGTGGTCCGATTTCGCCCATCTTCGAACTTATCCTTTTTATGGTGCCATAAAATACGTGTACCAAGTTTCATCAAGGTATCTCTCATGTTACAGATTGCACGAATTTAATTTGAACTTTACTCGTCACCCTGATCATTTTGATATATATAACCCTATATCTGACTCCTTTAGTTTCAGTACTTACGGCCAACCGTTATGTGAACCAAACTATTATTCTCTCTTAGCAAGTTTGTTGCGAGAGTATAAAAAAGGGTATAGGGTTCCCAAGGAGGAAGTTAGTTTCTTACTCGACCAAAGCTCAACCAGAAAAATTGTGATAGGCGGTGTAGATATATTTGCAACTGTGGAGAATAAGAAAATACTTTCTGTCTTGTTTTCTTATTGTTCAGAAAAAGCTTTATTGCGTAACACAGATGTACACCATTTTCACGAGCATTGCTGTTCTAGCTGATTTCTTTTCAGTTGAAAGCACCAGCTCCTGTCATAGTTTTCTCGTACCATCTAGTCCTAACCAAATATACTCAAAACAGGTTAAGGGAAAATCATCACCACCTCTTCAAAAAAGAAATTTAATTTACAGTCATTAGTTTTTGCGTGTGATCGTGCTGGGGTCCCTGAAAGACCCGTTGCCATTATAGTTTCTTCTGCCTTAAAAGACTTTGTTATTATTTCATTGTGTCATTGATCGTTTAAAGTTGCGCCGTGAAAGAACTATTTTGACCATGCCAACTGTGAGTCGGAGAAAGCTAAAAATATTAAAAACACTATATTACTACATTTGAAATCTAAATCGGTATAACTGAGTGAATTATATGTCGTTGGGTGTGATGGTAACTGTAGGGAATAGAGATTTCAGTAGTGGTGTTAATCATCTGATAGAATACGATTCAATAGGTCATCACAATGGTCTATCTATCATAAGCATTTCAATGAGTTACCACTACGTCATATTTTATTACATTTAGACGGAAGAACTACAGTATTCCAATGAAATGGATATTTTGGTCACACAGAAAATCTTCTCATTGCCATGCTTGGTGAGGACAGAGAGGTTTTAAGAGATCTTGCATATCGATGAATTGTAAAAGCAAGATCAGAGAATGCTCGAAACCTTCGAACGTTTAAAGTGCTTGCATTCAACTTCGATGCCAAAGGTTACACTGAAATTATGTTGTAGCGAGACTGTAGCATAACTGAGCCACCTCTAACTTTAAATATGTCTGATGGAACCTTGAAAGACATTGTCAAAAACGGTCTTGGTACATGCCATACCCAAGCCGTGGAGCGGTGCATCACGTTGGTACAGAAACATCGACTGAAGTTTGTGGGGAAAATAAACGAGATGGTTTTATTTATTTTTATCGCTCCACTTTACCATCTATCTGGAAACGCTAACTCAGCAAATGTCGCGTCAAAATATTTCTTATTTCTCTGTATAAAGATAGGTCTATACATATATGTTCAGCTCTTTGTTTGCAATAAAACACAAGAACTTCAAAATTGCATATTTTTCAACCAAATTTAATTTTGAATGACAACAACATAAATCCTTTTAATTATTAACAATTTGAACTTTAATTTACATGCACTACAACAACATGTGCAGTACGTAACTTCACTTAACAGTTTTGCATTCACAATGTATCCAATACTCACTGCCAATTAGCCAGCTACAGCGCAGACACAGGCATAGTGAACCACCTGCGACGCACGCAACGGCAACTGCCAACCGACTATCAGGCAGCCTACTTCCGCACTTCCGCTTCGTTTGTATTGATGGTGAATCCACCTGCTAACCTGATTGCTTGTCGTTTACTGTTGTATTGTTGTTGTGTTCGGTGTTTTTTGCTTTTTACTAGCACCACTGGTTGGTAATAACTCTTAAAAGGCACCGGCAATAAAACAACTGCAACAGTAGTAACAACAGCACTCGAAGTGTATAACTGATTGCATAAATGAATGAATGAATGAACGAACGAGCAAGTGAATGAATGAAAGGACGAACGAATGAATGCATGAATCAACGAATGAGCACTGCTGTCGGTGCTTTTTATTGCCATTCAATACGGCTATATACCGGCTTTGTCTGGCTTGAGCTGAAGACTGGCAAGTAGGCAAGCCGGCAGGCGACTCATTCACGGTGCCAAAGAGTCAGCGAAACGTTATTCAATTGACATAGTTATGTCAGTTGGTTGATCTCGATTTTATAGCTTTTTTATGTTCATTTAATATAGTGAATTTTATTTTTGTTCCGCTGCAGTTCAGTGATAATACAATTTTGACACGACTCACTTAGTATAATTTTAGAAAAAGTTACATTTTGTCAGAGAGCAATTACACATATTTGCCAATAATAAATCATTTCTGTGATTTCTGACGTCAAAATTGATAAGTTGGCACGAAAGTGGTGCTTATGTCTAAAGCACTGCCATTCATAGCAATCACATGACATTTATATATTGGCTTTCTAATATAATATGGATGCTAAGCTGCAGACGTCATTTGACATAATTGACTACATTAATGAAAATTATTGAATCAAGAGCGATGAAGCGAAAGTCATTTAATGAAATAATCCTCAAACAAACATGTAGTATATGGGTCTAGGACCATAATTGAACGATTTGCCCTAACCAATAACTTCTAATCTTTAATTTGTCTCCATTGACACTTGTTTTAAACTCCTTTGATTTCGTAAGACCATCTTTTACCGCTAGGTTGACCTCGTGATCTCCAGCTAAACTTCATTTAACACTGCAAAATGTAAAAAAAAATCTCGCGAGTCTCTTAAATGTAAACAAACCCAACATCAGTTGAACTCTAATATCATTTTAAAAGAGATAGTCTTTGTTTCCTACTTAATTGATAATTTAGTTGTCTGTAGCATTGTTAAATGGTTTACAGTCGCTTAATCATTGGCGACGGCGAATACCGCAGACGAGGGAATGATGACCTGTTGGAAGGACCAGGCAGAGATGGACCTGGCTTTACTTGATATTACCAATTAGCGCGTTGTTGTGATGGAGGATGGAGTCATATGTAGAAGTTCACGTAAGTGAGGAAAGTTTCTGACTGTCATTCACTTGGGAGTGCCCAGGAACGATTCTTTTATATGTGGGTCAAGCAGCTCACGACTTCCGGTCTTAGACCAAGTATCCTCTGGGTAGCCAACAGACATCCGCTTGGAAGCGTGCTAAAGTGAGAAGGCGAAACCCGCTTCGCGGTTGTGCGTAGGGTTTGGGACCCACCACATAAAAACACCCCCCCAATGAAAAGAACAAAACAGCCTCGGATGAGACCCCAGCCAATTTTGATGACGACCACTGCAAACGTTTAAAGACTACGATTTAAGGGCATGCACCTGGAATGTCGGACCCTTAATTGGGATGGTGCCTCTCTGCCCAGCTGGTTGATGTCCTCGTAGGTAAAAAAATGCTGACATCACCGCAATCCAAGCAATGCGAGCGACGGGACAAGGACGGAAGAAGATGGGTCCTTGTGACATCTACTACAGCGGCCACAACAGTCGAAAAATTCAGCCTCCATGACGAAACAGCACCAAACGGTCTGAGGCTGATCGACTTCGCCGGGGCCCGAAATATGGTCGTCTGTAGTACTAGATTCCAGCATAAGAAAATCCATCAAGCTACTTGGCTGTCCCCGGATCGAATCACTCGCAACCAGATCGATCGATGGACGACATGTCTCCAGTGTTTCTGATGTGCGTACGCTTCGTGGTCCCAACACCCGCCTCTGTGTAGAAAAGCGCACACGTCAACAAACACAAGGAAGGTCCGACATCGAGAAGCTGCAATCACAATCGACAGCCGAACGATTTTCTACTCGACTTGCACTCCTGCTCTCTGAGAGCACTCATCAGCATCTCGGTATAAGGGAGCTGTGGGACGGCATATCAAACTCCTTACGTACAGCTGCAACCGAAACCATTGGTTTACGGAAAAGTCAAAAAAACAGATGGTATGATGAGGATTGTCGTCTCGCAGTGGAGAGAAAACAGACTGCCTACCTCGCAATGTTGCGATCGACCGCAACACGAGCGGGATGGGAAAGATACCGAGAGTTGAAGAGGGAAGCGAGACGCATTTGCAGACAAAAAAAGAAAAAGGCCGAAATGCGTGAGTATGAAGGCAGAAACGACAAGCTGGCCGACAGGGGTAATGCTCGAAAATTTTACGAAAAGATCCGGCGACTAACTGAAGGTTTCAAGACCGGAGCACACTCCTGTAGGACCCCCAGAGGTGATCTAGTTATTGATGACCAGAGTATACTGAGTTTATGGAGGGAACACTTCTCCAGCCTACTGAATGGCAGTGAAAGTACAACAACAGGAGATGGCGAACCCAATCGACGACGATGGAGCAGATGTTCCATTGCCCGACCGTGAAGAAATTCGAATAGCAATAACCCCTTGAAGAACAATAAGGCGGCGGGGGCCGATGGATACGGCGGCGAAGAGCTGATAAGGCGCTTGCATCAGCTTCTTTGCAGAATATGGTCGGAAGAAAGCATGCCTGACGATTGAAATCTCAGTGTACTCTGCCCAATACACAAAAAGGGAGACCCCACAATTTGCGCCAATTACCGTGGGATAAGCCTCCTCAACACCGCGTATAAGGTTCTGTCGAGCGTATTGTGTGAAAGACTAAAGCCCATCGTCAACAAACTGATTGGACCTTATCAGTGTGGCTTTAGACCTGGAAAATCAACAACAGACCAGAGATTCACCATGCGGCAAATTTTGGAGAAGACCCGTGAAAATAGGATCGACACACACCATCTCTTTGTCGACTTTAAAGCTGCTTTCGACATCACGAAAAGGAGTTGCCTTTATGCCGCGATGTCTGAATTTGGTATCGCCGCAAAACTAATACGGCTGTGTAAACTGACGTTGAGCAACACCAAAAGTTCCGTCAGGATCGGGACGGACCTCTCCGAGCCGTTCGATACCAGACGAGGTTTCAGACAAGGTGACTTACTATCGTGCGACTTCTTTAACTTGATGCTGGAGATTATAAGAGCTGCAGAGCTAAATAGAGAAGGTACAATCTTCTACAAGAGTGTACAGCTACTGGCGTACGCCGATGATATCGATATCATCGGAAGCAACAACCGCGCCGTTAGTTCTGCTTTTTCCAGACTGGATAAGGAAGCGAAGCGTATGGGTCTGGTGGTGAACGAGGACAAGACGAAATATCTCCTGTCGTCAAACAAACAGTCAGCGCATTCGCGTCTTGGCTACCACGTCACTGTTGACAGTCATAACTTCGAGGTCGTAGATAATTTCGTATACCTGGGCAGAATAACTCTTGCCAACAGGTGCTACTTTGGACTGAGTAGGCAATTGAAAAGTAAAGTCCTTTCTCGACGATCAAAAATCGAACTCTACAAGTCGCTCATCATTCCCGCCCTACTTTACGGTGCAGATGCGTGGACGATGTCAACATCGTGAACAACGATGAGCTGTATGTGTTATTCGACGACATGGACATAGTCCAGCGAATAAAAAAACAGCGGCTACGCTGGCTAGGTCATGTTGTTCGAATGGATGAAAGTGCTCCAGCTCCGAAAGTATTCGATGCCGAGGGAGAGGAGACCTCCACTCCGATGGAATGACCAGGTGGAGAGGGACCTGGCTTCGCTTGGTATAACCAATTGGCCCCAAACTGCCAGAAGGAGGGATACGTGGCGCGCTGTTTTGGACTCGGCTATAACCGCGTAAGCGGTGTCTACGCCAGTCTAGAAGAAGCATTGTTAAATGGTTTCACAATTCAATAAACTCTCTCAACTAAACACGTTCGAGCTATTGCATTTATTGGGTGTGATTGAACTCCCAAAGAATCGTATTTACTTTACTAGAAAAAAATGGAGATTTCTATTGTTTCTCTTTCCTTACAAAACCCTTCTCACAATATTTCAACACGTGCACATATTGCTCACACTCTTTTGGGTTATAATACTATATTTTTAACTTCCTCGCTGCGCAAACACAAATCGATGGTACAAACAACCTTCAACTTGAGTTATATTCAAAGCAAATAAAGGTTTTATTGTGTGAATTTCCAATCTGCTGACTCTTTCATTATTTCTCTATAAATAAATACGCTAACAATATGTTTGCAAGCTGCTCATAAATCCGTAACTTGTTACATAAAGCGGAGTGTGGCAAATGTGATACATTTTGAACAAAAATTACGCACTGCTGCATTCACACACGATTGTTTGACCTTTCCATACGACCCTGTAGAGCAGATTTAATCAAGCGACATAAGCTATAGGCAAGATCTGGTTCCTCAATTTATATATGGGTGATTCTACGATAAGAGGTAACTTGTGCGGCAATCAGCTTAAAGTATTGTTTATGCCCTTTATGTTGCTAGTTTTATGACTCACATCATATTAATGCAGTGTATTAAATAATATTACAATTTACTGCATAATTAACGCAATTTTTTCTGGAATTCCTTACAAAGTCTAAAAAAGTCTCTCCCCTGGCTTGTCCCGTTGCTACTTTTTATTTAACTTTCGGACAATACATATATTTTTTGTATGAGATGCTAAACCAAAACTAAGTTCAATTGGAGTTAAATTATTAAAATTAAGTATTGTTAAATAAAAAACAAAATTATTTTGTTTATTTCATATAATTTTTGAAATTAACTTTTGTCCCGATTTTTTTATCTATCTACCCTGCCAACTTTTGTTTCGCTTGTACGACATAAATTCAAAGACGATCGCATTGAAAAAAGTGCTCATGGGTTCATTTCAGCCTGAAGTTAGCAATACTAATCGCGAAATCCGTTTGAGCGCTGTAGTTTTTTAGTTATTGCGGCCCGATCATGCGGTGTACTGGATTCGAAAACTGATTTTGTCTCTCCCCTGGCAATTCATATAACGTATACTATTAATTTAATTTATTTGCCTTTATTGTCCTAAATTACTAATACTGTGATAATAAAGTGAAATAAATAATTAACTCAAAAAATAATTCAGTCAATTAAAACAATTAAATTTTTCATGAAAACGTCTCTCCCCTGTCGTATTTCCCCTGGCAAAATAACTGCCAGGGGAGAGAGTTAGAGACCAGGGGAGGACCGGAAGTCGTGAGCTGCTTGAGTCTTTATACTTTCTTGCGTGAACTTCTGAACATAACCCCTTCCCCACCTTCAGCCATCACCAGCATCAACAAAACTAAAAATATTAGCCTCGCAATCCAACGCCGAATCGCTCTTACCAACAGATGCTAGTTTGGACTGAGTGGACATTTAAATGTTAAAGTCCTCTGTTGATGAACCAAAACCAAACTCTACAAGTCCCATCTTATCCCGTTTTGCTATATGGTGCAGAAGCATGGACATTCGATGAGACGGCACTAGAAGTTTTCGGGAAAAAAGTTTTGTTGAAGATTTATGGTCCTTTGAACATTGACAACGGCGAATACCGCAGATGATGGAACGATGAGCTATACGACGACACTGACATATGTAGTTCAGCGAATAAAAAGACAGAGGCTACGTCATGTTGTTCGAATGACGAAAGCTCTTCAGCTTGGAAAGTGTTCGATGCAGTACTCGCTGGTGGAAGCAGAGGAACAGTATCCATTTCGTAGGAAAAACCAGGTAAAAAGTGACCTGGTTTCTATTGGTATTTCTAGTTGGCGCCAGAAAGCAAAAAGGAGAGAAAACTAGCGTAAAACTAAATTCGCCTATAACCGCATAAGCGGTGCATATGCCACATATGCATATATACGAGTATATGTATGTATATATAAATAAGATCAGGTTGTCCAGACTCTCCCCATGCCAAATCTTCTTTTGCAAGGGCAGAGGATATATTACGTCTTTAAAAAGTCAGAAAACTTTTTGAAAGATCTTCAGATTTTATATTTAATATCTGTTTCGTTTATTTAGGATAGAGAGTGAATTTATTGATTTGTTATTTTAATTTTATGGTTTATTCATCTAGGAGAGAGAGTACCTTTAATTTGTAATACTATTTTAAATTAATTTTTTGCTTTAATTATCTACCATAAATTTTACGTTTCTCCCCTGGCCGATGTATTTACCCTGGTCGTCGAAAAAGTAATAAAATATGTATTAAGCGACTTGCCCTTACGTGAGAAGATAAATAAAAGGGACAAAAATCATAATATAGAAGTTTCATGAAAAAAATGCAAAGTTTTTCTTTGGCCGATTTCTCTATGCAATTGAAACCTGAATTCTACGATAAGAATCATTCATATACCGAATTTCATTTATATCTTACGAGGAGCTCCCTTGATATGGTTTTTGACCGATAAGTGGGCGATGCCACGACCATTTTCCATTTTGTAAAAAAAATGTGAGTGCAGCTTCCTTCTGCCATTTCTTCTGCAAAGTTTAGGGTTTCTGATGTTATTAGAAAGTTTGGTTTGTATAGCTTTATTGGTTTGCGGGATATATGCAAAAAACCTATTAGTCGGCATCGCCCCTCCTCCTTCCCCGAAAAAAATTACATCCAAATATGCCGCTTCCTAGTGCGATACTTTGTACCAAATTTATATATATATAGTTTATTAGTTATGACACTTTATGTGTTTCAGGTTTTCGCCATTTTGTGGGCCGGGCAGTGGATTGTTTTGCCCATCTTCGAAAGCAATTCTCTCACGGTCTCAAGGAATATTTATGCCAAGTTTCGTCAAGATATCTCAATTTTTACTCAAGTTATCCGTTGCACGGACGGACAGACAGACATTCCGATTTCGTCTCGTCTCGTCATCCTGATCATTTTGATATATATAAACTTATATCTAACTCGTTTAGTTTTATGGCTTACAAACAACCGTTATGTGAACAAAATTATAATACTCTCTTTAGCAACTTTTGTTGCAAGAGTATAAAAATAGCATATCATGGTGCATCTCGGCTAACATTCACGAGATTAATTAACAAATTTTGGATTATTAATGTTCCTTGTACCACTATTTCCGATCGGGTACTCTTGCTACTACTACAACCGCATATACAATGCGACTCTACAGTCATATGCCTGTGGTACGGGGTTTTCCATTGTGCATTTAGTGTTATAATTCACTTCATTTTGTTACCTAATAAGGTCACTACTCAAGGGCATACCGCTGACATTCACCGGAAGAATGGAACTAGCGACATGCTGAACGTGTGCTAGCCTTTCAGATACCGTGTACTTTTATTTGTATGAAGTTTAAATGTATATATTATATACAAAAGCATATAAAATCAGCGCAAAATTTTCTACCTCAATGAATGCCAATATAAAGGATTTATTTATTATTGATGCGTAATGTATTGCAGTTGGTGTGTTGCATAAAAGTTCGTATCGTGCAAAGTGAAGCTGCACAAAACAGCCTGGCTAACTGTGGGATGCAGTAAGCTCCTTCTCCTATACATATGTAGTTAGTGTCTATTTGTTGCCTCCACGTATCTATGTCATAGCTGCGACAAATTTGCTTCTCGCATTCCGGTGTAAAAGGATTTTTTATTCATAGCGATTGCAGTTTGGACAATTTAGTTTTGCCTCAATGAGAACAAAAAGCTGGTAAAAGTTTAGCTAATCATTTTTGCTTTATTGGAGGTTAGGCGAGCTTTACCCAATGAAGAGACATATGCTAATTTAATACATTTATTAGTATTTGTTATTAAAACACTGTCTGGTTATAATCAATCAGATGATACTTTCTAACATTCGAAGCCTCTCTGTATTCGCTTTTCCTTATCAAAAAGAACAAGTAAGGAAGGGCTAAGTTCGGGTGTAACCGAAAATTTTATAATCTCGAAATTTATTTATTTAATTTTATTTTAATAATATAACACACAATTTGACCCACATATTCGTTATATATATGGTATGAAGTCTATTGAAAGTTTGAAACCCTAATTCTAGGTATAGGGGATCTAAGAGAAGTTATGACCCGATTTCACTAATTTTGTTCACGAAGATATACATATTATTAGAAGAAAAAGATTCCCTTTGATTTTTTTCAAAATATATGAGAGACTTAAATATATTTTCGGTAAAAAAATTATTAGAAGCAGGTTCAATATAGGGCCTTGGAAAATTATGCTCTGATTTCGACGATTTTTAGAAGGGCGATGTCACACTATAAATGCAGTATTTATGCAAAGTTCTGGTCTATATTGTATATATTATTGGTATACTAATTTGAGTGCAGCCCTTCTGAATCATCTTTAAAATGAAATTCAAGGTTTTTAGTGTTTTTCCTTACTCAACTAAAGCAGTTTTAGTAGTTTCAACATAACCTATATAGTACATAAAAACAATGATTCGTTATTCTAGCTTTACTAGTTAATGAGATACTTAAAAAAAACTTAACAGGGGCGGGGAAGTGAGCTCGTCCCCCGCGTTCCCCAAAAAATTACATCCAAATATGCCCCTTTATAGTGCGATTTTTGGTACCAAATAATTCTGTCAAATAAGTACCCGGAAATTCTTAAATTAAATGGATACAAATATTGAACAAAGAGTTTGTTTGAAATTTTGGGTTGCAAACGAAATTTCTTGTGCCAAAACATTGGAAATGTTGAAAAAAAAACATTTGGTGTTTCAACTATGTCGAAAACTCAAGTTTACGAAAAAAACTATGGATTCTCTGGAAACTGGAATTTAAGAAAATATATCAGGAAATATTCAAAAGCTTTGAATATATGTGTAAGGTTACCATTACCCAAAGATCTTATCAGCCACTCACATCTATATGAGCTGTCCATTTCTCTTTGTTCGAAAAATCCATGTTGTTGTTCTCTTTTTAACCATCTTTTTTATGATAATAGGCTTGTATCGAATTTTAGTATGTGGTTTCCCGAGTTATTTATTTTCTATGAAACCGTAACCAAGAAGGAAAATATGTCATTAATTTGCAAGTTGTCAGTTACAAATTCAATTCGATACTTACACATTTCTATATAAACATACCAATAACATTCACTAAAATAAATTTGTGTCTTTGTTTGGTAATTAAATTTATTCGAAATTCAATCATATCAGCTCTGTACGTTGAATGAGACCGCATAAGCTTACTTAAAACGGACAATCGCATTTGTTAGACAAATTTATTATAATATAACCAAATAATTACAGATATTTATACTAATAACTGCATCAGTTCCTCACTTGTATTTCCCAATTTAATCACAGCCAACAAATAGTTAATTAAATATAATTTACTCATACGAAATGGGTATTTGTCAATAATTATGAGTCTAAGTAAATATTTATAAATGCAATAGTAGGTTTGTATAACAGACCTACCGAGTAGTCAATATTTATGGAATTACCTTGAATTTAATAGACGCTTTCGTTTGCAATAATTGAGGTCTCTATAATTTATGTACTAATTATTGGTTCTAAAGCACATTTTCCTTTCACTTCTTCCTGCTAAGCTGATTTGTTGTGATTGTTGTTGTTTTTATTGTGCGTTTGTGTGTATATCATGAATTTATTGACGTTGCATAATTACAAATACTAATGTTTATTTGTGGTTCGGATTTACAGCTGTTGTTGTTGCTGTTATGGTTCGAGTGTATTTATGGACTACTTAAGTGGAATAGAGCAAGGTCGTAGGTGACTTGGCTGATGTTGATGTACGAGTTCGATAAGTACATATCTAATGATTATTGATGATTTTTCCAGCAATTATGAGCGCTTACGAAGCGCAATTCAGCTTTGGGAATTTTCATGTACTCATTTGTGAATACATACATACATATATACTGACAGTACTCATTTATATATAAAACTTATGTACACTTGTGAGAAAGTCTGAGTGAGGTATTATTAGTATATATGTATATATTTTATTATTATTCATAACTTTTCGGATTGAAGTGAACTTCCAGTTTTCAAAGTTTTGAGATCATCATATTCGTCTAAATAGAGATAGAAGAAAGTATGGACCGAGTGTAAGCTAAAGAAGAAGTGCTCAACTAAAATCGAATCACCAAATGAAAAATGGAGGAAAAGGAGCTGCCTTTTTGTCGCGATGTCTGAATTTGGTATCCCCGCGAATCTAATACCGTATATAGTTCAACGAATAAAAAGATAGCGGTTGTGCGCTAGGTCATGTTGTTCGAATTGATAAATTCGGCTAGAATAAGCGGTGCCTGCGCCAAATATGTACATATAAGCAAAATCAGAGTTCTTTACAATCGGAATGTGGGAGCTTGAAAAGTCCGTCGTCGAAAATTTTCAGTTAATTATTATACTCTCGCAACAAATGTTGCTAAAGAGAGTATTATAGTTTTGTTCACATAACGGTTGTTTGTAAGTCATAAAACTAAACGAGTTAGATATAGGGTTATATATACCAAAGTGATCAGGGTGAAGAGTGGAGTTCAAATCCGAATGTCTGTCTGTCCTTCCGTCCGTCTGTGCAAGCTGTAACTTGAGTAAAAATTAAGATATCTTGATGAAACTTGGCACACTTATTTCTTGGCAGGAAGGAAGGTTGCTTTCGAAAATGAGCAAAATCGGACCACTGCCACGCCCACAAAATGGCGAAAACCGAAAACACATAAAGTGCCATAACTAAGCCATAAATAAAATTTGGTATGAAGGATCGTAGGATCGAAGGCCATATTTGGATGTAATTTTTTTGGGGAAGTGGGCGTGGCCCCGCCCCCTACTAAGTTTTTTGTACATTTCTCGCAAACCAATAGAGCTATATAAACCAAACTTTCCGCAGTCGTTTTTTTAGCCACTTCCTAATAAAGTCCAAAAATGAAAGAAATCGGATCATAACCACGCCCACCTCCCATACAAAAGTTAGGTTGAAAATTACTAAAAGTGGGTTAACTCATTAACGGAAAACGTCAGAAACACTAAATTTCACATAAGAAATGGCAGATGAATAAAGGTGAATCGCAGATTTTTTACAAAATGGAAAATGGGCGTGGCGTCATACTTATGGGTCAAAAACCATATCTCAGGAACTACTCGACCGATTTTAATGAAACTTGGTTTGTAATAGTTTCTTTACATCCCAATGATATGTTGTGAAAATTGGCCAAATCGCTTCACAACCACGCCTACTTCCTATATACCAGAACTTTGAAGACGATCTGAATCGTTAACTTTACAATATATAAAGGAAGCACTAGTGAAGATATCGATGCAGAACTTTGCACAAATACTACCTTTATAGTGTGGAAGCCCCATTCTAAAAATCGCCGAAATCGGACCATAGGTTTTCAAGGCCCCATGTACCGAACATGAGGACCTTGGTGCTTCTAACCTAATATTATGGTTCCCAACTTTCAATGGACTTTATACAATATATATGATGAATATGTGGGTCAAATTGTGTATTATATAATATAAATAAAGTTAAATAAATAAATTGCGAGAGTATAAAATGTTCGGTTACACCCGAACTTAGCCCTTCCTTACTTGTTTTTTATTAGTCTTATTCTGAAATCGTTTCAGAGGTGTGATCTAATAGCTTACATTAACTTGCATAACAACACATTGCCCACTTCAGGAGGAGCTTTAGCAAAAGCATATCTCAAATTAAATTAATTAAAAATCGAGATAATTGAATAATTGCATATATGATACTAATAGCTTGTATTATGAACAAACCTCTCTTGAATCGTAATAACAACAGACAGATTTTAAACATTAAAGAGTTTCTTCTAACATATCGAGACTACTGAGAAACTCATATTGCATGCAAAAGGCAATTCAATCTTCTAACAAAAAACATATTATTTTCACATTCCCTCCATTTACGTTTTATCTGCAATCTTTGTAGCTCAATATCACACAAGCAGCTACTTTATGTAGAACGTCCACGTGGAGAGTTAAACAATTATGTTTAAACTCACGCACAAAAATGCTGCTGCACCAGTTTTCGCTCAGGAGCCGACGGGCATTTCGTTGCAGCGCATATGTGCGACTGAGTATGATGTCTGCCGAAGCGACTTCCTCCATCCACAACCACTGCTGCTGACAATCTCAGTGGTAGTGGAAGGTGATGAGTTTGTGCTGCAGAGATTCATACTTGCGTACGAGTGTGTCTATGCCCCGCACGAGGAGACTAATTAATTTTTAATTACTTTTTTTGATATTGCGCGCAATTTTTCCAAGGCGCATGCCACGACAGCTCAAGCCAAAGTATCAGAGACTATTGTTTTCTGAAACTGCAGGCAATGCCCGGCACACGCAAACACACATAAAAAAGACAGAAGTTGAATGAAAATATAAAATAAAATTGCATAAACTGAGGCGGAGAGCACGTCCTCTAGAGTAACATGCAATTTGCTTTTAATTCTTCTCAATTTTTTCATTTCTATTTTTCACTCTTTTTTGTGTTTTTTTATGCGCGTTTGTGTCTCGTTTTTTGTCTTCACGCTCGCTCGCTTCGTTTAGCTATTCACTAGCGCTCCGGGCGATCCTGTTGACATTTCAAGGCATTTTAATGCTCGTTTAGTTCACTTAGAAACAATGGCTGAAAAGAAAACTGTTTGCGCTTAAATACACACCCATACTCATATATACATGCGTGTGTGTGGCGCGTGTACCGGTTTTTGCTCTTCCTCTGCCACGAGTGTTTACCACACTGGCGGACTTTATTTAATTAGTGGCTCATCCTTCCAGGCAGTCTAGGCGTGGCTTTGCTGTTTTCGCTTTCGCTTTGTTTGTTCCTCTTGTTGTTGTTGTTGTTGTTGCCCCTGCTTGGCAAATGCCAATCTACTCTAATTAGTCGAGCAAATATAGTTAGTTACCGACACGCTCACGTGCATATGAGCTGTGAGCATTATTCAATAGTCGTTCGTTTGTAATTGATAGTTGAGGCTTTTGAAAATTATAAAGTTTAATCAAACCTGCCACAAGCATGTACAGGTAGCGTATTTGCTCCGCATTCACTAACCGGCATATGTACGAGTAGGTAGGTTAAATTTTCAATAATGAGCCAATGCTTTTACAGTTAGATTGCTGCAATATTTACTAATAGGTTTATGGTTGCTAATTACGCTGTTGAAAAGTTATGAGTTCTTAGATAATCTGATATAAAATATTTCAATAAAGTGAATGGGAACTTGTTTGAAAAATCATTTTGAGGTTATGAGGCTTGGGGAATAATTTATTTTTATAAGAGGCGAAAAGTGTTTTTTGTCAGTTCATACAAAATTTTTTAAATTGCAGAATCAAATAAGCGGCTTCTTATTAAGATTACTTCTGTAGAGTTGTACGAGTGAACTTCTACTTCTACTAACTTCTATCTGACAGCAAGGACAAAAAATATATAAAATATATCAACAATCGGGTTAAAATCTTAGGTCTTTTACCCGGGGAGACAAATAAAAAATCTTTATTATGGTCTCAGAGTACTAACACCTGAACTAGTCGCTTCCGCATTGGTCGCTATTTAACATATCATGTCTTGCACCAATTGGTTGACAAATTTATTGACTCATTGCTGCATCAAAGCCTATGACGATGATTTATGATTTCACTCGATAAAAATGTATGAAGTCTTCAACCCTTGAGACATTTTATAGTAAAATATACCGTGAGCCAAAAACCATTGAAAATATTGAAATAATGAAGAGTGTCTTTCAAAAAAGGTATATCTGCATCTTAACTTTTTTCTCAAAATAAGAAAACGTTATGAGGGGAATATTAACAAAGCTACTTAATATTATTTACACACTTTGACAGAAACTGCACCTTGCCATTTAGAGCTACAGAATTCTAAAAAAACATTATATCCCCTTTTGAAACGAAAATATAATAATATCCTCATTTGTTGTGTACTTTTTTGTAAATATCCCCTTCAGTTTTATATCTTCTTCTTGACTGGCGTAGACACCGCTTACGTATACAGCGCGCCACGTATCCCTCCTTCTTGCAGTTTGGCGCCAATTGGTTATACCAAGCGAAGCCAGGTCCCTCTCCACCTGGTTCTTCCATCGGAGTGGAGGTCTCCCTCTTCCACCAGCGGGTACAGCATCGAATACTTTCAGAGCTGGAGCACTTTCATCCATTCGAACAATATGACCTAGCCAGCGTAGCCGCTGTCTTTATATTCGCTGAACTATATCAATGTCGTCGTATAACTCGTACAGCTCATCGTTCCATCGACTGCGGTATTCGCCGTTGCCAATCTTTAAGGGACCATAAATCTTCCGCAAAACCTTTCTCTCGAAAACAAAGAAGCTGATGCAAGCACCTTATCAGCTATTCGCCGCTGTATTTGAATAGCTCGTCCGGTAATCCATCGGCCCCGCCGCCTCATTGTTCTTTAAGCGGGTAATTGCTATTCGAATTTCTTCACGGTCGAGCAATGGAATATCTGCTCCATCGTCGTCGATTAGGCACGAATCGCTGACTGTTCGCCATCTCGACAGGAGATATTTCGTCTTGTCCTCGTTCACCACCAGACCCATACGCTTCGCTTCCTTATCCAGTCTTCAGTGTTCCCTCCACAAACTCAGTATACTCTGGTCATCAATAACTAGATCACCTCTGGGGGTCCTACAGGAGTGTGCTCCGGTTTTGAAACCTTCAGTTAGTCGCCGGATCTTTTCGTAAAATTTTCGAGCATTACCCCTGTCGGCCAGCTTGTCAAGCTCTTCTTGCGTCTCGCTTCCCTCTTCAGCTATCTTTCCCATCCCGCTCGTGTTGCGGTTGATCGCAACATTTAATAGGTAGGCAGTCTGTTTTCTCTCCACTGCGGGACGACAATCCTCATCGTACCAGCTGTTTTTTTTTTTTGACTTTTCCGAAAACCAATGGTTTCGGTTGCAGCTGTACGTAAGAAGTTTGATATGCCATCCCACAGTTCCCTTATAACGAGATGCTGATGAGTGCTCTCAGAGAGCAGGAGTGCAAGTCGAGTAGAAAATCGAATCCACACCGAATTTGCGCTCCCTTACATTGCCGCTGTAGTAGATGTCGCAAGGACCCACCTTCTTCCGTCCTTGTCCCGTCTATCGCATTTCTTGGATTGCGGTGATGTCAGCCTTTACTCTTACGAGGACATCAACCAGCTGAGCAGAGGCACCTTCCCAATTAAGGGTCCGGACATTCCAGGAGCATGCCCTTAATTCGTAGTCCTTTAAACGTTTGCAGTGGTCGTCATCAAAATTGGGGTCTCTCATCCGAGGCTGTTTCTTCCTTTTCATTGGGGGGTGTTTTTATGTGGTGGGTCCCAAACCCTACGCACAACCGCATAAGCGGGTTTCGCCTTCTCACTTTAGCTCGCCTTCAAACGGATGTCTGTTGGCTACCCAGAGGATACTTGGTCTAAGACCGGAAGTCGTGAGCTGCTTGAGCCATATGTAAAAGAATCGTTCCTGGCCACTCCCAAGTGAATGACAGTCAGAAACTTTCCTCACTTACGTGAACTTCTACATAAGACTCCATCCTCCTCAGTTTTATATAATGTTGTAAATATCCCCCTTCTGCAATATATATTCCATTTCAGTATTATGTTCTTCAAGGCTGCATTTCGGATTGGAATTTTTTATACCACTTCAGTTTATCTAAATTATTACATTTTTTCTCCAAATTGCTTCTTGAGTAAATTCGAAATATCTTCCTTCTTGTGCTCTTTCAGCGGACTTTGTACTATATCCATGTTTTAGTAATTACATAGGATGTTCTATACCAGGTTAAAAGATATAGGTTTCAAATACCTTCAATTTGAAAGTGGTTGAACCACGAACAAGTTTCTTAAAGTGAACAATTATCTTCAATTATTGAAACTATCCAGTCTGTTGTAATTATCTTCCAAACATTTTATTTCTTTTAGTATCCAGCCTTCTCCCAGTACTTTATGCTTATTTTATGTTATAAAAAAAAGAAATCTATATTTTTATGGAAATGAAAATCTATATTTTGAAATGAATGCTAAATATGAGCGCTTGGAAACCATCTTGTTCAAATCACAATCCAAGCGACGAAATTGTATGTATTAACACTAATAACCAGCCTGAATACTTGATATAAAAAATAATGAAAATGGAAATATCCTCTTTTGGAAAGACACTCCTCAATTTACGTACACATATGACACAAAGCAGGTAAAAATTTGTCTGCAATAATGGCAAATGGTAATGTAAGGTAATGTTATAACCATGACAGATATCTCAAATTATTTTCTTTTAAAATATAAATATTATAACTCAGTCTTCCGCAGAACAACACTTAACATAATTCTATAATCTTCATATTGATTTGTTAAAAATACAGTTCTATATATTTTTTGTTGCTAAAAATCTGTCATTATACCTAACGAGCAAGTTCACCACAATCTTTAAACGATACACTTTCTGGTTTTGAGCGCTCAAACTCGAACTCAATTAGTAAATTTGCGAAGCACTTTTAGTCGTCAACTTTAATGTCGCCTCTCTCTCTCATTTACCGCAAAAACGCTGCTACGCTCCACTAAATAAGTACTGCTTACCAAATTTGAGGACATACGTACAGAGTTACATGTACGCAGGGCTGCTTTAGCACTCGTATAAGCGGGGCTTCACATTTTTATCCTTCCGCCAGAACATTTATAATCAAGTAACGGGGTATTTGAGTATGTGTGTGTGTGTATACCAGACATTATCAGTAGCGTCACATCAAACGCTAGATAAGGGGTTAGATGATATGCTAATGATGGCGGGGTATGCGTTGAAGGAGGGGCACCAGAAACTGGGGCAACTTAATTAAAAACATGAAACACTGCAAGGATTTAATTTAATGTCAATTTGCACAGGCAGCGCAGAGAGTCAAAACTACAGAGACAATGTGCGGATTGTTTTGTTGTTTTCTTTTTGTGTATTCGTGTTCATGTTGCCATTGTTGTTTTTGGTTTTTATGCAAGTTAAGTGTGTATTAACACAGTTGTATGAATTTGTGGCGTGAAGTGTTTGAATCGCTCAGGCGAGGCAACATACACTCTGCTTCGACACAAGCGAAAATTCCGAGCCGCTGAGGGATTCCTGAATACTCGTGATGAGTGAGTTCGCTCAGACATTGATGAGGCAGTAAGCAAACAAAATGTTATGATTATCATGCTTACAGTTATTGAAGCTCTGTGGTTTTATATTACTTTTCTGTCCAGTTTTGTTGAATTGTGGAGAAGTAAAGTGAATTGTAAGAGTACACAAGCTTACTTGCCACACAACAACATTTTGTGTAAACAAACACGAACTTTACATTAACAATTTACGAGAAATTTTAAAACATATAAAATATTCCAAATATTCTAAACGCTCTCCTACATTCGCGTGTGCTTCCCTACATCCTCTCACCACGCCGCAAATTAACAAATTCGAGTTCATTACCCTCCAGTAATGAGTTCGGAGAATTGTAGAATTGTGTGTTAAGTTACTTTAATTCATTCATTTGTGTTTATTTTTCTTCTTTCTTTCACTGCCTCCACACTTGAATTTAAATTTTTTATTGAGTTGAAGTTTACTTAGTTTTCTGCATAAAATTCTTTATTATTTACTTAGTTGTAAATGTTTCCTTTCTTCTCCTTCTCCTTCACCTTCTCCTTAACTTCTTCATTTCAGTACAAGTGTTCCAATCTTCGTTTTTCTAAGATTGTTTAAATACTTTGGCGCAGGCAATTTGGTAGTATGTATGTTTGCACGAAACTTGAGTTTTTCAAATCCTTGAGGCATTGTCATGCTGCTCTTCATTTACGAGCACACTTCCTCTGAACTTTAATAAATTTTGTTTATTTTTCGAAATTTTATGAGGGTTCTAATAATGAAATGTTAATAGATAGTGGTAAAATAATTTGCTATTTAATTACTTCATTACATCTGGAATATTTTACATTAAAACATTAAAAAAATAAATAATTATTATAATAAATTAACATAGATTAAAGCTATTTGTCAGTCAATATGATCGTTATAGTAAGTGTCATTTATTTATGATTTATTATGTACACACATAAAGTATAATGAATTTTGTTTATAAATATAATGAGACTGAAGTGGCTTTGAGTAAATAATTAAGATATTTATATTTGTCAACTAGCTAATTAAATGGATAATGAGATAATGTATTTATATTACCAGATAACTGAGCTTTTTTCCAACATTTAATTCTCTATCAAAATTGGTAGCGACTTCGGTACCTCAAAACATACATATTAAAGAGGGTTAGATTATTATTAGCTAACAGTCATTATCCATTACCAAGTGAATCCAGGTCCTTCATCACCTGGTCCTTCCAGAGGTGTGGAGGTCTTCCTCTTCCACGGTTCCCACCAGCGGGTACTGCATCGAATACTTTCAGAGCTGGAGTACTTTCGTCCATTCGAACAACATGACCTAGCCAGCGTAGCCGCTGTCTTTTTATTCGCTGGACTATGTTTCATCATTCCATCGTCTGCGATATTCGTTGTTGCCAATGTTTAAGTAATCGGAAATCTTCCACGCTTCTGCACCATAAAGAAGGACGGGAATGATGAGGAACTTTTAGAGTTTAGTTTTTGCTCGTCGAGAGGACTTTACTTTTTAATTGCTTACTCAGTCCATAGTACCACCTGTTGGCAAGAGTGATTCTGCGTTGTATTTCAAGGCTGACATTATTATTGGTCTTGATACTGGTGCCTAGGTATATGAAATAATCTACCACTTCAAATCTACAACTCGGTCACCACCAGACCCATGCGCTTCGCTTCTCTATCCGGTCTCTTGTTTCCAACGATATCGATATCATTGTCGTACGCCAGCAGCTGTTCTATTTAGCTCTGCAGCTCGTAATATTTTTTCCTGCATCAGGTTAAAGAAGTCGCACTATAGTGAGTCACCTTGTCTGAAACCTCGTTTGGTATCGAACGGCTCGGAGAGGTCATTCCCGATCCTGACGGAGATTTTGATATTGCTCAACGTCAGCTTACACAGCCGTATTAGTTTTGCAGGGATACGAAATTCCGACATAGGTTCATAGAAGCAACTCCTTTTCGTGCTGTCGAAAGCAGCTTTAAAATCGACAAAGAGATGGTGTGTGTCGATTCTCTTTTCACGGGTCTTCTCCAAGATTTGACCATATTTCGGGCCCCGGCGAAGTCGATCAGCCTCAGCTCATTTGGTGATGTTTTATCATGGAGGCTGAATTTTATGACTGTTGTGCCAAAGAAACTTTCTTTACCCACCCTAGCGTTGAAATCGCCAAGCACGATTTTGACATCGTAGCGGGGGCAGCGCTCATAGGTACGTTCTAGGCACTCATAGAAGGTATCTTTGATCACTTCGTCCTTCTCTTCCGTCGTGGCGTGGGCGCAAATCAGCGATATGTTGAAGAACCTCGCTTTGATGCGGATTGTGGTTAGACGTTCATCCACCGGAGTGAATGCCAGGACTCGACGACGGAGTCTCTCTCCCACCACGAATCCCACACCGAATTTGCGCTCCTTTATATGGCCGCTGTAGTAGATATCACAAGGACCCACATTCATCCGTCCTTGTCCCGTCCATCGCATTTCTTGGATTGCGGTGATGTCAGCTTTTACTCTTACGAGGACATCAACCAGCTGGGCAGAGGCACCTTCCCAATTAAGGGTCCGGACATTCCAGGTGCATGCCCTTAATTCGTAGTCCTTTAAACGTTTGCAGTGGTCGTCATCAAAATTGGGGTCTCTCATCCGAGGCTGTTTTTTTCTTTTCATTGGGGGGTGTTTTTATGTGGTGGGTCCCAAACCCTACGAACAACCGCATAAGCGGGTTTCGCCTTCTCACTTTAGCTCGCCTTCAAACGGATGTCTGTTGGCTACCAAAAGGATACATGGTCTAAGACCGGAAGTCGTGAGCTGCTTGAGCCACATGAAAAAGAATCGTTCCTGGCCACTCCCAAGTGAATGACAGTCAGAAACTTTCTTCACTTACGTGAACTTCTACATATGAGTCCATCCTCCAAATCTAGTTACTTTAAGTAATATTACTCTCACTATAACTCTATTGATACAAAGTCAATCATTTGTGTATATACGAGTATAAAGAGATCGCTATAGCCTATTAAAAGGACTATGTGAGGTTAGCACATAAAAATTTAGATTCTTTGGATTACCCATAATTTTAAAACATTTTGAATCACGTTTAAGTGAAATATTCTCGTATAATTTGGTTCGCCATATACGGACTCACTACCGTGCGACTTTTTTAATCTATTGCTCGAAAAAATAATACGATATGCAGCAAATGGGTCGGCAGGTGAATGAGGACAAGACGAAATTTCTTCTGTCATCAAGCAAACTCGCGTCTCAGCTCCCACGTCACTGTTGACAGTCATAACTTTGAAGTTGTCGATAATTTCGTATACCTGGGAACCTGCATCAACAACACCAATGTCAGCGTCGAGAGTAAAGTCCTCTCTCGACGAACCAGAATCAAATTCTACAAGTCGCTTATTATTCCCGTCTTACTTTATGCTGCAGAAGCGAGGACGATGTCAACATCAGATGAGACGACACTAGGAGTTTTCGAGAGGAAAATTTTCCGAAAGATTTATGGTCCTCAGAACATTGGCAAAGGCGAATACCGCAGACGATGGAACGAGTTATACGACGACATTAACATAGTACGGCGAATAAAAAGACAGCGGCTACGCTGGGTTGGTCATGTTGTCCGCATGGACGAAAACATACCAGCTTTGAAAGTGTTCGATGCAGTACCCGCCGGTGTAAGAGTGCAGAGTTAGGCCTCCACTCCGTTGGAAAGACCAGGTGGAGAGCGACCTGGTTAAACTTGGGAAATATGAATTCTGTTCACCTTATAAAATACAGTTTGATTCATATTTGACTGAATCAATTACTTTCGCGATCACAATATAAAAAGTAGGCTTTATTTATGACAGTAAGAATAAATCGATTTATGTCAAAAAAAAACTTATTAAGAATTTGAAGATAATTTCATAATGCCACTTTTATAGAAAGCGTCATTGTTATTTGAAAAAAAAAAACAACTGGGAAGTTGATTTTCTGAGTTTTCGAGTTAGATATAGGGTTATATATATCAAAATGATCAGGGTGACGAGGCGAGTCAAAATCCGAATGTCTATCTGTCCATCCGTCCGTCCGTCCGTGCAACGGATAACTTGAGTCAAAATTGAGATAGTTTGAGTCAGAATTGATTGAGCAAAATCGGAAAACACAAAAATGTGAAAAAATTGTCGAAAACGGACTATAACTTTTCAAAGCCCCGCAAATCGAATATGAAGAATTCAGTGCCTTATGGTAATTTTTCACCGAAAATTTCGGTAAATCTCTCAGGTATCATAATTTAATTTAGAGGAATTTTTGTTTCTTCTAATGGTGTGTCTCTGTACCATAAATGGTTAAAATTGGGTCATAACTTCCCATAGCTCTCATATACCTAATTATAGGATTTTCAAATTGTGTGTTATCTTAATAAAATATATCAATAAATTGCGAGAGTATAAAATGTTCGGTTGCACCCGAACTTAGTCTTTCCTTACTTGATCACAAGCTACTTGTTCCTGTAAAGGAACAGGTAAAACTGAACTATAAGGCTCCCGAAGCTTCTGTCGAGTCATCAATATTTGTGGCCTGTCGTTGTCCTGATGGAAAGTGTTATTCCCTTAAATAAATTCTCTTCAATTCATATACATATGTCATATTCTACCTTCGCAAGCATTTCACTTTACAGCTTAGCTTTGTCCTTAAACGTTCATAACATTTTTACCTGCTAACAAAGGTGAGATCATCAGGTAAATAAACTTGATCACGCCCAAAACAGTTAATGTTATACGAGTATTTATATTATTTCTGTTGCGGTGTTTGTGCATGTTTATATTGTTTTTAAACAAACAATAGAATTTTTGGTTTGGTGGTTAGCTTCCGGTAAATCTTAACTACAATTTCCAGGTATTTGAGACTTAGGGATTCCACGGCATCTGCAACCTCATTAGAACTTATAAGGTTTTTTACATTCGTTTTGGTAAATAATGACAACTTTTTTGAAGTTAGAGCAGGTAAATTTATTGCGTAAGAAAAATGATATAAAAACGACAGGGCACAACCGAATACTTCATTTGCATTTATACTAGCAATTAGTGAGCATACACAAAGAGCAGACATCTCCTACAAACAAATATGAACAATTCAGGCTCACCGAACTCCGAACTCCCAGATTACGAAACCATGATGGCAGACGAACTTTTATTATCTTCAGACATAGTAGAAAATTGTAGACATCTCCTACAAACAAACAAGAACAATTCAGGCTCACCGAACTCCGAACTCCCAGATTACGAAACCATGATGGCAGACGAACTTTTATTATCTTCAGACATAGTAGAAAATTGTAGATCTCCGTTATCTCCAGAAACGTCGTGCAGTGAAAGCTCGTACTACTCCGAATACTCAGAGGATGATGAAAGAAATGGGGATTCGCCACATTCCCCCGCACGTCAGCAATTGTTGGAGCCGTATGTAACCACACCCACTACATCGCGTAAGAGCAAGCGAAAAAGACGCTTGAATTTTAATGATCCAACACAGATTTACGATCTGTCGGACATCTCCGAAGAAGAAAGTGAAAGCGACGAACCAGCAGCCAAGAGGCCAGCAAGTGATGATGGATTGACGGCAGAGTGGGTTAACGATTTAGTGCAGCTGTTTAGGTTAAGGAGCACACATGTTTAATGGTGAATTAGTTAGTTAGTGTAAGAATAAGTAAATGTGATTTAGGAATAAGACTAGTTATTAAACAATGCTTGTAGACTATTATGTAATAAATAATATGATATTATTATTGAAAACAAAATAAATGACTTTAAATCAACTTAAATTTTTTATTGCAACATATTAGGTAAAGAAAGCCTTGCAACCAAAAATTTATCATCATTTTCTTTGAGGCTGACTTCGGATGTTTGTTTATTATAAAATCTGAAAGCTTTAGGTGTCTGACGCAGTTACGTCAGTTTGAGTTTTGTTGTTTCATTAAAATTCTTTAATCATTTACTCAGATGTATCTTAGAAAGAAATTTCTTGTAAAATCTCTTAGTTAAAAATCTACAGATCTCCATATTTGTGATGATTATTCGTTTGTAAGTTAGCTCGATCGCAACATTGCGAGGTAGGCAGTCTGTTTTTTCTCCACTGCGAGACGGCAATCCTCATCATACCAACTGTTTTTTTTTACCTTTCGGAAAGCCAATGGTTTCGGTTGCAGCTGTACGTAAGGAGTTTGATATGCCATCCCACAGTTCCCTTATACCGAGATGCTGATGAGTGCTCTCAGAGAGCAGGACTGCAAGTCGAGTAGAAAATCGTTCGGCTGTCGGTTGTGATTGCAGCTTCTCGATGTCGAACCTTCCTTATGTTTGTTGACGTGTGCGCTTATCTACACAGAGGCGGGTGCGTATCTTAGCTGCTACAAGATAGTGGTCCGAGTCGATGTTGGACCACGAAGCGTACGCACATCAAAAACACTGGAGACATGTCGTCCATCTATCACAACATGATCGATCTGGTTGCGAGTGATTCGATCCAGGGACAGCCAAGTAGCTTGATGGATTTTCTTATGCTGGAATCTAGTACTACAGACGACCATATTTCGGGCCCTGGCGAAGTCGATCAGCCTCAGACCGTTTGTGATGTTTCGTCATGGAGGCTGAATTTTCCGACTGTTGTGCCAAAGACACCTTCTTTACCCACCCTAGCGTTGAAATCGCCAAGCACGATTTTGACATCGTGGCGGGGGCAACGCTCATAGGTACGTTCTAGGCGCTCATAGAAGGTATCTTTGATCACATCGTCCTTCTCTTCCGTCGGGGCGTGGGCGCAAATCAGTGATATGTTGAAGAACCTCGCTGGGATGCGGATTGTGGCTATACGTTCACCCCCCGGATTGAATGCCTGGACTCGACGATGGAGTCTCTCTCCCACCACGAATCCCACATCGATTTTGCGCTCCTTTGTATGGCCGCTGTAGTAAATGTCATAAGGAGCCACTTTCTTCCGTCCTCCCACCTTCTTCCGTCCATCGCCAAATTTGGATGGCAGTGATGTCATGTACTCTTACTAGGACATCAACCAGCTGGGTAGAGGCACTTTTTCAATTAAGGTCCGGATTTTCCAAGGGGCATGCCCTTAAATCGTAGTCCTTAATACGTTTGCAGTGGTCGTCATCAAAATTGGTGTTTCTCATCCGAGGCTATTGCTTGCTGTTTATTGGTAATTCGTTTTTATGTGGTCTGTTCCCAACTCTACGCATAAGCTCGCCTTTAAACGGATGTCTGTTGGATACCCAGGGGATACTTGGTCTAAGAGCGGAAGTCGTGAGCTGCTTGAGCCATATGCAAAAGAATCGTTCCTGGCCACTTCCATGTCCTGGCCACTGACAATCAGAAAATTTCCTCACTTGCGTGAACTTCTACATATGATTCTATGTGGGCGGAGCCACACCCATTAAAAAACGACTCTAGAAAGTTTGATTGATATAACTTTAATTGTTTACGAGATGTGTACAAAAAACTTGGTAGAGACCACGCCCACTTCCCAAAAAATTACTTCCAAACAACATTATCTGTGTGCGGTTTTTCCATTTTGTGGGCGTGGCAGTGGTCCGATTTTGCTCATTTTCGCAACTAACCTTCCTATGGTAAAATAAGAATGTGCCGTTATAAAACTTGTTATGTTGCATTTTTTTAACCACAAAAACGGTTGTGGCAGAATTAGTAATGTTTTTTTTTTTTCAGAAAGAACGACATATTTTGTGTTACAACACATATAAAAAAGAATTATACTTATACAATTTTCTGAAGACTATCTTCGAAAATCGAAGAACACACTTTTTTATTTATGACGCAATTTATGAACCAAAAGTTAGTTTGGTTCAATACCCAGCCGAGAGTTATAGAGTGTTATTATTTTAAAACATCTGAGAAACAACTTACTGGTAATTTTGGTATACACATTATTCATAGGCACTGAGGTCGCCATGTTCAATATCTGTGGTGTTGAAAATTTATAATTCGATGTCGAAAAATTTTAGATGAGCGAGCACAGATTGAATTAGATTGAATTTAAAATTGTGTTATAAAATATATAAAGTAGACGTGGTAGTGAACGGATTTCAATATTGGTTGAAATAGGTGGTGTAATTTCTGAGATATGATTTTCAACTTAAAAATAGGAGGTGACACGCCCATCGTGAAGTTTTAATATAAATTTTAGTAAAGGGTTTGGGTATAGAGAAGCTGCCTATACCATCTTTACTGTTAAATTTAGTGCTTCTGGGGTTTTTGGTTAGTGAGTTAACGCACTTTAAAATTAACATATGTATGTATGGGGTGCGCGGCTTTCAATTTTAAAGTTTAATTTGAGGCTTAGTCATAGCACTTTATAGTTTTACACTTAACGACATGTGTGGCAATGGTCTTCAAGACCAACCCTCTAAAGAACACGGATTTCTACTTGTCTCGTCATACCAATTGTTTTAGTTTCAGTACTTACTTATGTATATATAGTGTGTGAGACGAATATATAATATAAATATAATTATGTTTTGCCTCTAATATAATGAAATTGAATAAATTACTTTAGCTTTAAAAGCCCAAAGTTTACCAAACAAACAATATAAGCGAAGCCTGATGGTGCACGTGTCGTATGAGTAACTAATTGCGCAAACATAGGAAAATGCATAAACATGAGCCAGCGACAAACACATGTTATGCAAAATAAGAACCAAAGCAAAGAACACATACACACACATATATGTTTATATGCGCATATATTTATATAACGGAGTGGATGTGGCAATTCGTAGGTGCGCAAGCAACTGCAAATGTTTCAATGCTTGTGACACATTGTAAAAGCAAGCACCCGAAAATATCTATGTGTGTATTACACACACACTTGTGTCTGAATGTTGACGCACAGTTATGCATTCTAAGAATTTTTATTGGGCAATTTGCAACAGTGGATGTTAGCAGCAAGTCACTGACTCTGGCAACTGATGTCTGCCGCTTGGCAACTCAGCAGCGATGCAGCTCACAGCACCACGGCAATACTTTGCCGAAACCCGTGGCAGTTGCCATAAACGTGTGTAAACTTTTTCCATGCTGCCTAAAGCCAAGGCAGCAAAGTTACAAGCGATTCGTATAGTTGTTGTCATCAGCATGTGCAAAGTAATAAAAGTGTTGTTAAAACATTAGGAAAACAAGAACAGCACCAAAAAAACAAAAAAAAAAATATATACTACCAAATAGCATGGTACAAACGTTTGCGGGCTTCCAAAGCTTTTGGTTGAAGGTGCTTTGCATAGCACGAGTATTATTCCATGATTCCGCAACTAACTGTTTGTATGTGTCTATTTATGTACGGAAGTAAACAGATTTGAAACAGATTAAGGCATATAAAAGACAATTAGGAAATATAGCAGCACCATAGTCACATAACTAAGCCAAACGTGTGCGACTAATCAGTGGTTGCGAGCGAATGAGTAGTTAGTGTGTGAGTGAGCGGTGTTGTTGTGGATTGTGTGCAATTTTAATATATTAAGTGGCAGCACAGCAGGCATTTTATTGTATATTATGTAGTCAATTGCTTTTATAGGCGCAAAGTGCCGTCTAAAAGGTCACCAAGCGGCGTTTGTGTGCTCATGAGTGTGTGTGTGAGTGACTTTATGTGTGCTTGTGGTGAACGTAGCAAGCATATAAATGACCGCAAGCGTTATTTAATTGAGTCATATACGAGTCACTTTCATTTATTTATTTGCGAAAGTATGTGATAATATTCAGCTACAAATATTTGCAATTTCATGTAATACTCAAAGAAGCTACAATTCCAAGTGAGTGAACAAATCAATATGTACTTTAAACTTATATGGACATTTACACAAACATATTAATTTATTCAATGTCTGCCTTTTTCAATCAAAATGTTTGTAATTTGCTGATGAGGAGATCACTTGCTGAATATTTAAAAAACTTGATTGTAGTATATCACTTATATCAGTAGTAACAAGACATAGTTTCTTCAGAATATGACTCGAGTGTGAAAAAAATATCTCACTATTCCGATTTCCGATTTCTCGATTAACAAGAAACAAGTCCATGCGGAATAAAAACGAGTTCTTCACCGCTTTATGACAAGTCATGAAACTCACATTATACTATGCGCGGACCGAAATTGAAAACTTGTTTTCATAAAATAAAATGGGTTTTAGTACCAGTGTCTGTCAAACGAAATCACAGTTTTCGCTAAAAACTTCTTGAAAACTTACATTCCACTCATTATAATCGATGTCTGGTCTAGTTTAGTCGATATAATTGGAAGATATATTTTGCCATCCCCAAATTAACAGTTAATATTTGTTTACATTTTAAAAAAAGAATGGAGAAAAAAGAAATTCGTGGGGTGGGAGAGAGGAAGCGCTCCTAAATGAATTGTGGAAAAATAAGTGAAGAGAAGAAAAAAGCTTTTATTGCAAGAGACATTCGTTTTTTAGTTCAGTGCATTATTTTTATTTACATATACGTTTTTAAAATGGTCCTACAACTCCAAACCAATGCAAATTTCGGTGGAAATGGTTGCGACACTTTCATTTGCTGCTGAATCTCCATTGCCATCACCGGTTTGCGTACTTTCGCCTTTAAAGATAATGATGTCGCCAACCGAGCCTTCATCATTAACCATGTCATCAACATAATTTTAGAGCCCTAACATATAACAATATGTAAGTATAGAACTCCGTGCCTATCAGCATAAGTATAGAGTATATCACCAAATAAGAATGTGACTTCCTATTTGACCAACGTATATACAAATTCTCAAATATTAAACGTTCCTCAGAAATTTCGTAGAAAGGAAATACATATATAAAGCGGAAAAAGTTCACATTTTGTACCAAGAAGTGAAAAAAACTCTTCAGCCCAATTTTAATTGAAAACTTTTTGGCAAAGCGCTAGCGATATTCAAATCGATTCAAGTATTCAGCAAATGAAAATTGCGTAATAAATTTCACTTTCAAGTTGTTGCAAGTCCAAGTAACGCAAGAGGTGGGCACACAAAATACTAGAAAGCAAGTCTAAAAATATGCAGGCATTGCACACAGACACACACGCTTGCTCATTTCATATGCATGCACTTAACCTTTTTAGTGTGCAACTATTTCTTACTTTTACTTACTAAAGGCAATTGACTAACTTTCGTGCCAACTGAACGAACTTTGTGACCAGTGGGACGGAGGAATGTGACACAGACTCCGACAGGACGGCATTCAGAGTGCGCTCTCACACATGCCACTTTCACATATTACCACACAATCTGGTACTTCTAAGCTATACTGTGCTGTGCCATGTTATGTGCAGTATTTATTTGAAATCGTTGCCTTTCACTTTGTTGCGAGTCTTCAAATGGGGTCGGAAAGTTTCAATCACTTGAATTGACTGTTTTTGTATTAGCGAATGCAGGCAATTCACTATCCATATATAGTATCTACATATATATAGGAGTATGTAGGCAGATTTGTATAAATGTACGCCTCATGAAGACATACCAACTTGTTGCTTTTGAATCGACCGAGCCTTTGATCGGATACATTTCTAGTTTAATCTCTCAACCAAATGACCCATTTACATATGTAAGTGAGAGAGCTGCTTTAAACTTACCAATGTATCCATTAAAATTTAGTTCTTCATAATGTCATGAATTGGACAAGATCTACCTTTGAGTATTATTGCATAATCAGCGCTGTAAAGCGGTCATTCAATACTAAGGGCGACGGGAACTCATATCTATTTAAACCAAGTTAACATTTTAGACTTGGTCTATGTGATCCATTAAATGACCTTGTGGAACTTGAATGTTATTTGAACAAAGAGATGTCCTTAATAGATTCCAGATCCTACCGAGGGGTTCTCATGCTGCTACTATATGTGAAATAGCGAAGCGACTCAAACGTCACCGCTAAATACGATTGGAAATTATCTAAAAAACCCCGAAAATTACGCTCAAAATAACCGTAAGGGAGCAGTTTCCAAAGTGGATCCGCACACTAAATGGCACATTCGAGCATTGGGCCTCAAAAAAGCTATTGCTGAAAAATGGGAGAACATCGATGTAAACTTCCTTCAAAAATCAGTAAATTCAATGCCGGACGATTGCAATTGGTCGCACAACAAAAGGGGAATCCATATCTTACTAATTTTATTTGAATTGACAACAAAATTATACAAAAAAAATAATAAGAATATTTTGAAAGTTGTCATTGTTGCTTTGTTACAATATTTTTATCATTGTTCAATTGTATAAGGCTGTGTCGATAGCCCAAACCAATTTGTAACAAGTAGGGAAAGGCAACCGAACAAATAAAGAAGATTTTCCAGATATTCAAGTCGCTGGAGGTACTGCACAGGACTTTAAAAGATTTACGCGACAACGAAAATATATTTGGTGAAGCCATGATTCTGTTGGCAGGTGATTTTCGCCAGACTATTCCTGGATCAACTGTTGCTGACGAACTAATCAAATTCCTAAAATCATCTAATTTGTGGCAACACATAAAGAATCGCCAATTAACAAATAACATACGAGTGTATTTCCAACAATCTCATACTGCGATTGTAGAAATAGTTGAAAATGGTTGCGACGCAGTTGACACCTCGATAGATTAATAACATTTTCAACGGGTTTCTGTCACCTCATGGCCTAGAAAGAGGAGTTTATTCATCGTGTTTTTCCTAGCATGAAACCATGATATAATAAACATAAATGGCAGATTGAATGACCTATATTGGTGGTAAAAAAAAGGATATCTTTGATCTTAATGCGACAATTTATAATTTCGTTAAAGGAGAGTTGACACAGCTACAAAAAAGGATGACGTATTCAATTATCCCTCAGACTATTTTAAATTGCTGGACTATCCCCACTAACTTGCAATTAAAAGTAGTGTGAGTTGTCATCATGCTGGGTAACATAAATCAACATCAAAATTTGCAAAAGAACAAGACTGGCTGTGAAGAAGGTAATCAATATAGTCACCAAAGCCAAAATAAAGCCAACTATGAAATTTGATCATTTGTTAATTTCTCCAATATACGATTAAAAAAATCAAAGTTTTACAATTTATGATGATTTACACTTAACACATATCTACAATGATGTCTATCAATCATTTTAAAATTTATAGGCTATAACGTTTTCGTCTTTATGCGTAAGAATTTTTTCTCTGCATTGAAAGATTTACTAATTTAATGTATACCTTAGCCACAAAAACGTGTGGCCGGGTCTGCTAGTATATACATATATATTATGATATTTTCATTGGTTCTTCATTTATAAATTGTAAAGTGAACGAAGCTGTTATAATTTCATTGGATACATTTTGTATTTACAATGAGAAAACTCTGCAAAGAACGTTCATCACGTACCAAATGTTATAAAAACTGCAAAGATAATATTTTGTCAAAATAAGCGTGAGTTTTTGTGATTTATACCCAATGGCCGCTCTCGGGAGGTCTGTTGACGAAAAATAGCCTCAATTGACTAAATCTTGATGAAATAGTGTCTACGTCTTATTCCAATGTTATCACTAATTTCGAACCAAAAAATCATTAATTTCGAGATTTCAGATCTTGCAGCAGCTAACAGCTCTAAGCGAAATAATTAGCTTGAAAACAATAAAATGAGTTTGGAAGATAACATTATTAAGTTATTTCATAATATTCATTCGTTCTACAAATCTTTCACAGCTTTTCGTGTACAATTCATTTATTTTTTAAACGCCATCCGTGCTTACAGCTCCCGAATGAGTAAAATCTTTCGCAAAGCAGTAGTCACTACTCTAATTTAATACTTTTTTACAGCATTCACTTTCACTATTCACTTTCACTAAAGTTGTTGACTTTATTATGTTAAGTGCACACACTCACTTGCTTCAATTTTATGTTGCGGTATTTTATTCAATTCCTTTTTTTCGCTCCTCACTCTAATGTGGAACGTGCCACTTTTGCTTCACGAGCTACGTGTGGTGTGCGCTGCCAATGATGTGGTTGCTTGCCCGAGTTGAATGCAACATTTTGATACCCCTCAGCAAAGCGGAAAAAATGCTGGCAGCAGGAATGAGGGGAAGTGGGGTAGCGCAAGGAGCGGAAAGTAGAGCATACGCAAGCATCATAAGTAATTGTAAAAGCATTTACAAGTATTCATCATTGTGTGCGTTTTGTTGTACAAACTCATGTCCTTCGCTATGTGTGCGTGTGTGTGTGTGAAAGTATGCGTGTATATCTACGAGTATGTATGTATGTGTTCGTGCGGTGTTGAAGCAAAAGTGCAACGCATTCTGCTTGACCGCACTTAATGGTATTAAAACGCACTCAAAGACGTGCCGCAGAATGACCAGGAAGCAGATGAGGAGTGGGCGTATGCATTACACAATGAATATATATAAGTATATAGAGGTAAGGGTTTCTATATGAATATATAGGTATATATACATACATACCTACTTATATTTTTTGTTGAAGTATTTAAGTTTGTCTTATAGTTTCATTTGTTGAGTGATTCTCAGATATACATACATATATATATATTTATGTACGAGTAACTCCTTGTATTTAAATAACTGGCACGTATATAAGTATGTAGAGTCATACGAAGGTGCGCTTGGATATAATTGCACTCAGTGAATCGTTACATGCTACTAAAAGGGTTGCCACTTATTTCATTTATTATTTTAAAAACACGAGTCATTGAAGTTCAACTTTTTTAACAAGCCCATATTTCCCTTTTTTCAGATATCACGAGTCACTGTCGAACTAAGTGGAAAATCTGATTCCGAAGCCCTGCCTAGTAGCACCATTTTGTGTTAAAATATCAATATGGACTTTAGGTTGGCCTCACTCCGTAATATCAGCTTTTATGATCGGGATGTTCCGTTGTAGTTCTTAAGAAAAATTATTTTATGTCATTCTTGAACTTTAGCGCCAATGAAAAAATGTTTTCAAGATCTAAATCTTTACAAAAAAGGTCAATAAGTAGGTTTGTAGAATTTTAAATACTGATTTTTATGATTGTTGTTTCAAGCATATAGCTACAATATTTATCAAGCTTGTAACGTTGGCTCCGTTTACCATTTTTTAAGCGGAACTCTCTTAATTTTGATTCAGTTCTGCGATGTGTGTTATATTCTTAATTCGAGACTTTTTAATGAATTTTTTAATTTGAAAATGTAACGGGAATATTTTATTGAATTGTTGTCCATATTTCTTCAAATTACATTAGTCCTCAGCCATTTCAAAAATACCTTATACCGATAATGACTATTGATCTAGGGTGATCTTGTCTAACCGTGTTTTGCTAACTAGTCGTTTTCGATTGACGCTACCTCAGAGCGCTAATGTTCTCAGTACTTCTCTGTTCTCTTCTAAAGTTTTACTTTTAAACACTAAATATCATGTAGTATAACTAATACTCCAGCTAATACTGTAAATCTTTAAAGCCGTCCAAGAGGATATAGTACCATACTTATACTAGGGAGTCGGCATAAAATTAAGGTTATACAAGCAAGCCATAACAATTCTCAATGCATTAAGGATATACTGTACCTCACCCTGTACATACCCAAAAGCAGTTTATACATCTCCGAAAGCTTGAAGTTCGACAACATTGTGTTATCCTCGTATCGGAATGCCACTGACCTTCCGCAATTATGTAGAACACACGCGTTGCACGTGCTGCCCAAACAGCACCACAGCAGCAAGTAATCACACACATATTTATGGATAATTCACTTTCTACTATTCACGGCAGTAGCTCAATGCCTTGCGGCGTGACAATTTATTATGTTCAATAAAAAGCAAAATGTAAAAATTTGTTGATTGATATGTTATATAATATTCGAATGTTACAAAGTGTGACACGCGACGAGGAGAAAAAAAGCCAACTCAACTTTACAGCGTTGTCAGCAATTTGCACAGCCGCGTGAAACGCACATACACACGCACAAGCGTGCGCAAATGAAATAATTGCAGCTGCTAGGTGAGTGTAGAAAACGGTCGCAGTACAACCCTGGGCAATGCGTTACTGATTTAATGGCACGGCAATATTTTTTCAAAAACGTGTACACTACATTCGAACACACATACATATATGTATGTCGCATGTGCGTGTGTGTTTGAAAGCGAAAATCGTTGTGCAGCTCACTTTGCCGGAGGGCAAAAGGCATTTGTAATAAATGAAGCAATCTGTGGATATGCCTGAATGACTCAATCGCATGAATGATGAGTGAGCGATTTGCGCTTTCGCTTTACAACAGCTAAAAGAAATTATAATTTTTGCTGAAAAGGCAAATGTAAAATTGGAAATTTTCGACAAAAATATCGGGTTTCACGGAAATGTGGACTATCAGTGGAGAATTTAATTCCATTTTTTTAGCGTCTCGCACACATTTGTCACGAAAACATATACATATTTTTATTTAGCCACATATGTCCGTATTGGGTTCATTACACCACAAAGCGACCGTCCGAAATCATAGGATTTCCTTAACCATTTTTGTAAATGCGACACATACACATACATGCTGGCGGTTGTATCAAAAATGGGATGGGAGTGATTAAATTTGTACCATTTATTTTTACTTATATTCTGAGAAAATATGTTCGGTATGCCCTTACAAAGTGGTTGGAAGTGAGAGCACCTGCACCGTCAGAGCTTGTTTTCCTCCTTATTTTTGTTTCTTTGTGGTACTTATCCGTACTAAAATAGGGATCTACGAGGAAAAATGACACTGATCTTATTGGGATATAGAAAAGATTCGTTCAGTGCACACGTGACCCAAGATTTAACTATTTCGGACTATTTTATCTGTTCCAATCAAACTTCAGACCCTTAAAAAGCTCCATGTAAATAAGTTTCCTTTTTGCTGGTAAACTGGAATACTTAATGCGGCATCAAGTATATACGAGTATACCATTCACTTTGTTGAACTGCCTTCACCTATTACCTTGGCGCCTTGATAAATCTCAATATTTTTGAATTTTAATAATTTTTTATTTATTTTGGGGCACATTACTGTACACTTGCATCACAATTATCACCATATAACCAGTTTTAGGCGAATAAAACATATTTTGAGCATCGGAACATATCATGACCCGCATAGTTTTCACAGTTTCAGTAGATTGGCCAAAAAGCCTAGGGAAGTCCTAACCGAATCTATAAAGATATCTCCGGAATAAGTTGTGAATAGAAAGAAATTGTGTCAGATATAATCAGTGTGCTCAAGACCAATTTCTAACCATCTACAACCTACACGTGGCCCATCTGCTCTTATTTGAGCTATTTCTCCGCTTCTGTCAATTATAAATAGACCGGTTTCTTTCTTCGATTCAATGACTATCCTCGAGAATACTATTTATACCCTTTCCCAAGTTGGTCAACAGGAATTAAGCAAGATGGAATAAAAGGACCCACATTTTTTATTTCTCCTGTATTTTTTATTCAATAGGGTATCGATAGGTGTAGACTTTGTCTGCAAGGTCACCCATAACTTATCAGAGTTTGGGTAGAGTGGATTTTTGATGCTTTTCCTATAGATATTATATATGAACACTATTACAGCGTTATATGTTATGACTCCAAGATATCAAAAATAAAATCGTCATGGATTCCACTCTAACTATAAACTCTAAAACTTCCATACTACAAAATAACATATATTCTATTTTATGATACGCCAATTGAAATATCTGCTTGGCAAACTAATCTTTTAGAATCTTTACAGATATATAGACTATATTATCGATATCTGAGAATGATTTTGTCACTATGATCATTGCATTATCATTATCATTATCATTACCACCTTGTAATACATACAGTTTAAGGATTTATGCATGTAAACCAGTTGGTTATATTTTATTACATCACCCACAATGCATTTCTTGCCAAAGCCTGAGCTGAGCGCTGTGAACGCATTGAAGTGTGACTATTTTCGCTTACATTTTTCATTACCGACGATTAACTTACGCGACAGCCGAGCATTTATTGGACACATATTTTAAGGCGTCGACACCAGCAATTTATTACGCGCACTAAAAACGAATTGTACGATGTTGCACACCGCAGTTATGCGTTCTGCGGTAATGACAAATAACTCCAGATGGAAAAGAAAGGAAAGTGCAAAAAAAAATGAATTGTAATATAAAAAACAAGAAGAAAAGAAAAGCAGCTGCCGCTGAGTGGAATGATAGTCAAATTGTGTATATTTGTGAAATATTGGCGCCATTTTTAATACGTTTCGCACTACATCGCGCGCACACACACAGGCACTTGCTTGACTCTGAACCACACACTTAGCCAAAGTTACGTGACGCTGCTCAATTGTTGTTGTTGTTGTAATATATTTGTAATACACGCCATTGCTTCTAAATAGAAATATATTCCCATATTTATGCACTCTACTGTTACTAGGTGTGTTGGTGTGTGTGTGTAACGTTTTGCTTTACGCCTCGACACACGATGAATGCCATCATAAAGTCGTTAATGTTGCGCAATGTGTTGGCAACGTATCGAAGTTATTTATGTTGCACGCTACTGATGTGTTTACAGCCAGCCATGTGTTGTTGTTGTTGTTGCTACTATTGTTATTATTGTTGTTGTACGTATCGAGTTCTACAGCTGCTTTAACTGTTCACACACCCTTTGGACTGCCAACTCGCCTCGGTCTGTTGACATATTTTTAGCTTTTGTTATTTTCACTGTTACTTGTGAAATGTGCAGCAAAATTTAAATAAAGTCATAACGATTTATCATAAACTCAATGGTGTGTGTGTGTTCGACATATTTATGTATTACATGTGGGTGTAACAGGCTGTTTGTGTGTGTGTGTGTTCCCAGTGCTGCTGGCATAGCAAATTGGCTAGTCTATTACTTCTCGTTTAGCTTACTTGTGATTCCGTCTCTCCTTGGTTAACTTCAGCAGCTACGGTACATTTCACTTAGACGGCATGCACGGAAAGTTGCTTAATTCGTTTCGAATTTGGTCAAAGGTATACTTTCTTTTACTCGGTATATTCGGGAAGTTGAAAATAAACTGATTTTTATTTGACTTTGAAACTTTAATTTGCATAGATTTGTGTAAGGTATTTGGAGTTTATTGGCGTATATTTCTGGAGGGGTAACATGAACGGTTCTTTTGCAAATTGTTATGTGTAAGAGGAAATGTAGGGATGATAAGAACAAGTACAGAAAGGCTAAGTTCGGGTGCAACCGAACATTTCATACGCTCGCTATTTATTGATGAGATTTTATTAACACGACACAATTTGACTCATATATTCTGTTTAAAATCCAATAGAATAACGAAAATCAATATATATAGTATATGAGGGCTGAGGTAATTCTTGAACCGAATTCACTCATTTTCACCAGCAAGGTACACTATATCCAAGACTAAACGCTCACTTAATTTAATTTAATTGCTAAGATATATCACATATTAACCGATTTATTGGGTACAAAGCCCGCAGAATTCTTGAAAAACCTATAATTAGGTACATTGAAGCCTATAATTAGGCATTATGACCCGATTTTAACAATATTTGGTACAGAGACACACTATCAGAAGAAAAAGTTTCCTTCAGAATTACAAAAAAATATATGAGAGATTTACCGATATTTTCGGTGAAAAATTCCTTTTAGGCACTGAGTTCTTCATGTACGATATCAGAGACCTTGAAAAGTTATAGGCCGATCTCGACAATGTTTCTACAATTGATGCCACAGCTCAAATATAGTATTTGTATAAAGTTTAATTCTGACGACTGCCACGCCCACAAAATGGCGAAAACCGAAAACCTATGCACCTAAAATTTGGAACATAGGATCGCATTAGGGAGGGGCAGATTTGGATGTACTTTTTTTTGAAAGGTTGGCGTGACCCCGCCCCCAAATAGTATATATTTGTATATATCTTGCAAACCAAAAAATATGTATAAACATAACTTTCTGCAGTCGTTTTTTTAAGCAATTTCCTTATTCAGTCCAAAAATGAAAGAAATCGGAAAATAACCACGCCCACCTCCCATGCAAAGGTTATGTTGCATATGACTAAAAGTAAGTTAACTCACTAACGAAAAATCTCAGAAACAGTAAATTTTAAATGAGAAATGGCAGAAGGAAGCAGCACTGAGATTTTTTTACAAAATGGAAAATCGGCGTGGCGTCGCCCACTTATGGGTCAAAAACCATATCTCAAGAACTACTCAACCGATTCCAATGAAATTCGGTATATAACACTTTCTTGACACCCTGATGACACGGGTGAAATATCGGCGAATTCGGTTTACAACCACGCCTACTTCCCATATAACACAATTTTGAATTCTTCGGATTCGTTCACTTTATAATATATACATTAGGAACCAATGAAGATATTTGAAATACAACGTTACACAAATACTGTATTTGAGCTATGACATAACTTGTGGAAAAATTGTAAAAATCGAACCATGACTTTTCTAGGCCCCTGATATCGAACATGAAGAATTCAGTACCTAAGGGTAATTTTTCACCGAAAATATAGGTAAATCCCTCAGATATTTTTATGTATTTCATTCCCTCTGAATTTTTTTCTTAGAACAGTTTGTCTACATATGTACCAAAGTGGTTAAAATTGGGTAACAGCTTCCCCCAGATCCCATATACCTAATTATTGGTAATAAAATTAAGTGAGCGTATAGTCTTCGATATATTGTATCTTGGTAGTGAAAATTAGTGAAATCGGGTTAGGAATTACCTCAGATCCCATATACTATTTATGATGATTTTTGTTATTCTATAAAACTTTATGCCGAATATATGGGTCGAATTGTGTTATCTTTATAAAATTACATCAATAAATTGCGAGAGTATAAAATGTTCGGTTGCACCCGAACTTAGCCTTTCTTTACTTGTTAATTATAAGATTCCAAAATAAAGAAATATAACAAGTTATTGTTTAATGAAGGAGCTATGAAATCTTCAGAGTATATATTTTACATTTTATGTTGCCATTTTGTGGTATGAATGATAGATTATCTCCATGAAGTGGAATGATTGAAATCAAACAATTAGCGGCAAGGGTAAACATTTATTAAATTTGGCCTTGAATAACTTATAAGAAAAATAGTTTAATAAAATATTTAATCCTTTAATAATAGTAGCTGTTCGCGCCTATCTGGCACCACCGCAATCATATGTTTGTAAAAGCTTGGCTTGGCAGCACTTACAGTCCTGCTGTCAAGCTATGCTTCCGTTTTTCTCTCTCTCTTAATAAAGCTACCAGCAAGATAGGACGTGCAGCATTTTCAATCCGTGCTTTTACTTTCAATCCGCTTTAATCTTATATATTTAACCGCGAATGTTATTAGACATTCACATTTCTGGTCCTTCGAGCCGGATATTATCAGTATTTTGATAAAATTCGTCAAACCCGCTATTATTTTCGCAATCTTTCCGCAGTAAGTTATACAGTATGTCTTCCGTGAAAATTCGCGACTCCGCATTAAACTCCATCAAACGCTATTTGCAATCCAGCAAAGTGGATGCAATTTCGGTCGATACCGAAGTAATTACAACATATTTGCAATTGCTGGAAGAGCAGTGGACTCGCTTCTGTGATGCACAGCAAGAAGTCGAATTAGCATGTGGGGACGAAAACGTTTCCTTAGAGGAGCAGTCACGCATACAAGGAGAGGAGTGGTATAGCACCGCTAAAGCTAACATGAAACGTCTGTGCGCAGCTCAAAAGCAGATACCGCAACAAAGTACTACTCCAGAATCACCTGTTCCCGTACCTCTACCTAAACTGCAACTGCCGTCATTTGGCGGTGATCCTACGCAATGGCTTCCATTTCACGATGCCTTTTGCTCTCTCATTCATACAAACGCGAATTTGTCAGACGGACAAAAGTTACATTATCTACGTAACTGCTTGAACGGAGAAGCATTGGACTTGGTGAGTAGCTTAGCGGTATGTGATAGCAACTACGCTGAAGCATGGGACTTATTGACCACGAGGTACAAGGTCATGAGAGTCATAGTGGACAGCCACATCAAAGCGCTCATGTCAGTCGGGATCGCAGCTAAAGACAACGCTAAGGCCATAAAACAAGTGCTTAATTCAATACTTCAACATGTTGGTGCGTTACGCGCACTCGGGAGACCAGTCGAATTTTGGGACGACTGGCTCATCCACTTAACCGTTTCGAAATTATCTTACGAAACTCGCAAACAATGGGAGTTATCACTCTTGCTAGATAACTTGCCATCTTTCTCCGCTCTTCAAGAATTCCTCGAAAA
This sequence comes from Zeugodacus tau, assembly GCA_031772095.1. Lineage (NCBI taxonomy): Eukaryota > Metazoa > Arthropoda > Insecta > Diptera > Tephritidae > Zeugodacus > Zeugodacus tau. Next base: position 31,377,412 of record CM062652.1, read on the forward strand.
CCGCGCACGATCATTGGAAATGGTGCCGTCAGTCAGCACTACCGCAAAGACAACAACAAAGAATGTCTTTCATACCGCATTCACGCAACCGGAAATACACGATCCTACATCAACTGCTACCAAGGTGTCGACTTGTGTTTATTGCAACGGTGAGCATAAAATCTATTCATGCTCGCAGTTCAGCCAATTGGACCCCAAAGGTAGACTATCCGCTATAAAGAAGTTAGGAACCTGTATAAACTGCCTCAGTAAAGGACATATGTTGACAAGATGTCGCAGCACATCTTCGTGTCGAATATGTCAACGCCGCCATCATACTTTGCTTCACGCAAGCTTCATCAATCAACCCGCAACATCCGAGAGCACCGCAAATGAACATTTTAATGTAACCGCACACCACGCAAACGCTGATCGCGTCATCTTACTGGCAACCGCAGAAATTATGATACAAGATTTCGCCGGTCGATGGCAACCCGCTCGCGCACTCCTCGATAATGGTTCACATGCATCATTCATCACCGAGGCTTGCATCCAACGCCTTCGCCTTCCCAGATCGCCTTCATCCGCTTATGTCACTGGGATTGGCTCACTTCAAGGAGGTCGTACTAAGGGTGAGGTAACGCTTAATATATCTCCTCGAACCCTTAAGACACAATTTCAAGTAAGTACGCTTATCTTACCGAAAATCACTAACGATCTTCCAACCGCTTCTCTACCGAGATCTGCATGGCCGCATATTACCGATTTACCGCTAGCCGATTGGAACTACTCCGACCCCGGTCCAATCGACATTCTTATTGGAATGGACACAATGGACAAATTTCTACTAAGTGGACTCCGCAAGGGTGAACGGGGTACTCCAATGGCACAAAACACTGTATTCGGATGGGTACTATTTGGCAATGCAACTAATTCGCAGAACCCACCTTTAAAGGTTTCAACTTTACATTGCGACACCAATTTAAATCAACTTATCAGCAAGTTTTGGGAACTTGAAGAGTTACCCACCCGCAAATTCTATTCACCTGAAGAATCTCTTTGTGAGAAATTATTCGATGAAACAACGCAACGTGCACCGGATGGTCGCTACATCGTTCGTCTACCATTCAAGAAAAACGTATTGATTGGTGAATCACGACAAGCCGCAGTTCGAGCACTCCTCCGCATGGAGAAAAGATTTGCCGCAAACAAACAACTTCTTGAGGAATACACAGTGTTTATGGAAGAGCTAATCTCTATGGGACACATGGAATTAGCTGAGACGAAATCAGACAAAATGTATTATATGCCTCATCACGCGGTGGTAAAGGACACAAGCCAAACAACGAAACTACGAGTCGTTTTCAACGCATCCATGAAGACTACATCTGGAAACTCATTAAACGACGCTCTCATGGTTGGTCCGCAGTTACAACAAGATCTCTTTTCCATCCTCGTTCGCTTTCGTACACACCGCTTTGGAATCATAGCCGATATTGAGAAAATGTACCGGCAGGTTTACGTCGCTAAGGAAGACACCGATTATCAACGCATAGTCTGGCGTTCAAATCCCGCAGAACCAGTACGTGATTATCGACTTGTAAGAGTTACGTATGGAATCGCTTCCGCATCGCACCTCGCAGTAAAGGCATTGCATCAAGCTGCTATCAACGCATCTAATGCAAGCAAAGAAGTTATAGAAGTCATAAAATCAGACTTCTATATGGACGACCTACTCACTGGTGCAGATACTTTTCACGATCTCACTTCACTTCAAAAAGACGTTTCCAGCGCTCTCTCTGAAAGTGGATTCGAACTCGGCAAATGGGCAACAAATTGTCAACGCCTGAAACAACTAATACCTCACGCATCTAAACAAATTTCGCATCTCCTAGCCGATGGAGATCAAATCCGCACACTTGGTACAATTTGGCATACCAACCACGATTGCCTCTCTATAGCAGTCAACTATGATGAACTACCCAACGCACTTACAAAACGCACGTTTCTCTCTGACTCAAGCAAAGTATTTGATCCACTGGGTCTGATCGCGCCTTGTACAATCCGCTCTAAAATTTGGTTGCAAACACTTTGGCGCTCAAACGTGGACTGGACGAACCGGTTCCTTCCGAAGTCGCCAAGGACTGGTTAGCGCATAGCCGTGAATTACCGCAACTATCTTCAATTAAATTAAACCGCTGGTTGGGAACTAGTAAAACTTCCCATACTGAATTTCATATTTTTACCGACGCTTCAGAAGTCGCATACGCAGCTGCTTTATATTGCCGTACGCAATCTCCGGATGGTACGTTTAAGGTCGTATTAGTAGCAGCAAAAACGAGAGTAGCACCTCTGAAAACTACTTCGTTACCGCGCCTCGAGCTTTGTGCAGCTCATTTAGGGGCAAAATTACTACAACAACTTCAATTTAGTTTGAACTACACTATCGATAAATTATACGCATGGACTGACTCTATGGTTACGCTAGCTTGGTTACAAAGCAACCCTAGCCGCTGGTCAGTATTCATAGCCAACCGCGTCGCAGCAATACAAGAAGTGCTTCCAGCATTACACTGGAGACACGTTGCTTCAGAGCACAACCCCGCTGATTGTGCTTCAAGAGGGATGTCACCATCGCAACTACTCAAACATCAACTATGGTGGCATGGGCCGCAATGGTTGCAGGAGAGCAATGGTCAATGGCTCGGCTACACGCAACAACATTCAACAGATCTCGAATTAAAATCCAAACGAACAGTGACTCTGCTCACACAAACCGCTGACGATTGGGATTTACTCACGAAGTATCATTCATTCAACAAATTAAAACGCATCACCGCTTATTTACTCCGTTTTATCAATAACGCACAATCTAGCGTTAGGACACGCAAATCTGGCAATTTATCCTGCGCAGAAATTCGATACGCTGAAATATCTTTGGTAAAGTATACTCAGTCAGTTACTTTTAAAAAGGAAATTTCTAATTGCAGAGCAAATAAATCCGTACATATTCGAAGCAGTCTAGCGCGACTACAACCGTATCTAGACTCAAATGGTATCCTACGTGTAGGAGGTCGCATCAGAAACGCAACACTTTCAAACGACGTAAAGCATCCTATAATACTGCCAAAGAAGTCACCGCTCGCTAAATTAATTGCATCTGAAATACACCGCTTAACGTTACATGGTGGACCTCAAATCATTCAAGCCACAATTCAGCGACGTTTTTGGATACCTGGCATACGCAACCTAGCTCGTGGAATATACCGCAACTGCGTCCGCTGCAAACGGCTGAACTGTAGACCAATGCAACAGCTCATGTCTGACTTACCCGCTAGCCGCGTCACTTCAACCCGCTGCTTCCTGCATACCGCAGTAGATTATGCTGGACCTTACAATTTGAAATTTACTCATGGAAGAGGTGCTAAATCTACAAAGGCATATATCTGTTCATTCATTTGCATGAGCACTGGCGCAATGCACCTCGAGCTTGCTGGAGATCTCTCTTCTACCGCTTTCATCGCATCTTTCAAACGCTTTACTAACAGAAGAGGTTTCTGCCAGCATCTCTACTCCGACAATGGCACTAATTTCGTGGGTGCTGAAAAGGAGTTACGACTCGCATACGAACGCTGCATTCATGACGAGAAGATCTCATCTTATTTTACAGACGCTCAAACAACTTGGCATTTCAATCCGCCAAGCGCGCCACATATGGGTGGCTTTTGGGAGGCTGGTATAAAAAGAATCAAATACCACCTTAAACGCGCCTTAGGGCCTTCGCTTTTAACATACGAAGAATTTGCCACAGTATTGACTGAAGTTGAAGCCTGTGTAAATTCTCGTCCAATTTGCTATATTCCTACCGACGTAAATGACTTTGAAGTTCTGACACCTGGTCATTTCATGATTGGTGAACCGCTTAAGGGACTCCCTGATCCTGATCTACAAATCTTCAAAGGAACAATTTTTCAACGTTGGCAAATTATCGTGTCAATCAGGCAACACTTCTGGAGACGATGGCGAGACGAATATCTTGTCAGTCTACAACGACGCTCAAAGTGGATACGTTCAACACCGAACTTGCAAAAAGATGATGTCGTAATTATCCACGAGAATAACACACCGCCTACAAAATGGAAATTGGGCCGCGTCATCAAGACTTCTCCAGGGACAGATGATCGAGTTCGAGTTGTAAACTTGAAGACATCTGAAGGGGAGTTGCTGAGACCTATCATCAAACTATCGCTACTACCTACAAAAGGAGACATTTTTGATATTTAATATTTTTAAGTTTTCATTAAATTGTAATATTTTGAACGGTCGTTCAAGGCGGCCGGCATGTTCGCGCCTATCTGGCACCACCGCAATCATATGTTTGTAAAAGCTTGGCTTGGCAGCACTTACAGTCCTGCTGTCAAGCTATGCTTCCGTTTTTCTCTCTCTCTTAATAAAGCTACCAGCAAGATAGGACGTGCAGCATTTTCAATCCGTGCTTTTACTTTCAATCCGCTTTAATCTTATATATTTAACCGCGAATGTTATTAGACATTCACAGTAGCTATGCTGAAACGGATTTTGAATTTATTTTTAGAGATTTAGATGATATAGTTTGTTTAGCTCGGATTCATAATCTTTTAACACAATTTTAGGGGGTATTATATATTCATAATACTCGAAAATTGGCTTGAGGAAATAATTTCCGAATTCAGATTTGATATCAAGGGTGGATCTATCTAAAGGTGATACTCCTTACACTCTCTATATAAGTAAAACTGTTAATGAAACTATTTCTACTAACGACTGAAATCGCTGAAAGTAAGCTTCAAAGCTGTGCGCATTTATTTTCATTCGAAATGGTACAATTAGTGCTGACCAATGCGCGAAAAACAATTATGAAGTGTTTTTCGGTACCGATTTGCGCTGAAACATTGTATTTATTCTAATTTAAATTAAATCAAAATATTTTTTTTTTGTATAATTAAAAAAATGTTTAATCATTTTTTTTACTTTGGATTCAACTTATGTAATCGAATATATTCGGGTATAGTCAAAAAACTTATTTCCTTATCAAGATTTCAGCAAACTATGCAATAAAATTTAATTTTAAGTAAAGTGGAAAGGTGATTAGATAAGCTGAGGTCAAATGTCAAGGTTATAATAAAATGTTGTCTTCTCAGTATTTATTAAAAAACACTCAATATAAGTATTTGTAGAATCAATACAATGTATACAAATATAAATAAATATTATTGAGTGTCTTTAGCCACACATGTATGCAATCGATCTCAATATAACCACTTTACTTTTAATTAAGTACCCACAACTCAGTTATACTTAAGAGAGACAGCTAATGATATCGGCGGTGAATAACTGTATATGTTACTAATGGTACTTATATTAATTATAAGTGGAAACCTCTGCTCTAAGCTGTTGTCACCGAAAATCTACTCAATTCACCACTAAAGTAACCATAACAACACTGAGCCGATGATGCTGGCTGCGGTCGGTACGAAGAATACTCGCCGAAGATGGAAATATCAGCGTGCGCATATATATATATAAATATATACTTAAACATATGGTAGAAGTAAGAGGGTATTTGTACATGATTGGCAGTTGTGGAGGCCTGCTAATTTTAAAGCACCAAACTACATATGCAACTCAGGCCAGCGAACAAGTGAAAGCCGCAGGCTATTTATACCCAAACATATATGTATACCCCATACAGGGGTATGTATGGCTCACTCGTGGCCTGTGTTTAAAAACTTATTTATACGCTTCATGCTGCTTTATTAAAATCGCCTCGTCGCCTCCATTCGTCACCCGACTCCGGCCGCATCGGACAAATCAGTCTGCTTGTAGCCCTGCCAGGCAACATGACAAACTCCTGACAACCATTGAGATTTCACAGTTCAAAGCACTGTTTTTCATTATTCGCCTTTACTGCCTGCCATTGCCGTACACTTTAGTTGGCAATATGGCAATATTGGTGCTACATTTCCGACAACTTTTTTGCATTTATTTCCTCGTTTTCGCCTGGTTTTGTTTTGGCCGTCTGTCTGCTTCACAGTTCAACTGTTTCGCTCGTACAACTCGTGATGTGATTTCATTGTCGTTTTTGCTTTTTTTTTGCTTCATATGGGAAGTTATATTCTCTTGCAATGTGCTTTTCATTTCTTGTCTTTTCACTGAGTTCTTTGCAATTGTTTTTGCGTTTTATTCGTTCCGTTTTTGGGCCGAGAAAGCCGAGGACGCAGTGAAGGAACTGCTGGCAGCTTTGGTGAGAGGGTTAAGTAAGTGATTTCAATTAAAATTGTTGAACCTTAACTACAGTGAATGAGCTTCCCGGACTTGTATAAATAAAAATATGGGTTTGTGAACATGCATTGGTGGCTTTTTTGTGTTTTTGTTTTTGCTTTCGCTATATGGCTTGTGAAGGCATAGTAAGCAAATGAACGCTTTTCGGTTGCATACATGTCTTACAGTGAGTTTATTCACGAGGAAATATATTGTACATATGTTGGTTGACTTTCGAATGTAGTATGTGTTGGTGACGTTGGACTTGTGGTTTGAACTAAGCGTATCAATTTAAAGTCCTGAAAGCCGGAACGCCCTTAATTGCAATACTAGAAAATTGATCTCAACCTATTTTGCAAGACTTTATCACAGACTTGTCTTTAAATTTGAAAGCAAAATACTTAATGACCGTATTCAACGTCCAGGAAATCAGTTCAGGGGACTTTTTATATCATCTATTATATTACAGCCGGTTTCATAGACCATATTAGTGAAAACTTATATTTTTTGGGATTGGCGAAGAAACATGTATATTAATTTTCATCAAAATATCTCATATTTTTATATTTTATCATTTATCTATTGTGAAAAATGCTGCGAGTTTATAACGAATTAATTAACAAATGCAAGGGTAAGGAAAAGTCAATTAAACTACTTTATTGCCCCTGAATTAAGATCTATGTACGATTTTCGCACACTAAATTTTATTCTTTATATCTTGCACTTTATTTGCTATCTTAACAAATGCTTTGCATTGGACATAAACTGCACATATAACATGCGTGAGCAAGCAGCTGGTGCAAATTAAGAAAATATTTCAATTTGAGCCTGATAACTCATACGCCATGGTGTCACATGCGCGGCAGCTTGCCATGTGAGTTATGGCTTTTTGAGTACAGCGACATGAATTTAATAAGTCAGTTATAAATTTGAGCAAGTATATGAGGCTAAATATGTTGACATACATAAATACATGTGTATTGCTAGCAATACACTGCAATATGCTGCCGATTTAAACGCTAGTACAATAATAAGTGTTATGAAGTTTTGCCTACCAATTATTCCATTTGCACATTATTTTCAATAAATCAACAAATGTTTGTTTGCTGCATGTGTGTGTGCAATGTGTGCTCGTATGTGCCGTATTAGACACGCGCCACGCTTTTCTTCACGTCATGTAGGCAAGCAGCTTGCCTTGTTCTTTTTTCCATCACGTCACTTGGTAATTTTCGTTTAGCTGGCTCAATATGGTCGTCATGACGCTTAATTAAGTCACTTTGATGCACGGCAAACATATGTCATAGTAATTGTGACTTTGACTTTCGTTCATTTGGGTACAGTATGGCGTTTGATGTGTGAGTTAGTAAGGTCATTTAACTGTTTTTATTTGATATTTAGATAATTTAATTTTTCCGTTTAGATATACATATATATACATATGTACAAACAAATATTATTTTTCGTGATTAATGCTATAACCATCATGTTGATATGATTTCCATTTTCAAAAGGAAACATATTTTATTTGAATTGAAGATATATTATGTTCATCACTGGAGACCCACCTTTAATTTGGTTTCCCTTTTAGGAAGTGAAATGGGGCCAACATCTTCTCTTATCCATTAATCTATCAGCTCATGTGTCTTATCTTGTCAATAAAATTCTGATTTCGAAATACAAATTAGCTATTTTACATGCACGATCCCTTATATCTGGTACTTTTATACCACAAATTGGCAAGTATCTCATCCTTTACGATCACTAAAATTTATTGAAATGGATCATAACCACATCCACCTATAGTACATCGGTGGGGTGTGGTGTAGTAAATGTCTAAGAGGAATATTATATTTAAACCACGGACAGAATGCTGCAGACTTCTATGTGAATAATAAGGTGAAATCTCATGTAAACTCTCTATATATTACAATGAGAAATTGGACAACAACACAATTTCAAATATAATCGGATTATTTCACATTATATAGTAACTTTTATTTGAAATGATTTATATCAGATTTTTCAAGACCCCAAATACTAAATATACATTTGAATGTGTATCGGTGCGACATTTTTTAGTGATTAAGGGAGTATATTTTGCTGATAATAATTCGGTTTATTGTTAGATACAATCGGTTCAGTATTTCGCCTAGCCGTTATAAGCCGAGCATAGTAATTTGGGACTATCCGGTAGACTTTATAATATTATGATATAGTGATATCATTGAATCTATAACTACAGTGGAGCTTCTCTAACTCGAATCACCATTATCCACACCCAAACTTCGAGTAAGAGAGGTTTCGTGTTATAGAATTTTCATTAAAATATAAAATTTTTCAAAATTCATTAAAACATGTATTCTGCAATTTTATTTGTTGCAAATTGCTGATGCTTGGCTCTTGACATCAGTGTCTCATTATTTTGTTACATGATTTATGCAATCCATAAGTGTAACATCATATTTTTGATCGCCTCCATACGAGAAAGACTCTTTCAAAATAATCTCATTCAAATAATTTTAAATTTTATATTATGCCCTGGCCGAAAATCCGATATTCCGACTGTTAGGTTGACTTAGATATAGCTTGATAATTTTTGTTCGTTATGTCGATTAGATACTTTGGATACAAAGAAAGAAGTAGTAGGATGAAGTATGGTATAAGTCAACAACGCACTGAGGTATATCAGTATTGTTTAAATACAAAAGAAGCTTATTTGGTGCTAAGACACATAAATCATTTTTATAAGACCGTCAATACCTTTATGTTTAAACAAGTAAGGAAAGGCTAAGTTCGGGTGCAACCGAAAATTGTATACTCTCGCAATTTATTGAAGCAATTTTATTAAGATAACACACAAATTTACCCATAAATTCGGCATAAAGTTTAATAGAATAACGAAATCATCATATATAGTACATGAGCGCTGAGGTAATTGCTAAACTCATTTCACTTATTTGCACCATCAAGGTACATTATATCCAAGACTATAGGCTCACTAAATTTTGCTAAGCTATCTCACATATTAACCGATATATGCGGAATAAAGCCCACCGTATTTTTGAAAACCCTATAATCGGATATATGGGAGCTAGGAGATGTTATAACCCGATTTTAATAATTTTTGGAACAGAACATATTCTTCTTCTTCTTGACTGGCGTAGACACCGCTTACACGGTTATAGCCGAGTCCAAAACAGCGCGCCATGTATCCCGCCTTCTGGCAGTTTGGCGCCAATTGGTTATTCCAAGCGAAGCCAGGTTCCTCTCCACCTGGTCCTTCCATCGGAGTGGAGGTCTCCCTCTTCCTCTGCTTCCACAAGCGGGTACTGCATCGAATACTTTCAGAGCTGGAGCACTTTCATCCATTCGAACAACATGACCTAGCCAGCGTAGCCGCTGTTTTTTTATTCGCTGGACTATGTCTATGTCGTCGAATAACTTTTACAGCTCATCAGTCCATCGTCTGCGGTATTCGCCGTTGCCAATTCTTAACGGACCATAAATCTTCCGCAAAACCTTTCTCTCGAAAACGCCTAGTGCCGTCTCATCGGATGTTGACATCGTCCACGCTTCTGCACCGTAAAGTAGGACGGGAATGATGAGAGACTTGTAGAGTTTGGTTTTTGTTCGTCGAGAGAGGACTTTACTTTTCAATTGCCTACTTAGTCCATAGTAGCACCTGCTAGCATGAGTGATTCTGCATTTCCACACGTGAAAATATTATATACCGAATTTCATTGAAATCGGTCAAGTAACCCCTGAGATATGGGTTTGGACCCATAAGTGGACGACGCCACGCCCATTTTCCATTTTGTAGCAATCCGAGTGTAGCTCTCATCTGTAATTTTTCTGGTAAAATTTAGTGTTTCGATGTTTGTCGTTAGTGAGTTAACGCATGCCCCTCCCTAGTGCGATTCTTGATGCCAAATTTTACTTTTATAACTTTATCTATAAGCTAGGTATGATATTTTATGTGTTTTTGGTTTTCACAATTTTTTTGACGTGGCAGTCTATTTTGGCCTATTTTCAATACCAACATTCTCAGGGTGCCAAGTAATATGTATACTCAGTTTCGTCAAGATATCGGAATTTTTACTCAAGTTATCCGTTGCGCGGACAGACGGACTCGTCTCGTCACCTTGATCACTTAGATATATATAACCCTATATCTAACACGTTTAGTTTTATGGCTTAGAAACAACCGTTTTGTGAACAAAACTATAATACTCTCTTAGCAACTTTTGTTGCGGGAGTATAAATAGTACGAAAAGTGACGATTGAAGCACAAAAAAAGATTGTGAATAACGTAAGTTCTAACATATGTATAAATGTATGAATGTTTGTAGTCACTGCTATCAACAGTATTCGTCAATATTGATATATGTATGTGTGTAAGCTTGGGCTCGTTAAAAACTATTGAGTTGAAACTAAACGTGGGAGAATGTTGTAAGCAGGCGGAGTAAAAGGAAAAGTGTCATCATGTGATTGCCAAATGCCGGAAGCAGCAAAACAAAGGCAGCGACAGCTACCACGACGACGGCGGCGACGACGACGACGCTGCTACCGCTGCCGAAAAAGGAAACGACAAAAAGTGAAATGCTTACAAATATTCTTAGATGTATGTGAGTATAAGTAACCAAATTTGTAAGTAACCAAACAGCAGAAGAAAAGGCAAAAGCGAAGGAAGTAAAGTAAAACAAAATACTTAATGAACAAGTCGTTCGAAGGCAGATCAAAGAGTGAGTAAAATATCGTAAAGAGAATTAACAATAAATTCGCACGCTGCGTATTAATTGTAGACTATAGAAAGAGAGCAGGCAACTTGAGTTTAAGAGCAATGGAAACGGTCTTAAGAGCTTTTAGTTTTTGCCTTTGCTGAATTGCAGCGAATTCACGTAGTGAAGAGTTCGCAATATTTAGAAGACGTAAGAGGCCTGAGACAAATAAAATTTACTTAAAATCCAATTTAAAGCTATACGAAAATTGTTGTTGCTTTCTTAAGTTATGCCTTAGACGGAATTTTAATGAATAATTTAGGTTCGTTTTAATTCTGCAATTATAGAATTTTTTTCTTACGACTTCAATAACGTGAAAATATATTTCAGTTTTCGATCAATTGAATTTTCTATCAAAAGTTATTTTCCTTCAAACGATTTAGAACAAATATTCTCATAAAAGTATTCTGGTTTTACAGTAAAAGGTCGAAAGCTCCGCAAAACAGCTGTGCGCTACCGATACCAACACACCCACCGCAAGCATATGGAATTATTTATAAAACGAAAATCAGCGAATGTATTTAAGTACAGAAGTATAACTTTGTAGGTATTTGACAGTTATTTGTAAGTACGACTGAATTGACTGTTTATACTTCGCACGAAAAGCGCTACAGGCACACATATACAGGCTCACACATACTTGAAATTATTATAAGCAACGAGCTTAAGGAGCGCACGACCTACCAAAAAGTAGGATAAAAGCTTTGCCGAAGCAAAATTGGCAATCGTTACACATTGTAGTTAAACGAATTTGCGAGTAAAATTTACAGAGCAACTGATGAGAGCACACACCAGCGAGAGAGTCAAATTTGAAACCCTAAGCAGCCAAATTTCATTGACAACTCCGCATGAAGTTGAGTGCACAAAATAACTTAACTGCTACCGTTGGCTTCTGAAGCGCTTTTGCAATAAAGGCCACTCCACTTTGTGTTGAGCCGTTGAAATATGGAGCTACTCGCTCGCGCGCTCTCATGCTCAAACAACGAGTTGCTTTTGGTCGCTGTGTGTTTGAGAGCAACGAGCACGATTACTCGAGCCTTGCTGCGACTCATAGCGCGACGAGCTCTTACGACGACGCTCGTTTTGACAGCCGCCTCCTAAATGTATGCCACACATGTACGCATACACTCCCGCATTGACGTTTGGCTGCCACTCGTGCTATGTGTTGCGCTGCACGGGCGTACACCAGGACTAGTCTACGGTGAATACTCGATGATAGCTGACCAGTGGCAACGGCTGCCGACGCACGACGCAAGTGTTTGACGCTGAAATAGCGCATCACCAAAACCGGTATTGATATTTTCACAGCGCACATTTAGGTGCAAAACCACTGAAAAAAAATTAAGAAAAAATTAAATTTACGAAAATTACACAAAAATATTTAAGGTGACAAAGTGAAGATTGTGGGTACACTAAGGTAGCTTTGTGTTGAAAATATTGCTTGAAAAGCTAAAGCACCTCAAGTTCAGTAGAAAATCCTGTGCACGTGTAAGGAAGGCTGTATAGCAAGCGGTACAGTGGTGTGGCACGTATAACGGGTGTGTGTTTGTCCGCTGTATATAAAGTTTTACGCACATACAATTCGACAAAGCTGCGTGTCAGTGCGTTATCATTGTGTTCTTACTTTCTCGCTTCCATTTATTTCTTGCCACAAATTTTAAACGTGTGCGGTTCTTCGTTCGTGAGTTTTACGTGCGTGTTGCGTTGTTTGCTTTTGTTTTTGTAACGCTATCTTTTAGCATTAAAACGTCAAGTCCCTTTGTGGCAGCTTGAAAGCGCGCAGTGTTGCGTGAAAAGTCGCAAATTAAAGGCGGAAATCCTAAAAGTATGCAATAAAAATATGAAAACTGTAATTTCGCGAAATAAAAAGTGTGTTGTTGCAAAGGTGTTATAAACAAAAAAGAACAGCAACAACAACAACAACAACAATTACAACTTGACACCTTTTTCGCGCGTCCATAAATCAAATAGTGCATCCGCTTGCGTGTCACGCATGGCACGCGCTCACTAAAACAACACATTGCAGCGCGCTATGCAGTACAGTGCAGTGTAAAAAAGTGCAATTCACATACACAATCGCTGCCGTTCCGGTTGTTGCAACACAAACAACAAAGCGACTCTGCATTTATTATTCATAAAGTCAAATATAACAACAACAAGCAGCACACGGTGTAACGGTGCTTTGCAATATGAATATCTAAAATAAAATAAACACAGCAAATAAAAAACAAACAGCAAACGTACTTGAGTACTCGAGTTTTGAGTGTCACACGCCTGCGAGCGCATTTCGTTGCATACTTTTCAGCGTCCGGTGCGCTTTGTTGCCGTTCACATACATATATACAAGTAAACATACAAAATATAGCATTGTGTAGTGAGACACAACGCGCTGTTAACCTAAATATTCACGGCAAGCAGCAAAAGGCGCAAAAGAAAAAAACAACGCTCGCTTGTAAAGGAAATAATGGCAGAAAGTCAAAAAGCTGTGCCACATAAAGTGTCATTGCCATTCGTGTTGTTATTGTTCGGTGCATAAGAAAATTTGTATAATCGTAATTAATACAAGTGAAAATGCTATAAATCACAGTGTGCTAAAAAACTGCTAAAAGCTTACTCAAATTGCTCATTTGTGTATGCGTGTAAGTAGCAGCGCTGTTTGATTTTGTGTAATTTACTACATTGCATAAAGCATACAATTTAATAAAAAAAAGTACATAAATTGAAATCTGTGTCAACGGAAGTGTGCACAGATAAATTTTAATTTTTATTGCATAATAAATCAACGCATTACACTTTTGCTGGTGTTAAATTTTGAATTAACAAAGAAATAGTTTGTCAGTGTCACGTGAACAGCAAAACACACACAAAAGTGCCGGAACAAGTAAGTAAAATTTAAATTTTCCTATTAACATGTATGCTTTAAGGTTTGTCTGGGTTTATAGGATTATAGATCATTTTGACATAACAACCATAACAACCATAACAACCATAATCAAAAAGGAAAACATTTACGATTTCTTTATTTTTTCGACTTACATTAACCTGTGTAAGTCAGTTTTATATTTCAATTATGTTGAAAGGAAATTTAAGTATTTAGTATTGCTCTTTACCCCTAAAACTAAGCAATATACTAAGCAAAATTTGTATTACAATTTACAACAAAAGTTCTGCTCTTGATACGAATAATAGTTCAATGAATGTCTCAATTTTCTAAACTCAAACTCATAAATGCTTTTAAAGTTCGTATTCATTAGTATATTTGAGAAGTGTTTGTTAATTTTAGTATCATTTGGCTGCAATTGTGTTGCATTAAATTATTTATATGAACCTTAAATGCTTATCATAAATACTCACTGACTATTTGTTTATCTATTATTATTTACATTTTGTGTTTAAGTCCAGACATTCATTAAGGCGGGTATTTTTATGGAATTTTTTAATAGTATTTTAATTTACCTATCAATTGAGTTCTACTTACATATTATGCGAAAAGCCTGAGTTTCCGATTTGCAATCACTAATTTAGCCTTTTCCTTCCTGGAATGCTATTAGCTTATTCGTTGGCAAGAAAATAAATTAGTGGGTGAGAATGCTCGCATTTCGAATAAGTTAAAGGCTTCTGTGGACGTTTGGAATTTATAGAACAAATAGCGAGGAAATAATACTATACCAAAGGATACGATAAGTAGAATTCAGAATATATTTTTATTAGAGGAACAAGATATAAGAGTGTTTTTGCTGGTTTTTCGTGTTTGTTAAACTTGTACAACATACAACCGCAAGTACATGGTGAATTTCGTTTTTTGTTTTAAGAAAATAAATAAACTCAAAGGTTTCTCTTTCAGGTCTTATCACATTATATTAATGGAACAATTTTTCATTAATATCTTTGACATATCACACAGTCTGATCGATGTGTACAGCTATTGCGTATATCGGTGATAAGATAATGATGATATAAGCTCGAAGTAAATAGATTTCGGTACCTCTATCGACTTAATTTTACTCGAACTATGTATATCATTAATAAACATTAAAGCTACTACTTATAAATATTCAGTCTATTTGTGAATCCCTAAACGTTCCTAAAGTTGATATAAAAACATTTTCAATGTTTGGGTGTATTTATTTAAAAGTATTGGTAAGTTTTAAAATACCATTTCTTCCTTTTTTACCCTGAACAGGGTATATTAAGTTTGTCACGAAGTTTGTAACACCCAGAAGGAAGCGTCAGAGGCCCTATAAAGTATATATATAAATGATCACTATGTTGAACTGAGTCGATTCAGCCATGTCCGTCTGTCTGTCTGTCTGTATATATACGAACTAGTCCTTCAGTTTTTAAGATATCGTTTTGAAATTTTGCAGATGTTATTTTCTCCTAAAGAAGCTGCTCATTTGTCGGAACTGCCGATATCGGACCACTATATCATATAGCTGCCATACAAACTGAATGATCGGAATCAAGGGCTTGTATGAAAAACTTCCGCTTTTCTTATATTCACGAAATTTGGTGTGAGTTATTGCTCATAGAAATAATTTAATCTCCGAAAAAATTGTTCAGATCGGTTCACTATAGCATATAGCTGCCATACCAACCGAACGATCGGAATCAATGGCCTGTATATACAAATTTCGCATTTGACATGGTATCTTCACGAAATTTGACATGGCTTACTGCTTAAGATAATAATATAATCTCCGAAGAAATTGTTCATATCAGTTAACTATACAACCTTAATGTTTCTAGCAAACAACCCGGCTAAAAAGAATTAGTAAAATGTTTTCTTTTTTTTTACTTACTTTTTCTTACGTCTTTAGATTTGCTTAAACACATAGTTACTAAAAGAAATGCACCTGTGAAGGGTATATTAGCTTCGGTACAGCCAAAGTTAACGTTTTTTCTTGTTTCTTTTAGTTTAAATTACACCATGCTCATTCTACAATATATCTCTAACTACGGGATTATTCTTACCTTTCACATATAGAAAAACAACAAAAGTAGAAAGATCATGTATCTTTTAGTTTAAAGAATTTTAATGAAAGTGAATTCTTAATGTACATAAAAGTCCTGTAAATTTAGAGTAATTAAATAGATAACCAAATTACATTGATTTCTCAATAGGGTCAAACGTAACGAGGTCGCCACCCACCTGGTCCCTCCAACGGAATGGAGGCCTTCCCCTTCCTCGGCTTCCATAGGGGGGGTACTTCATCAAACAATTTCAAAGCTCGAGTATTTTCGTCCATTCGGACTACATGACCTAGCCAGCGTAGCCGCTGTCTTTTTATTCACTGAACTATGTCAATGTCGTCGTATAACTCGTACAGCTCATCGTTTCATCGTCAGCGGTATTCGCCGTTGCCAATGTTCTGAGGACCATAAATCTTGCGCAAAATTGTCCTCTCGAAAACTCCTAGTGTCGTCTCATCTGATGTTGACATCGTCCAAGCTTCTGCACCGTAGAGCAGGACGGGAATGATAAGCGACTTGTAGAGCTTGATTTTGGTTCGTCGAGAGAGGACTTTACTGTTCAATTGCCTACTCAGTCCAAAGTAGCACCTGTTGGCAAGAATTATTCTGCGCTGGATTTCGAGGCTGACATTGTTCGTGTTGTTGATACTGGTTCCCAGATATACGAAATTATCTACGACTTCAAAGTTATGGCTGTCAACAGGGACGTGGGAGCCAAGAGGCGAAAGCGCTGACTGTTTGTTTGAAGACAGGAGATATTTCGTCTTGTACTCATTCACCTCTAGACCCATTCGCTTCGCTTCCTTATCCAGTCTGGAAAAAGCAGAACTAACGGTGAGGTTGTTACTTCCGATGATATCAATATCATCGGCGTACGTCAACAGCTGTACATTCTTATAGAAAATTGTACCTTTTCTATTTAGCTCTGCGTCTCATATCATGTTTTCCAGCATCAAGTTAAAGAAGTCACACGATAGTGTGTCACCTTGTCTGAAACCTCGTTTGGTATCGAACGGCTCGGAGAGGTTCTTCCCGATCTTGACGGAGCTTTTGGTGTTGCTCAACGTCAGCTTACACAGCCGTATTAGTTTTGTGGGGATACCAAATTCAGTCAAAGCGGCGTAATGGCAGCTTCTTTTCGTGCTGTCGCAAGCAGCTTTAAAATCGAAAAAAGGTGGTGTCTATCGATCCTCTTTTCACGGGTCTTTTCCAAGATTTTGCGCATGGCGAATATCTTAGAATACAACTGACATGACATTTGGAGTTATTAATAATTTATTTTAGAATTAAAATTTCATAATTGAGCTATTATTATTACTTCCAAATATCAACACAATCATTAATTTCACGGACCTTCATAGCATTATTCTGTCGGTTATCTGCCAATTATGCGATACAATCATTATTCGCAAATGACCATTCGAAAAAACGGCAGCATCAGTTTTGCAGTTCTAATGAGAAGCGTACTAGAAGAGCTGAGGAGAGAAAGAATGTATAACTGTATGTTAATAGTAGTTAGAGTAACGATATGATATAATCTAATTCGTATGAACTGTAGAGTATAGTAGTTCATTAAGGGACATCATATACAGTCTATATTAGGCTTTGCTTTGTATATAAGATATATGAAATAAAATTAATATTTAACTTAAGGAATTCACAACAAAATATGATGAAAATTTTTGTAAATACAACAACATTCTTAAGCGTATAGCAACCAGAACTCACAACAGCCAAATCTCAGTACACTGCTGTTTCACGCTAGCATAGACACGAAATAAAATAACAGTAAAAGTGAAACAGGACGCAATAACGGCACAGAGTAGAACTCCATTAGCATTGAATGAGTGGCTGTAGTGCCATCAACCGTCAACCGTCAACAGGAGCGAAAGTCAAGTTATGCAAAGGCCAGACAATACCGTGCTCCTATATAAATTTCACACTTCACAAAGTCACAAAGACACACATCTACATATACAAGCACACAGCCATGCACACTTGCTGTTAGAAATGTAGATTGAAGTGTTTGTCAAATAAAAGTCAGAATGGCGATGGCAGCGGCGTCAAAACAGCTTCAAAGTGCCACTGACAAATAGACAATGCTGAAAACAGAGAGAAAGGCAGTGGCAAAGACAAAGACCAAAGCAGGGATGTGCTCACACTGTACAACTACAGCTAGGGTAGTTAGTGACAAGGCAGAGCCACTTTTTGTGTCACAAGAACAATGCGAATTTTATTAACGCCCGAGTCAGTGTTAACACTGTAGCCATTGTCATCCCAGCCAAGCGCCGCCACAAACGTCGCTGTGGCGGCTGCTGTTGACCTTTAATGTTGGGCGACAAATTTTGCCTTGAGGTGGTTGTTGTTGTTGTTGCTGCTATGGGCGCCTCCTGTCACTTGCCAACACGTCGCTTCATGCGCAACGGCGACAAATTGAAGAGGATGCCGCACTAGAGTTACGGCATTTCGGAAGACTGTGGAAGAAGCAGTTGAGCAGAGGAAGTTCAGTCAAAAGTCAGGCATCAAAGTCGCGCGTCTGACATGCGGCTGATGACGTACTTGACACTGTTGGCGTTGTTGTTGTTGCTGTGTTGCCGCGTCATTAGTATGCCATAAAACGCACACATTCTAGCACACAAACACACACATATATAGAGACAGGCGAAAGGCACACACTAGCATATAGCCTGCTCAACTGCTTTTAAAACGGGAATAGTGTCAGTGATGCGTAGTGTTGTTATTCGGTTGGTTGTTTGGAAACGCCGTTAATGTATGCCATAGCGTATGAGTGGTCTCTCCCTCCTTCCGCACAGTTGTTTTGGCAATTTACATACTCATACGCCAAGCGCCAAACTACCAACTAGCGCTTGGTTAGTAAACAAACAATTTTTGCAGACAATAGTACGCTGTGTAGTCAGCAACAACAACAATACATATATGTAAAATATGGCATCATATGTGCTCCCACTTGCTACTCTACTGCCTTCGCTTGCTTCTGAATTTTTGTTGCTGTTGTTGTTTTTGTTTCAGACACTTTTATGAAGTTTGCAGCATTGCAAGCAAGTTGCATCCAACAAGCGCATAAATAGGAGTATGCAGTGCAAAAGGCGCATAACCTACTTGCTCGTTTGCATGCGTAAAAATATGCTTGCAGCAATTAAACAGACATTTGCCGAAACCCACCTCACCTCGCTTCGCCCCACCTCGACTGCCTGCCAAAGGAGCAGCCGGCAGCTGCATGGATGCAGAAGACATGCAGAAAATAAACTTACGGAATTTATAGTTATCACATAATGCATGGCATGCGAAATTACAGAAGTTTAAGTGAGAGATACTCCTGTGCTCTGCATTTCAGCAACTTAATCTGTGACATTTATTCAAGCAGTAGTGAAAGTGAACTCTCTCATGTGCTCAGATAGGCATTAAGAAAAGTGAAATGCAGGACAAGTAAATAGTGTAATTAAGGTATAGGATATACAATGTTATGTCTCATGACGTGTGTCATTGCAGTTGTGGGATATTTGGGTATTTGTGAGGACTTTTTGGATATTTTGGAGAATATGAAACCTCGTAATGAAGAATATAGGGAATAATTTCAACTTAACTAGTAAAGAGATGAAACTTAAAAAGTTAGCTTTGAGATTTATGTAAAAGATTTGGATGTTTGAAAAAAGTAACATTTGACAGAAGTGATGGAGAATTGGAAACCTTCAATTATTATACTCTCGCAACAAAAGTTGATAAGAGAGTATTATAGTTTTGTTCACATAACGGTTGTTTGTAAGTCATAAAATTAAACGAGTTAGATATAGGGTTATATATATCAAAATGATCAAAATGACGAGAGGAGTTGAAATCCAGATGTCTGTCTGTCCGTCCATCCGTCCGTCTGTCGGTGCAAGGAATAACTTGAGTAAAACTTAAGATACATTGACGAAACTTGGTACACCTGTTCCTTGGGACCATGAGGATGTTGCTTTCGAAGATGGGCAAAATAGGACCATTGCCACGCCCAAAAATGGCGAAAACCAAAAACACATAAGGTGTCATAACTAAGCCATAAATTAAGCCATAAGACCACAGGGTGGTTCAAAGATTACTCTATAGTGTGAGGGGTCACAGTCCCAGTGGTGTCACAATGGGCCGCCAAAAGGCCTAGGAGCGTCGTTTTGACAACCACATAACCTAACCTAACCTAAGCCATAAATTAAGTTATAAAAGTAAAATTTGGAATAAAGGATCGTCCTAGTAAAGGGCATATTTGGATGTAATTTTTTTGGGGAAGTGAGCGTGGCCCTGCCCCCAAATAAATTTTTTGTATATACTTCACAAACCAGTAAAGCTATAGAAAGCAAACTTTCTGCAGTCGGTTCTCTTACGTACCACACACCATGAAAATAGATGAGATCGGATAATAACCACGCCCACCTCCCATACAAAAATTAGGTTGAAAATTACTAAAAGTGGTTAACTCACTAACGAAAAATGTAAAAAACACTAAATTTTACAGAAGAAATAGTAGAAGGAAGCTGCACTCAGATTTTTTTAAAATATGATAAATGGGCGTGGCATCGCCCACTTATCGGTCAATAACCATATCTCAAGAACTACTCGACAGATATCAATGAAATTCGGTATGTAATATTTTCTTAACTCCCTGATAACACGGATAAAAAATGAAAAAAAAAAATGAATTCCTTCTGATTCCTTCATTATAGTATATGCATTAGGAACCAATGATGATAGCGAAATAAGACTTTACACAAATAGTGCATATCATCTCTGACTTCACTTGTGAAAAATTTGTCGAAAACGGACTACAACTTTTCAAGGCCCCAGAAATCGGACATGTTGAACTCAGCGCCGAAGGTAAATTTTAACCGAAAATATGTTTAAATATCTCAGATAATTCAATGTAATTCAGAGGAAATTGTTGCCTTCTAATAGTGTGTCTCTTTTCCAAAAATTATGAAAATTGGGTCATAACATCTCTTAGCTCCCATATACCTAATTATATGTGTTTCAAAAATATCATCTTCTAGCTCCCATATACCGAATAGGTGAGATATCTTAGCAAATTTAAGTGAGCGTATATTGGATATAGTGTAGCTTGCTGGTGAAAATGAATGAAATCGGTTCAGGAATTACCTCAGCCCTCTATATATGACGTTTTTCGTTAGTTTATTAAACTTTATGCGGAATTTATGGGTAAATTTGTGTGTTATCTTAATAAAATTTCTTCAATAAATAGCGAGAGTAAAAAATGTTCGGTTGCACCCGAACTTAGCCTTTCCTTATTTGTTGTTAATAATAATGCCACATATTTCGTAAATGTTTGATTAGGTTTCTCCACGGATCGTTAGAAATAATAACGTTGTAGTTGTTGTTAAAGCGAAAGAAAACATTCCTTAAATAATTTTGAACAATACCAATTTGCTAACAGTTCTTAACCGGTTAAATGTACAAGCGCAGTTCGATTAACGTGAAATATTGATGGGATTACGATATATCATGATCTCATCCAAGCCAAGGAGAACAATATAATTTATATAAGCTGATATCAAAGCAAATAAATATCTTACTAACGCTTAGATGAAAATATACTCTTAAAACTATACTATTGTATACTAAAATTTAAGTTATATAGCACATGAGGGAAATTAATAAATTCCACAAAACGTCTTTCGAACATGAAATTTCTGTACTTAAAGTATTAAAATATTTATTTGGTACCGTAAAATAATAATAAGCATCTATGTTCAAAAGCGTATCGAAATCATATATTTTAAATTCCAAGCAGAAGATTTTAAGTGCAAAAGGTCTTCACTCATCAAATAAGGTGTAATAAAATCAAACAGAGCAATAAAATTTATTATCTTGGGTGTATAAAACAATTTTGGAGGTTTGTAAAGGAGAGGATGGCACATAATAACTGTGGTATATGGTATATTTCGGGTCGTTAACGTGTGGGCAATATAGTTCATTGGGTTATTCAGTTTTGTTTCATTTATTACTTTAATAAAATTTAAAATTCGAACTTATACTGTATGCGTTCAATCAACTCGATTTCAACAGCATCGTTTACAATATTGCTCACTGTATAACTCCACCACCACTCTACTGACTATTGATGCAATATAACTGCATTTAATTCTGTACTGTTTTTCTTCACTCAAACTCTCTTTATTTGATTGGGAATTAAGTTTTTTCTACCGCGAATTCCAAGTGTTTTTACTGAATGTTCACATAAGTTTTCAAAAAAATAAATATGTTCACTTATTGGACGTTTATTTAAGTTTCGTTGGTATATTGCAGCAAGTCGATTGTTAACACTAAATATGCCTGTAACAAATATCTAGATATAGAAAATTAAATTACTTATTGAAGGAATGGCTTCAAGTTAGATATAAGTCCTTTAGTAATGGAAAATCTGTTTTCATTTTAAACCAAAAGAAGTTAGGGAAGATCTAAACTGGGCATATAGAGACCCAATTAATATCAATTTTTTATGAGAACATACGTTTGCCAGTTTTTGAAATGACTTGAATGGTTGGTCGGTAATACTATTAGTATTAGTGTCACTGGTATTTCACAAATTCAAACTATCTTGCACAATGCACCGCAAAGTGGTTCCACGGATTACAAAATGGTGGCACAGTGGACTCTTCGACATTTGGACAATATTTATATATGCTAGTTATATGCATCAACTTGAAGGTCCTTTAAATATTTATATCAACCAATTTCTTATTAGAACTCAATATGCTTATACTGCACTCCCCGAATCTTCTGGATTGTCTTTGGTTTGTGTTTCGTTAAAAAAAAATTTTGCGAGGTTTTTTTTTAAATAATAAGCTATTATAAAATGATTTCCATGGCTATACTTTTTAATATCAAAACATTAGCCAAATTATGATCATTTGATATTAGAAAGATGTCTTGTAAAACAAAATACAATACTTAAAATACTTATGTACATTACATTAAATTAGTCTATTGTGTTGTGCTGTAATATTTAAATTGTATAAACTACCGTTAGCTGAGCAAAATAACAAGGAGTTCAACGCTCGTGCAGACAATCTAACACTTAGTCTTTAAGTAGCAAACGCAGATCAAAGGTTCAAAGGGTGAATATATTATTGTAGTCAAAGTTATCAAAAAGGGATCAAAAGCAAAATATTTACAAAAGCTCCTCGAGCAAGCATGTTGGATAAATACTAACATTTTCCTTTACAGACATAACAAATATGAGACTCTCGTTCGTAGATTGGAATTTCAAAGATGGGTAGGCACATTAAATTTAATAGCCTGCAGCAACAACAAAAAACTCACAATAAACAATTTTTTGATTTAAGGATAAACTAATAAGGAGCCCATTAAGGAAGCCAGCAACGCTCGGGTGTGGTGTATGCCTGAATTCGGTTGTGTTTACAGCATTTGCCTCGTGGCACTGCTATTTCGCCCACTCAGAAATAATTAAATTTTATCTCATTAGATGCAACATTTGCAAACGAAGTTTCGTCTGCCTCACTGGCGCAAATGAGGAAATAATAAAGGTAGCTCGGCGTTTTTGGCTTTTGTGAAGACGAAAATGATGAATTCGAGTAATATATGAAATGTTTGAAATACTTGCGCTTAAAGACAGCATTTCAAGAGAAGTGAAATTCGCAACCCAAGGAGCAGTCAGAATATACTTTAAATAATTTGAAATTTTTTCCTTCATTATTTATATTAAGGTCAACTTCAATTAATATGAGTAATGGAAAATAGAAATTGGAAGTTTTTATGTATGAACCATTTAAACGTAATAAAGATTGCTACAGATTTATATCTGTCCTCCTTACATCTAAGCAAGCGATATATGAGCAAAAAAATGAGGCATCTTGATCAAGCAAAACTATGAGGAGATTGGTAATGCAGATAGGCAAACTCGGGATATTGTCACGATACAAAATTATGTTAAGTTTAGAACTATTAAGTGATAATTAAGCCACAAAATCTCAATGTTATATAGAGGATCAAATAGACAGGGCGTCATCTGTGCTTTGTTTTATAAAAGCGTGGTTCCGCCCTATAGAAGTTTTAATACATATATTTCTCAAATTTCTCGAAACACTGTGTGACTAAAACCACGACTACTTCGCATTCAAAACAATACTAAATTCCGTTATATTCTTTAACTTTACAGCACGTAAATCATGTATCGAAATGTAACTTCGTACAAATACGAGTACTACCTCTCAAGTGTGACAACTTTCCAGTGAACATGCTCGAATTCAGACTATATCGTCCAGTCGTTGAACTTATATCGATAATGTTGGTCAATTTGCTAGTCATCTTAATGATATGAAATTTCTATGCTTTACTAATAATAATGTGATCTAGTTTTAAAGATGGATGAATTTTATTCTGTACAGCCGAGCTTCGATCTAGTCTAATATAACGATTTATACTTCCTGTTGACATTGTACGTTATACTGGTAAACATGAGCATCATTTTAAGAAAATTATATGAACTTATTATTTGAGGCATACGAGGTGTGTTCAAAAAATTTCGGGAATTTTCAAATTTCCAATAGTCACCACTTATTTTTATTTTTTGATATGTTGAAATTGGTATTGGTATTCATTGCTTACTTTGTAAAACGTGCTTTTATGAGTTTCGCGATTTTCGTGTTTTAAATCCTCACACTTCGTTGCTCGTTCGTTAATTTTTGGCCAAAAAGTACTATAACGATACCACAGCATGCGTGTGACTTTTCCCTATTTCCACAAATAAAATGAACCTTGAAAACCCGTCGATTTACAAGCATATGAGAAATCTTTGTAAAAGCCAACCGCTATCCAGAGGAGAAATTTTTCGACGATTGAAAGAAGCGCTGGCAACACTGAATAATTTAGAATTGAGACCATTTTAAAGGCGATAACATTAAAGTAGACGAATGAATAATCTCATATCAACTAAAAGACTGTAATATCGTAGTAGTAGTTGAATGCAGAAATTCGGAGAAATCGATCCATAAATTATTCCAATGTGGTGAATATAATGATCATCGCGTCTATACAAGTATATAGTTCTTTAACAGAAGTTGTTGTGCTGTGTTGCTGTGTTGCATTAAGTCCCCCGCTTCCCTAATAAAAAGTATCTTGAAGAGAAACCCGTTACATTGGTCATGTGTTGTAAGCTTTATCAAAAAGAATGGAATTTGTAACTTTCTCTCTAAGTTGTCGAGATCTTTATGTACATACATATATTCGCAAAAGAGACTGCTTTATGCTTCTCATATTAATAAAATTAACCATGAATACCGTCAGAGGTCTTAGATTCCACGGAGTCCATAATTGTTATAAGACTTATATGAAAGGAATGAAAGTCAGATTCCAGTTGTATACAAAAAGTCGCTTGGTTGGTTAAAAGATATACAGTGGACGTTCCATAACTCGAATTTCTATAACTCGAAGATCCCCATAACTCGAACTTTTCGACGAATGTAGTTGTACTATCGAGGCAGAATTTGAAAGGGGCCTCTCTACATCGTAATGAGGCGAACAAAAAATATGATATTACACTTATGGATTGCATAAATCATATAACAAAGGCATGGGATACTGACGTCAAGAGCCAAACAATAGTAAACTGCAACAAATTTATGTTTTAAGGTTATATACATACAACTTTATGCGAAGTAGATAAATAAAACTGTGTAAAAATCTATATCTTACAGCTTTTTGAAAAATATATGTTTTAATGAAAATTTCTATAACTCAAGTCTCTCTAACTCAAAGTTCTTTTGTGGATTATGGTGATTCGAGTTAGATAAGTTCCACTATATATAGATCCCAAAAGAATTCAATCTACCTAATAACACTGGTTTACAGCAAAAATGTTCCACGAACGCCACTATCCAATTTGTATGTGAAATGGCTCGCTGATTTCGAAAATCGAGTTATTTTTTTTTTTATGGATACGGTTTTGAGATATTTGCAATTTACCGTTATTCGACCAAAAAAAAAGGTGTCTTCATTTAATCATATATATCTCACTGACCAGTTGAGCAATCTTACTGCAAGTTATAGAAAATAAAATTGAATGAAATTTCCTATCCCATTTGCAGAGAAAGCAGCAGTGTTTTGTGTAGCCACTTTGTAGACCGCATAACATTCCAACGACTTTAAGAGCACATATTTTCCAATCATGCTCTTCATATTTGATGAATTTTAACAATTTCTCCATTACCTCGTATGTTTTCTTCGTGTTTACTGCATGCGCGATCGGGATCGAGGGCTTTTTGTTGCCATTATGCAGTAATACGGCCTTCAAGCTCAGTTTATTGCTGTCTATGAACAATCGCCACTCCTCGGAATCATATGGTTGACCAAACTCTTTGAATAATCCTGGAATGTCTTTGCAATAGCATACATTGTCTTCCTTCGAAAGAGAAAAGAAAGAAAGAGACGAAAGTGACGAGCATGGCGAAAGGTTTCACCAGCAAATGCAATTAATTGAGAATCGATACCAAGGTTTCTGGGACGTCGGTATGATGGGTGACTACTGTTGGTTTCTCATAAGAGAAACCGAGCCTAAACTAAATAAACGACAAACAAAACACATAATCATTTCGACTATAATGTAAGAACATCAACTTAAGACTAAAATAACACATTGTTTCAATATATATTACTAATATATAAATAAATGAGTTTATAAAAACTATAAACGACATGAAAATTGACTTTTTACTTAACAGAAACAACGCATAGCCAGATATCCCACCCCTATTTTACACACTACATATGCATATACGTATGCATTGACTTTGCGCGACTTGGATATATTTATTTGATCATGTATAACTTTCCTATTTATCCATGGATTTTGTTCGTTGGTAGCTTATTTTTTTCTAAAGAAACAGGACTTCATATGAAATAAAAAAAAATTAAAAATATCATTTGTTTTAAAATTTTTTTCTTGCCAAAGTTTATTTTTTTTTAATTTTTTCATAAAAAAATTTAAAAACTCGAAGTGATTAATCAATTTCTCAGAAATTATAAGGCCTATGGAAAAATGGAGTAGGCAATATTTTTAGGAAATTTCATTCACTTTTATTTTCTATAATTTGCAGTAAGATTGCTCAACTGGTCAGTGAGATATACATGATTAAGTGAAGACACCTTTTTATTTTGGTCGAATAACGGTAAATTGCAAATATCTCAAAAACGTATCCATAAAAAAAAAATTAACTTGATTTTCGAAATCAGCGAGCCATTTCACGTACAAATTGGAACAAAAAACAAATTCAAATTTGTGATCCAGTGTAATTTGCTATCAATGGCACATGTAATCTCAGCTTCAAGCCACACTAACGCATAATCAGCTTACTTAAAAGAAGTATACAGGGGAAGAGTATCCACTCTTTCAGTGCTGAATTGAAGTGCTTACAAGAACTCTTTAATTTCCGCTCACATGATGATTTTTTTCCAACAAAAAGAAATTTACAGCCTCAAAAATGAGATGTCTTTAACGCGATTATTTCAAATTTCCGTCGGCGAAGATAAATGATACGTAAGCAGAAACTTACTTATATAAACATCAACTTGTAGGCAGTTATCATTGCATGCGCGTGAGTTACGTGCGTAGACGCTGACTGTCAGAATTAATTTAAATTTGCTAAATTTGGCAGTTGAGAGGCGTGTAAATACTCCAACGCTGACTGATGAACCGACTGACTGACTGATTGACTGGTTAGTACAGCGCTGTGAGCCATTTTCCTGAGCGCGGTGAACGTATGACTGAATGTCATTTAACCAACTGCGCCGCCAATAACAGCGGTCGCTAATGCAAACACACATACACACGCATATGAGTTTATGAAATATCATATTTACGCGCGTGCATTGGCGCACATGTGCCAACTCTTGTCAGACATTTAACGAGGTCATGTTTGTGGCTTTTTACTTTATTTCATTTCATCTCCTTTCATTTTTTAAATCAACAAAAGCTCTTCCGCTGCGCCTGTCATTGCGTCTGGCTCATGCTTTTTCGCTGTCACATTAGCGGCTTTGTTGTTGTTTGCCGAATGCTCCTCATTGACTTTTTCGCAAATATTCTGGCAAGTAAAAGCATAAATGTTGTGCCGCTGATATGAGCTCCATGTACTCCCTGGCGTATGAGCAATATTTTTCATATTTTCTTTTCTTTGCAATATATCGTCGTGGGCGCTTGTGTATTTTGTTACGCGGTGTTTTATATCCAACTGTTGTCACTGGCACACAACAGCCTCATTGGTGTTGATGGCTGTGAATATATAAACATGTTATACGCCGCCATTACTGCGACGCATGCAAACACATTTGCAGTGAGTATTTTACTTCATGTATGCCAAAATAAATTTATTTGACACACATAGCGATAATATGCATTTCGTATGTGTCTATATAGATGCGAAAAATTTGCAGATGTCTGTCGTTATATGAACTTGTCAGCGAGTGTAAAGCTCAAGTTTGGTCGTAAAAGCAAAAACTTCGGAAATTTGTTGGAAAGTGTCTGCGAGTGAATGTGTTGTTTTGTCTAAAATTTAGTATATATTTTTGGTTCGCTTTTAAAAAGTTTGTAGATTTTATCAGAAATTTCGTAAAATTTGTACTCTTTCTACTGAAATCTTTTCTTCTCAGATTTTAGTATTCACAATTGCCTCCGTAGCACAGTTACATATTTGTAATTTCAATCATTTTTTTAAATCTCCCTCGCGTAAATTGATGAGAAATATTTCAGTACGATAAGACGGGAATGTTAGCGATTATAATATTTTGTATAAATGGAATCGGTATTCATCTTGCCTTGGTTCCCATATACCCAATATATTGATTTCTGTCCCTGCCAAACATTGTCTGCCAAATCAAACATATAGGTCAAAGTGTGTGACATCATCAACTGAACAATTCAGGTAAAGTCTGGATGACGATGTCCATATTACGTCGTGTTTGTCTAATGAGTCAAACCAAAATATCTCATGTGTTCATAAATATTTCTAGTTTCATACTAACAGTAGATTCTTTGAGTTTTATCCGTTTTTAATGAATATCTCATAAGTTGGAACGTGGTAATGTTTAAACTTAACATAAACTTTATAATGAGTCGAAGTTCAAGGTGGTAGCCTTCTGTCGGAAGCTTTCAATCAATTTCATCTTTAGACTAGACTAGACCCGTGAACGCAAAGGTGGATGCCATAAAGGTAGCAGTGGAGATACTGCTCCGAAGTGCAGTCTTATGCAGAAAGGTGTGAATTGTTTCCGGTATTACTAGCCTTACACTCCATGACAGTACACTTTAGGTTATAAAAGAAGTCTCTGGCCTCTTTATAAATAGCTGCAAGCAAATTCGCTATCCTACTTTTATGGGTACCTGGTCATCGATGAATTGCTGAAAACTACATGGGGAATATGCTTGCAAGAGAGGGAACTATAGCAACATGGAAATGAGAGTGTGAGCAGATAGGCAGTCCGTGGTCCACATGCGGTCGAGTGCTTGACATTAGCCGACTTAATAGATTAGCCGATTTGTAATAGATTCCAAGCACTTTGTCATATCGTGAGGTGCCATACTTTGGTGTCATAAAGGACAGTATTAACAGTTGTTCAAGTAAGATCCTCTGCAGTTGCGAAGATTCGCATCTTAATCTAACCTAACCTAATTTATAAGTTGTCTAATACGTATTGTGCGAGCGCTCACTGCACAATAAGATATATTCTGCTTCATACTTCTTTAATAATCCATGACAATACTTCGTAAAATCAAAATTATTGTTAATGTAAAATTAAAAGAGATTATAAATAAGGTTTAAGGATAAAAAGTAAATTCGAGTTTCAACTTTTTTGCAGTTGTGGATCAATGGACCTTTCTTACAAACCAAGGCACAATAAATCGAGCTATTAGAAAAGGTAACAACAATCATGAAAGGTATTCTTAAATAATAAATAACATAAATATAAATACAAAATTACATATGCACAAGTACACACATTATATATTTAAAAGTAGTTAATATTCACATGTCAAACGAAGAATGTAGCGAGATATGAATATCATATCTGAAAATCTTTAAACACGCACGTATTTCAGTAAAAAAGGATTTCATGTAAATTTGCTGGTGTGCGAACAAAAGAAAAAGGACTGTCAAGTGACAAGCGACGCGACACGTCGGTGACAAGCCAACTTTCTTAAGCAAAAGCATTAATACGATTCACATGTAAGCAGAGCAGAGAAAATCTCATTTTGGCAGATAAAATCAACACAATAAGAAAATGAACAAAAAATATGGGAAAATGAAAAAAGAAGTAGGAAAATGTAATAAGAGAAAAAGTGGAAGAAATAAGAAAACTTTAAAATGAAGCAAAGTAACACTAGACTATTAGGGAAGCCAACGATAGGTGACATTTGCTCTACAATTTTAAGGGTATAATATTATAGAGCTTAGTTTAAGAAGTACATACTTATGTGGTCAAGGATACAAGGATTTTAGGTTAAACTAATTTGGTTGCAATACTTTGGAAAATTTTATAATTAGTTTTAAGTTACTGACTGGAGTTAAATATAGGTTCAGTTTTTTCCTGATATCAGAAAATTTTACTAAGATGATATCTTGGTTAATCTTACTTAAGCTTTACAATTTCAAATTGTTGACCGATATATAACTTTTGACGGAGGGATGGAAATTTATACATTCAGTGACGGTAGACTTAAGATGAAAGCTCATACTGTTTATTTGATGACAGGGGACATATTGTCTAGAACTTGTTCTTCACAAGACTCACCTTGACTAAAGAATGAGGTGAGATTGGGTACCCTTTCCTCTTGGATAATTACAAGATATCTCACATAGAGGATTTCACATTAACAGTCTGTTTCCCAGGACTAGAGGTTGGCTTAAATATTTGGGTGGTAAACTTTTTTCTTCACACAAAATAGCGATTAGAACTTAGTAAGCGATGTTCAGTGAACTTTTACCAGGTTAGTTGGTGTAATCTTTGGGATCACTATTTTGTGGATTTTGCAGAGCACTATAGCGTTCGAAAGATAGACATTTTATCTACCGAAAAAATAGTACATAGGAATTGAGGCGTATTCTTAAACTTTTACTAGATTTCAATCGCACTGTTCCTCCTTGAACTTCTCGACATCCAGTTTTTTTTGTATTCAGAGAATAGGATTGGTAATAATTAGGTATTATGAAAATGTGAAATTGCGGGTCTTGTTTTGCTTGTATCTGAGCCTTCAACACATGTCACATGTGGCCACTTCAATACTGCATAAAAATACATGAAACTGGTCTTGTATAATATCTTTTTTTTAATAAAATTTTCAACGAATCAGTATACATTTACATAATTTTATGGCGGGAAACACGAAATGTTACCACAACTGAACTAACTAAAAACTATATTACACTCATCCATGAATACATATAAACAAATTTTTATATAAGTTTCCTGCTGTTCACCTCCTGCTGTACTGAGAGCCATTTCAACTCATAACACATGTAAAAGACTAATTTGGCAGCCCAAACGTCACTCGCACAGCTGGCAGTACAACCAAAAGCATGAACTGAATCCTAGCCATACTGCAATAAATTGGTTACCTATTAACGTAGCATTATTAAATTCCTTCATATGTCCGGCATATGTACATATAACTACATATAAACTCTATATAACTACAGCATTCATTCATAACGTCCAGTCTATGCCTCTTTTAGGCCCACCTGCTGATGTCTTGCTACCCGGTTGTTATTTAGGGCTATCTTGCCGTTGGTCTGCCGCTTGATTGATTGTTTACATTAAGCGAATGACATCACAACCGGCATGAAATCCGCAGAGCTAGCGGAAAGTGTCTAGATTAAGTTATTGATTATTTAATAGCGTTCTAGCATTGCTGGCGTGTTTTCTGTTTGCAAGTTACGTAAGCAACGATATATTTGTTTGGTTGTTAGGAAAGTAGTTAATTTATTTTCGATTGCATTTCTTAGACCACGCGATTTATTATTAAATTGTTTGATTTAATCTCTCACGTCTTCAGCAAACAACTGAAATAAAAAAAATTTCAATCTGCGGATATGGGAAAGTGCCATACAAGGAATAGAAAACTAAGTATACCAGTGTGTGTGCTTAATATAATTATCTGTTACTTACTCTCCTATAGTATTCGGCTAGCTAATCAATCTCTAGTGACTAATTAAGTGCTGATGCTTGGCATTGTTTCATTCGAACATCTCGGTTATATTTCCATATACTTATAGTATAGGCATATATATAAAAATAAGACATTCATTCTAAGTGTACATAGCCATTGCAGTATCCATTTTTAATGAGCTTTCGGCCATTTCTCAGACAATTACTCATTTTTGGCAATGTGTTTCTAATTGATGTTCGGAGTTTAAGACTAATTTTCTTAAATTCTGTGGTTAGAAAAAAATAAGGTAATTCTGGTCTTGAACTCGCAGACTGTGTGCTTAAAGCTGGTCAAGAGGAGCCTGGCCTCGCTATGAATAGTATCAGACTTCTTTAGTGGTAGGCTCATTTGGGTGTCCTCTAACCTAACCTAACCATA
Organism: Zeugodacus tau; assembly: GCA_031772095.1. NCBI lineage: Eukaryota > Metazoa > Arthropoda > Insecta > Diptera > Tephritidae > Zeugodacus > Zeugodacus tau. The sequence continues at coordinate 31,410,046 of CM062652.1, forward strand.
TACCATTTTTTAAGTATTTTTGTAGATCTTCTGCCATCACCCTAAATGTAGGCAACGTTTTGTGCTCGAAAAAATATTAGGTAAAGATACTTTGCCTACATTTAGGTGCACCAAGTAATATTTAAATTGTGTTAATATAATTAATTTTGTGAGTAAAATTTGAATTTGAAAAAAAACCGCTCGTTAATACTTATTATTTTAAATATCGATTTAGTCAAATAATTTACAAAAATTTTTAAAATGTTGATTGCCAATCTGTTTTAATATTAAAACATAAATTTTGTGGATGTAAGCTTATTTATATGATAGAAAGCCAGAATTTTGAGAGAAACTTTATTTAAAGTTTTATTTATTAAGTGGCAATCTTACATCAACACACTCTTATGAATAATATATTTAAATGATTTTAAATACATAAAGCATTCAAGTAGCTTTGGAAAGAAATTTTTTTAATAACATATTTTCAAAGAATTTAAATTTAAACCTTAGCACTGCACCAAGCAATAAACTATTATATATAATAGTGTGGAACCAAATTTATTTCTATAAGCAAGGAGATTTTTTTCAAGCGCACTGGCGGCTACCGTGTCAAACAGGATGTACTATTTATTAATTAAACATTATTTTTTTTTTAAGATTTAATACAGTAATCTTGTAGCAAGAACAAATAGTTCCACTCGATTCGTATTTCTTTGTTTCATTTCATGCCTAAGTAACCTTAAAAGCATAAAATTTGCTTAACCTCCAGACGACTCACCCTGTTCGGCCCTAACCGTATGCATACCACTTGTCTATAAATACAGTCGCAGCCTTAGAGTGTTTCGTACTTGCAAGCTTCTTTATATTCATCTGTACACTTTTAAATATGCTTGTTGCTTTCATTGCCGCAGATGCAGGCAGGCATTTATTTCTCGTACACCTACATTTACACACACAGATTTAAGCGTGTGGCCATAAAAGTATAAATTCATATGTTGCGAAAGTGTTAGTGCACTCGTGTAAGCTCTTCCTTATAGAAGTGGCGAAACAAAGTCAACGAGCTGTGAACAAAATGCATGCGAAGTGTTTTAAGAATTTCCATTGTATTCTAAATAAAAGTGTATTGTGGATGCAACTATGAATGCCACAGTGGCAAGGACAACTAGCAAGGGCAAAAGTTCAGCTATGTAACTGTATTAAAATATATATAAATATTAAATTTGTTTGTTTATATGAGAATATATTTAGTGGAAACTTGAATTTCATGAATTTAGAAGTAGTAAATATCTGCAAGAGTATTTATCGGTCACAAATATGTACCTAGATTAAGTCCAAAAGTTATATTAGCCATCAATTCAAGGGCTTTGTGAAAGTTTCTGGAAGAAATTTTAACCACAGATCGTTCTTCTAAAATAAATAATAAAAAAATAATTTTATTCCAGTAAAAGGGTCGAAGTGAACTGTGAGCATGGGCGTTAGGTGGTTAATATTTTATTCCAGTGAAAAGGTTGAAGTGACATGTGAGCATGGGCGTTAGAGGGTTAATGTCTTACGTCCGAAAATATGTTCTCTGGCTTCTAAAAATTTTAATTTTCAAATCTCTGTGAAATGTATAGTCGCAAGATGCGCTCTCTTCAGTACGTTCTGTTACGAAGACAACATATGTTTTGACAAGACCCACGATATTCCAATTTGACGATTTCTGATCAACAAATCAAAAAGGTGTACTCGCAGAGTAACAAGTAATCGTTCCTTTAAATTTAAGAGTCGACTGCTACATTTACTATATTCTCAGTCATATCCATACATTCTAGTCCTTCTTCTCATCATTATGTTTACCTTGGCTAACCTGTTTCGACCTCATTCAGTTATTACGTAAACACCGAACCATAAAATATGCTCTCTCCCATTTGCCCTCAAACAAATACACATTAAGATATTTCCAACATTTGCTAATTGAATTTTGATTGTTTTTGCCGTGGCTATCAACAGCTATGGCTATAACCATGCTAGTCTACTTATGCTGGCATGCCTGTCTGCTGGTGCGCCTAAATATATGCTATACAAGCAACTAATTAGCTAAAGAGCATGTCATTTATACCCACACCCACAGTGAAAATATCCGCAAGGTGTCATAAAAATTCCAACAGCAGGTGTTCAGCCACAGCTGGTCTGCTGGTACGAGCATTTTTATGTACATTTATTTACTAAGCTTGGTATTAAAGCGCTTGAATTAGTACAAATGTCATAGAGGTAGTTGTTTTAGTAATTTTCTTAAGAAATTTCATTTGCTTTATACTCGACGAATTAATGTCCAATTATAAATGTTTACATATTTGTGTGGTCACTTATTTCTTGTGGTGTATATAGACGTATATAGACTGTTTGTAAGATTCGCTTTTCGTGCGAAGCATATTGGTCGCCCGCAGTGATTTAATTAGTCTCAAACTGGTATTATTTCGTGATTTTGCTGCATAATCCGGACAATTTATTGAATATTCTTCATATTCTTCATATTCCACTCAGCTCCACTCAATTCTCCTCTCTCTACTCTACTCTACTCTACTCTATACTCTACTCTATACTCTACTCTATACTCTACTCTATACTCTACTCTATACTCTACTCTATACTCTACTCTATACTCTACTCTATACTCTACTCTATACTCTACTCTATACTCTACTCTATACTCTACTCTACTCTATATTCTACTCTACTCTACTCTACTTTTGTCTACTCTACTCTACTTTTGTCTACTCTACTCTACTTTTGTCTACTCTACTCTGCTCTACTCTACTCTACTCTACTCTACTCTACTCTACTCTACTCTACTCTAATCTACTCTACTCTACTTTATACTCTACTCTACTCTATACTCTACTCATTACTCTACTCAATAATCTACTCTATACTCTCTATACTCTACTCTACTATAATCAACCCAACTCCACTCTACTCTACTTTACTCTACTTACTAGTCTTCATGTTTTATTCAACTTCTTTCTACTCAATATACTTTATACTCTACTCTATACTCAACTCCACTATACTCCACTTTACTCTACTATACTTTACTCTGCTCTTAATCTGCTTTGTTTTTACAAAATGCATAATTGTTGTTTTAAGAGCCTCTAAGCTGACTTGTCTCTCTGAATAGATATATTTTCTCCTCATCAATTAAACCACAAATCAATAAGAAATAATGAGCAGGTGATCATACTTTCCTATACTAGAAGATTACTGTTCAAGATATTACAGGTACGCAGTTTATATTCGACATGTATTTATACTTAATAGAAATATATAAAAACAAGTATCTGTATATAAATTACCTCCTAACATCTAATGTAAGTCTCTAAATTGCTGTGGTCCACTCAAATTAGCCAACTGCCCGCATACTTGGCTTTTTTCTTTATCTGTCTTCTTAATGCCGCTGCCACGTCGAAACTTTTTCTCTAGTGGCGGCTGTGAGCTCGTATTAGGCTGAAGCCCATTTTCCTGCTCGTTAAGTAAAAATTACTTTGTATGCATAGTAACACTTTATTTCTTTATTTGCCTCATTTAAATTAGTATATGTACATATAAACTGTACTTATGCAGATATGTATATATATACTAGGGTACATATAATTGTAAACATACATACTGGAATATATACATAGCTAGAAAAGTAATTCAAACCAAAAGTAATCCCCTTGTGTAATAAACAGAGAAACACTTTTCGGACGAACCTGCCGTTGGCTAATAACGCACTCTCTTGCTGTTTTTTTCTTTCACAGCTAAGCTAGTACATATTCTATATATATATACACCTATATATTATATATAGGTATATATGTGTATGTGTGCTTATAAGCTTTTTTTAAGCATCCTCGTTGTGTACGCAGTTTCATGTTGAGGTCCATACGCCTGTTTCTCATTTAAGTAAAGCTCAAGCATATCAAGCATGTTGCTGCTCTAATTGTTGTTGCTATCGTTGTTTGCGTATATGTGAGCGTGTGAAACGGTTGTCATTTCCTGCTCACCTCATACACATACATACATATACGAGTGCGTATCTACTCTACATCTGCTTAAGTGGTGCTTATGTGCTGCCACAGGATTTGTGTGAATGATATTTAAGGACAGCTATTTTTTCGCCATTAAATTTGCTGCCCATTTGCTGCCTTGTATTCAGTGTGCGGTAGTCACATGTAAGGCTCAACTTTTTTGCTTTTACGAATTTTATTTTTATTTTCTACACACTTTGTCCGAGCTCTTCAGCTAATGTAATCTTTGGCCAGCAATCTTTACGTACGAAAAATAAAATTGGAATTGTGTGTTTGGTATTTAGTTGATTGAATGTGAAATATCATGTGACGCCTGACATGCAAATACTGAAATTTCTGTGAATGCTTTGCATTGTTCTGCCAGTTTTTTGTTCAATTTTTATTTTTACTTGCAACCAAAAATCATTTATAAACCGTTGAAAGCTTTATGTGACCTAGCGAACACAATACTTCCGTTTTCGTGCTTTCGAACATAATAAGAGTGGTAACTGCGTAGCCTCTGCGTTGGAGTATAGTGAGTTCGGTGTGAAATTCCTGGCATTTTTTGTGCCTTTAATGTCCATGAGCGCTTGTTTTTGTTGTGTTTTTTCGTGCTCTTTTGCTATGAATCTAATGCTTTTCCGGTCAATAAGTGTATTTCGGTTTGCACGCTTCAACTTCAACTTTTCGAACAGCACTTAATTACATGCATAGCGCACATAAATGCCTGACTAATTAATAGAGCCATGCAATCCTTTTGTGAGGATTAGAGATCAAAGTAGTGAAGGTAGCAGTAATCTAACCCTAAAATCTATGTATTTATTGGGGTACTGTGAATGTTTTGTATGATTTTGCGCCTAATTGTATGCTACATATATATTATATATGCATAGTCAATTAATGAAAGCAGCCAAGGGGTGGGTAGTAGTCATACCAAAAGCGTATTTTTAGCTCATGTAGTGAGCTCTCACCTGGCCTTTAATCAAATATCCAGACGTTTTATTCGAAAATGTGAAATCCAATATTCTAAAGTGGGTCTAGATGTAAGATTTTCATAAAAAGCCTGATCAAACTGTAGAGAATATACTAACAATTGAAATAATATGCATTTAAGCGCAGCTTAGCTATACAGGAAAGTCACATTCTTGTCGGAGGTTAAGTTAAATACAAACATAAAACCTCTGTTCTGTTTTTATTTTCATATTATACTTTTTGGGTTCAAAAGACCAATAAATGTTCTATAGTAACTCAAAAGACTGCAGTAAGTCAACAAAAAATGATCCCAATTTTTTTTTTTAAAAGCTATGAGGAACACTAGAGCTTACTTTCAAATGCATGTTTTGAAAAAAACATAACATAAAATAATACTAAATTTCTGTTGAAAAATAATTTTACTAAATTATTTCGGTAAAAGCTTTTTCTAAAATCTCTTTTCATTTAATAATTTGCATAGTAACAACACTGACCTAACCTAATATTTATTTATACATTACATACAACACTCTCACCGCTAAATCTCCGCAGCTAAAAATACGCATACACAACATGAAGACCATTTAAACATTGTAAAATTTTATTGGTACTTTCCAAAGCTGCTTATATCGAAGCTTTCATCGAACTCCACATACCAGCCAGCACAAGTAAGCTATCATATTTATGATCCGAGTGTGTATACGGGTATGCGTGGCATTATTGAAGTAATCAAGCGTACAACCAACGAACCAATCAACTAAATTTCATCACCCAACCCAGTTTCATGTGCGCCGAGTTAACTTTAGTGATGCGCCAGTTAGATAGACAATGGTTAGCTGTCCGACGCTCCATAGCGATCCTTTGTAATCCTTTAGTCAGGTCGCCGAGCAGACGGCAGCAGCGTCTAACATGTCCAGCGAACTGTGAATTCATTTGCCTATACAATGTGTTGTTGTGTTGTTCCCTTGTTGTATTGTTGGTAGTGGCATAAATGTGCGGGTATATTGTCTATTTTTATTCGAGAAAATACACAGTTGGGCAGACATGTGCATTAGCATTTCTATATACATTCTTCTATATACATATTACATACACAAATATATGTGTGTGTGCGGGTATTTAGCCATAAACCATAAGCAAGGGATATAGAAAGGGATATAACACTCATACGCTATGGCGTACGTATGAATTTTTAGCTATACATACACTATAGAACCTTATAATATAAATATTAAATTATTTGTGGACCTTCATTGAAATCATTGTTTTCTGTTATATACATTTATCGTTAAGATGTTTGAGTCTCTCATTAGTAATAAATTCAAACTTTTTGTAAGTGTTTAACTAATTCTACAGTATACATCCGTATGAATATTTCTTAATTCAGGTACGGTTATATATGTATGTATGTGATTGGTGTAGAAACCGTTATAGCCGAATCTCTAGCCACTCCTCTCTTTCCCTTTCCCTCGTAGCTTAGCGCCAGAAGGTGTACCCACGTCGCTCTCCACCTGGTCTCTCCAACGAAGTGGAAGCCTTCCCCTTCCTCGGCTTCCTATAACTCGTACAGCTCATCGTTCCATCGTCTGCGGTATTCGCCGTTGCCAATGTTCTGAGGACCATAAATCTTGCGCAAAATTTTCCTCTCGAAAACACCTGGTGTCGTCTCATCTGATGTTGACATCTTTCACGCTTCTGTCATTGTTGGTGTTGTTGATGCTAGTTCCCAGGTATACGACATTATCTACGACTTCGAAGTTATAACTGTCAACAGTGTCGTGGGAATCTAGAAGCGAGTGCGCCGACTGTTTGCTTGATGACAGGATATATTTCGTCTTGTCCTCATTCACCTCCAGACCCATTTGCTTCGCTTCCTTATCCAGTCCGGAAAAAGCAGAACTAACAGCGCCGTTGTTGCTTCCAATGATATCAACATCATCGGCTTACGCCAGCAGCTGTACAGTCTTATACAAGATTGTACCTTCTCTCTATTTAGCTCTGCAGCTCATATTATGTTTTCCAGCATAAAGTTAAAGAAGTCACACGACTCACTAACCTTGTCTGAAAACTCATTTGGTATCGAACAGCTCAGAGAGGTCATTCCCCATCATAACGGAGCTTTTGGTGTTGCTGAAAATTACACAGCCGTATTAGTTTTGTGGGGATACCAAATTTAGATAACGCGGCATAAAGGCAGCTCCTTTTCGTGCTGTCGAAAGCAGCTTTAAAGTCGACAAAGAGATGGCGCATGGTGAATATCTGGTCTGTTGTTGATTTTCCAGGTCTAAAGCCACACTGATAAGGTGCAATCAGTTTGTTCACGGTGGGCTTTAGTCTTTCACACAGTACGTTCGATAGAACCTTATAGGGGATATTTAAGAGGCATATCCCACGGTAATTGGCACAGATTATGGCATCTCCCTTTTTATGGATTGGACAGATCACACTGAGATTCCAATCGTTAGGCATGCCTTCTTCCGACCATATTCTGCAAAGAAGTTGGTGCATGCTCCTTATCAGTTCTTCGCCGCCGTATTTGAATAGCTCGGCCGTTAATCCCTCGGCCCCCGCTGCTTTGTTGTTCTTCAGGCGGGTAATTGCTATTCGAATTTTTTCATGGTCGGGTCAAGGAACATATATTACATCGTCATCGAATCGGGTTCGCCATCTCCTGGTGTTGTACTTTCACTGCCATTCAGCAGGTCGGAGAAGTGTTTCATCCATAATCCCAGTATGCCCTGGTCATCGATTACCACATTACCACCTTGGTCTCGACATGAAGATGAAACCTTAGTTATGTCGCTTCATTTTTTCATAAAATTTTCGAGCATTAACCATTTCGGCCAGCTCCCAAGGTCTTCATACTCACGTATTTCGGCCTCTTTCTTTTTTGTCTGCAAATCCGTTTCGCTTCCCTCTTTAACTTGCCACCTCCATGTATTGGCTGGCCTTTCCCGTCTGCGACACCCATGAGGATTCCACTCTAATGCTGTTCTTGTGATGTCATCATGGGGGTATGCAGCATATGCACGATCCATCTCCATTTACGGCAACTAATTTCAATATGGAAATGATCTTGCGGAGACAGTGATTAGAAAGGATTGCAATGTTTGTAGACCGGATTTTGAGATAATGCTACCGAGATAGCAGAATTTTTCCACTTCTTCCAACGGTGTGCCAGCGATGTGGAGCGCTTTCGATTCGGTGGTATTGATATTCATGACCTTTGTTTTTTCATACAATAATTATTAAACCGGTTTGTGCTGCTGCGCCGCTTACCCCTTTTTTGCTGATATGACAGATGTCGTCAGCATAGTCCAGTTCATTCAAACCCCAGGATATACCTCTGTCTACTCCATAGTCTTGTCGCATTACAAGGTCGAGCACTAGGTTAAATAAGAGCGGGGATGAAACACAGCCTTGCCTTGCACCGACTTGAACTTCGGCACTGTTACTCAGATAATTTTCGTGTTTCACACGGCAATTATCGCCCGAGTACAACTCCTTTTCATGAAAGGGCTCTCCAAATAGCGTCGTGTTTAAGAGTGTCAAATGCTTTTTCAAAAACGAAGAGGTAAAGTGGTGTGCAGCACTCAACTGACTGCGCAATAATCACTCTCATGGTGTTTCGGGATATAGGATTCGATTACTTATCTTTGGGTCTTGATGTTGTCGGTTCCGTGAGCTTTGTTGTTTTTCAGCGATTTAATCGCATTAATTATCCAGCTTTCGACGTGCGTGGTTTGATAGTTAAATTGATGAAAGAATACTTGTTTCGTTTCTAGGTGATATCTTTGCATACAATTCAAGGGCGAATCGGTTCACTAGGTAAAAAAGTTGATGTTCAACTTATGCTAAAAATATCAGAACTTGTTTGTTGTTATTATTTTATGCATTTTGAAATGGTGAACCCAAGTGCTACCTGTACTCAGTTGAACTGAGTATTCTTTTAAGACTTCTGCAACTAAACTTAGACGAAGATATTTCCACAACTTACAACACAACAACAAAATGGGTATCATCATATACAGTTAGAGCAGACGCACATATGCGTTTGAAAAGTTCGCACGTTTTCTTGGCGTGTGCAGACAAGCTTGATGCACATACACCGTCTCACTAATTTCGTACCACTTGCCCGCCAGCTCACTTCCTTCTTTGATTGCGCAAACTTTTACTGAACTACTGAGATTTTTAACGCATTTCGGCGAAGCAGCAGATAAAAGTGAAGTAAAACAGACGAAAGAAAAAACGTGAAAGAATATCATAAAACTTACATGTCTTCGCTACATATGCTCACCACTTCCATTCAACGCTTGCATTTTAGATTGTGCCGCTCAGCTGCTTGTTTGTACTATTCCCTGTCGTCATTGCAAAGTTCAGTTCAGCGCGCCACATAGCGGCACACACAACAAACATAGTTTCAGTTATAACAGTGCGTCACTACAAATTTTTGCACTTGGCAATTGACGGTGCAAAGTTTTTTTGATAAATGCATGTGTGAGTGTGTGTGCCGGCAATCCTTTGAAGCTTTGAAGAAAACTACAAGCTGCCGCGGCTCACTTTCTGTTTACTCTCCGGTGTAACTAAGCTTGTCTGCGACGCTATCTGCTGTACGGCGCGCTCATGAGAGGAGGAGCGGCGGTGCTGGCGCGTGCAGACGGGCATTCGAATTTAGTTAGTCCACGTCAATTATGCACTTACACGTGTAGCGCTTTTTTTATTCGGAGATTTGTTGCCTTCAGATTTGCTTTTTATTGTGCCATCACACGTCCGCGGCGCACAAAGTAGAAAGACAACCGCTTTCCTAAAGCATTTATCCGTTTTTATTTATTCGCAACACGCAATAGTTGCACCCTTTCCCTCACACTTTCACACTCCACCAACCAACACTGCTTAGTAGACATTACTCATAATAACGAGTTTTCTCATTCTGCTGTTAAGCTCATCCACTAAAATAATATATAATACATAACTACTGCTTTGTGGCTGTGTATGTGTGTTTCTGTGGGCATATGTATCTCTTACATGACAAGTTAAGCTTTGATTTTAGTCGTGTTTACTCTGGATTTCGTTTCGCTAAATTTATATGTGTGCTTAACAGCAAAATTATCGATCTGCTGTACATGGGAGTATATTGTGGCAGGGATTAGTTTGTAGGTCAAAGCTTGTAAGTTTGCTCTGCACACATTTCGGAAGTAATACACAAGACTGAATTTCACAAGCATGAATTTCAGAGATGCTCCATATTACTACTGTTATTCACTTGTATTCGCATTAAATTTGTCGTAAATTTTCTAATACACGAGTTGGTTTGCGTATTAAAAGATTTCTTTAATAAGTGTGAACAGAGCGTATGAGTAACTTTCTGCGTGTATCGTACACTGATTGTGGGTTAGGAAGGTTTGTATTTGTGAAACTGACAAAGTTCCTTAGAGATATAAAAATATAGTCAGTCGTTAGTACTATGAGTTCTCGGTGAAAAACAGGGCACGTTGGAAAAATGGTTATGGCTTGACCTCTCTTCGTCCGCCCGTAGTTTTGAAATGTTTCGTTCTGTCCGAACTGTAATCTTCCTGGCAACGTGTCCAAACAATTTTGTTTCATTTTAACACCTTCTGACATGACTGCAGCATGTTTTTGTTACATAATATTAATCAATATCGGCTCGTATTTATCGCAATGACTTAAATCGATCAGTTTTTGATATTCTTACCTTGGCGGTCCATACGCACACCTGTTACACACACCATTTCCGAAAAAATATAGAAGAAATGTTTACCATACGAAGCCCTACAGAGGCGACATTTCTGCAGTATATGCCCTGTGCAGCAGCCATTTTATTTTAAATCTCGGAATAAATTAAAAGTACTTAATTAATACCTTAAATATATTTGTAATTTCTACCATGTTTTCCGATCAAAATCTAGAATATTTCGATATTCTATTCTCTTGAGTTTAATAGATTAACAGAGGGAATGCTCGAAAATTTTATGAAAAAATGAAGCGACTTAACGAAGGTTTCAAGACCGGAGCATCCTCATGTAGAGACCAAGGCGGTAATCTGGTAACCGATGTCCAGGGCATACTGGGATTATGGAGGGAACACTTCTCCGACCTGCTGAATGGCAGTGAGAGTACAACACCAGGAGATGGCGAACCCGATCCCCCAATCGATGACGATGGAACAGATGTTCCCATTACACCCGGACCATGAAGAAATTCGAATAGCAATTACCCGCTTGAAGAACAACAAAGCAGCGGGGGCCGATAGATTACCGGCAGAACTATTCAAATACGGCGGCGAAGAACTGATAAGGTGCATGCATCAGCTTCTTTGCAAAATATGATCGGAAGAAAGCATGCCTGACGATTGGAATCTCAGTGTGCTCTGCCCAATCCATAAAAAGGGAGATCCCACAATCTGCGCCAATTACCGTGGGATCAGCCTCCTAAATATCGCATACAAGGTTCTATCGAGCGTACTGTGTGAAAGACTAAAGCCCACCGTCAACAAACTGATTGGACTTTATCAGTGTGGCTTTAGACCTGGAAAATCAACAACTGACCAGATATTCACCATGCGCCAAATCTTGGAGAAGACCCGTGAAAAGAGGATCGACACACACCACCTTTTTGTCGATTTTAAAGCAGCTTTCGACAGCACGAAAAGGAGCTGCCTTTATGCCGCGATGTCTGAATTTGGTATCCCCGCAAAACTAATACGGCTGTGTAAGTTGACGTTGAGCAACACCAAAAGCTCCGTCATGATTGGGAAGGACCTCTCCGAGCCGTTCGATACCAAACGAGGTTTCAGACAAGGTGACTCACTATCGTGCGACTTCTTTAACCTGATGCTGGAAAAAATTATAAGAGCTGCAGAGCTAAACAGAGAGGGTACCATCTTTTACAAGAGTGTACAGCTCCTGGCGTACGCCGATGATATTGATATCATCGGAAGCAACAACCGCGCCGTTTGTTCTGCTTTTTCCCGCATGGATAAGGAGGCGAAGCGAATGGGTCTGGAGGTGAATGAGGACAAGACGAAATATCTCCTGTCATCAAGCAAACAGTCGGCGCATTCGCGCCTTGGCTCCCACGTCACTGTTGACAGTCATAACTTCGAGGTCGTAGATAATTTCGTATACCTGGGAACCAGCATCAACAACACGAACAATGTCAGCTTTGAAATCCAGCGCAGAATAACTCTTGCCAACAGGTGCTACTTTGGACTGAGTAGGCAATTGAACAGTAAAGTCCTCTCTCGACGAACCAAAATCAAGCTCTACAAGCTTATCATCCCCGTCCTGATCTACGGTGCAGAAGCTTGGACGATGTCAACATCAGATGAGATGACACTAGGAGTTTTCGAGAGGAAAATTTTGCGCAAGATTTATGGTCCTAAGAACATTGGCAACGGCGAATACCGCAGACGATGGAACGATGAGCTGTACGAGTTATACGACGACATTGACATAGTTCAGCGAATAAAAAGACAGCGGCTACGCTGGCTAGGTCATGTTGTCCGAATGGACGAAAACACTCCAGCCCTGAAAGTGTTCGATGCAGTACCCGCCGGAGGAAGCCGAGGAAGGGGAAGGCCTCCACTCCGTTGGAGGGACCAGGTGGAGAGCGACCTGGTTACACTTGGGATCTCCAACTGGCGCCGAACTGCGAAGGAGAGAGAGAGATGGCGCACTATCGTCGATTCGGCTATAACCGGCTAAACGGTTGCAACGCCAATCACATACATACACATTTACCATCTACTTTTATTTTCATATATAATTTTTTATTTTCAGTCGCGTGGCAACACTTTCAAAAATGTGTAAACTTTCCAAAAATACTTTCTAAGTTTCAATGAATTTCTCAAATGAATGTATTTTGTGAATTTCTTTCTTCGAAATTTTCTTCCTCTGCTGGCTTAGGTTAGCATAAGTCGTGCGTGCCTAGAGGAATCATTTGCAAATAAAGTTTTAAAAATGACTGCGTAAGAATAGTTTATCTAAATGAATGCTTTACAATCGCCTAAACGTTATGTACGTATGTACATATATTGTCATACACACACACAACTACAAACAGGATTGTGGATATTCAAATGCTCATTTATACTACTATCCGCAAAACACAACAAAGACTTAAAAGACAATCAATACAACAAAAACAAATCTGCACAAATTATATATATATATATATGTGTAGTACATATATGTCAAAAATATGCTAAAATATACATATGTACGTGTGTGTGTGTGTACGCGCTCATATGTAAAACGCGCGCTGAGTGTGTGCTGATTTATTGGCAGCCAGCAGTCGTTAGAAGTGTTGGCAAGCGCCAATTGTAGGCTGCTCGTCCGCGCGGCGGCCTGTTTGCTCGATTGCCCAGTTGTTGGAGCGCGAGCGCGCGCAAATTCAACCAAACAGAATAATCAATATCTTTATTAGTGAAGCGGAAGCTACAAATAAAATGCTGACAAAGCACTGTTGCCGCTTGATTTTGTCGGTGCAGTTGCCGCGGCTGCCAACGCCACCGCAGCGATGGCTTTTCAATTATTTTCAACAAAAATGCTAAACGACATTTGTGTGTACATATATGTATATCTACAAGATATGTAATACACAAGCACGAATGCAGGTCAAATGATATTTACGAAAAATCAATTCAGTGTTGTTGCTGTTGTTTTTGCATTTTTTGCCTTTTCGAACAGCAGCGAAAGCGCCGCTGTGCGCCATAAAAATGTTAGATAAACAAAATACTGTTACAGTTAATAAATTTCCGTTTGCATGCATGTATACATATGCATAATTCGGCACTCACACACACACACACACACACACACTCATTGAATACATTTATTGAATATATTTCCATGTTTGTTTGTTTAAAATAAAATGAAATTAAATGAGAGCATTGTGTTGTATGGCCCCAAGCGCCAGCGCTAGCAACAATATTATTTTACAAAATTCAACGCTTACCCCCATATTGGATTGTACATTTCATGTTTACACCTCACCATCCCCACCGCCGTAGCGCTGTGTTGTCCCTTCCGCTTCCTGTTCACACTCCCCGCCGTCGCCGCTGCCGACGACTGTTTGCCTCCCTGTCTCATTCACGTGTCCTCTGCCGAGTCTGCCATTAATGTATGTAGGTATTGGTGTTTATTTTTGTTATTGTTGCTATTTATACATTTTTATTTTATGCATGTGTTTGTGCACGGCATTTCTTTTGCTAGTTTTACAAATCAACATTGGTTCAATTATTTGTTGTTGTTGTTTTCTTTTTTTTTTCAAAGAAATACGGTGCGAATAGTGCACAAAAGCGAATTTGTAAAATGAAAAGGCTATAAATATTGTAACAAAATCAAATGAAATTCTTGCCGGTAACAGCAGGGGGTGGCTAAATGCCTTGAGGGCATTTGGGACACTCAATGTACCAAAATTTAAGGAAATATTTGAAATTTATTTGCTGAAAAACGAGTATCTGCTTTCAAGTATTCTGCTACATTGTTTCATCAGCAAACCTGCCGATGGAATTGTGTTTTTGTACAACAACAAAAGTGTGTGTGTGGTAGCAGTAAATGACTTAAGAGCACTTGCTGGGTTTTAGTCAAGTGGTGGCATTGTGAGACTTATGAAAACAACAGGTAAGAATTCAAAGAAAAGCTTTGTGAGGTTTATTGTATAAAGCAAAAAAAGAAAGAAAATTGTAAGACACCTGAAAATAGAATCAATTATTGTCGGCAATTTCAAAAAAATAATTCACAAAATTTATCTAACTTGGTTTCTGTGATATATAAGCTTCTCTTAAGAGGATAGCACTTTTAATGCGCTTTAACTGATACAGTCAAAGATGTAAAAAAAATTATCTGGACATTTTTTCTTGATGAATTAAAACACAGTTTAAAATAATTTCTTATGGGTAAATACGAATTGAAGCAATAGAACTGGTGTTGAGGATATATTATATCTTATACCTGAACCAGCTCTAGTTATTCTTTTTAGAAATCCATATGTAGATAATACTTGTTTAGTAGCAGCAAAAATTGGCACACAGAAAGCCACTTTAGCGGAGTATACACACAATTACTCTTACTGAAAATTTTTATTAAACAAAGAATCTTGACGAGCTCTCAAAATTCGCTTGGCAGTTTGGAAAGTTGTGTTTTTCGAAAATGACGGAGTTTGTATACAAACTATTTAAATACAGTTAGCACTTATAGATTCAGTAGATCTTACATCGAGCTTCTCCTTTTATTTGTGGCCTTCGTCTTGATGTTATCCGAGCAAATAGAAAGTTCTATATGGCGGTCACCCCAAAACACTTCGCTTTATAACTTCAGAAAGAAATATTAAATACATAATATACAAATAAATTATATTTCGCCGAATTATGTAGTTATATTTTAACCAAACAGGTTCAGTGCTATTTACAAATATCTCCTCTTATTTAATTTGTGAAAAAATGTTGATCTAGAGAACATCAAAATTTAATACGTACCTTAGTTATTTGGTCTTATTACTTGACTAAACTCAAATTATTTAAAGAGTTTCATTGCACCCCACAAAATATCTATCTTTATATGACAGAGTTGATAAGTATGCTCAGGTCCTTAAAAAAGGTCTATACCAGTTAATTTTTTTTAATTGCTAGTTAGTGTACTGACGATTTTCATCTTCATAATTGGTCACACAAGGGCGTTAATTGAGTTTGTGAAGCATCTCAAAGAACCATTTCCACTTACACTTTTTGTGATACTGATATTGGCGGTATTAAAACAATAATCCCGATTTGGATTTTCACAACTAATTTTCAGAATTATCTTTAGTTATGATATCGCTTTGGTTAAATAAAACATTCTTTACTTTAGTGTAATACTCTCTATTTAACTTTTCAACTCAAGATAATCATTCTTAAGAATAAACTAATTACAGAAAAGTACACATTGCCTCCATACTTTTGGAAATAAGTTTCCACTTTAAATTGAAGCCAGAGAACGAATTATTGAAAAGTCATTGACTGCGAGCGGCTGATATCTAAAGGTAGCTGGAACTCTGTAATAGAAACACCCAAACAACCTTTACCAATTTTAGCTGCCATACTATTACGTAGCAAACAACGTCTTATTCCCTCATCTGCTTTTGGCAATTCCAATTCCTTTGTTTGAACGCTTCGCTCGCTGCCTTAGTGACTACAGCACACCATCTCGTTTGCCGCAATTCAACCGGCAAATGCTAAGTTTATCGTGGCGTTATCGATTATGTGTCGATTGCATGACGAAACCCCCGTTGTTTTCACAAGACAGTTTTCGTTGGCCTTTTCGCATTCGCGTTCGCATTTCAGTCTTATAGCCCTGCCTGTTTTCGCCGCTTCGTGAAAGTTGGTATTTGATTGTTTGCAGCCGATAACGAGCTTTTTTCTGCGTAAGACAAACAGAACTAGTCGAAATTGCTCATTTTCTATCCCTGCGCTCGTGTGTGTTTCAGTTTGATGAGGAAATTTCCTAATACAGTTGAATTTTCATTTAAGCTGGGAAGTTATAGGGTTTCTTGCACTTCAGCAGTTTTGAGCATTGAATTCGTAACTTAAAGTATTGGACAGTGGTAAATTTGCGAAGTAATGAACGAAAAGAGACGTTTATTCAAATACGATTTTGTTCAAAAGAGAGTGAGAGTCAAATCAGTTTTTCTTGATAAATTGAAAATGTTGAACAAAAATGGGAAAGTAACAATCCAAACACCTCGGTTGACCAATTTTCCCTTATCAATCATACTGTAATTCAACTTAAATGCGGATTATTTATTCTGCAAAGTGTTAAGTATTTGTTTATTGAAATATTTGTTTAATGACTGTAATTAAATTTTAATTAGCATCATTTGTTCAGTGAACTTATCAATAACTGCATTTTTTCGCCCACAATTTGTTGCGTGAAAATTAATGTGTGACTACATGTCAAAAACAATAAAAATGTAAATATAACGACGCTATTAATTTCAATGTTATTATGTAAGTCCACACGCAGTTTGCAAATAGTATGCATAAATCCTTCACAAAGTTGATCCATATTAGGCCGAGTATTTCCTGCGAAATTCTCTTACAACCAAAGCCCATGACTCAGCTATGAGAGTAATGTCTCCAATGAAGTGCTTCGGTGTCCTCGGAATGATAGGTTTTATAAAGCGACTATTTCAATGATTTTTCTTTTTTAGTTGATTTCGAACCCACGTCTAGTCGAATGGTGTTCATGCGCTTAACTAACTTAGCTACTCCGCTCACTGCTACAAATGTATTTTGCTCCACACTGTAAATTTGGAATTTTTAATGTCGCAACATGGTAGTATTATATTTCTGTACCGCACTCACATGTGTTTAATGTGTGGTTAGTGCAGTTGTAGTCAAATGGAAATTTATAGCCGTTATATACACCGAGTTAAGGCTGTAATTATGCAGTAATAATATGCGTTAGCATTATAAGCGGAATAAAAAATAAAAGAGAAAATATACGAATTAAACAAAACTGACTGTGAAAGAAATATTTTAGAAAAATATTCAAAATTCTTTTTTTTTTTTAATTTTTGTCTTTCTTAATGAAATTAGTTTTCTAAGTTTTATTTACTATTTTTAAGTTAATTATGCTTAATATTATAATATTAAATTTCTTTTCGTTCTCTTTTCTTCAAGTTGTACTAAATTAGTTCTGATGTACTTCCAAAAAATATCTAAAATAAATCTGAGGACGTTTAGAAAAATTGATCTCTTCATATTGCCGAAGTAATCCCCCGTAGTCTTCCAAAAGTGCTTAACAAGCAATCCCAAAAATGTTCCCAAAATGTCGAAGGTATATCGCGACTTTATTTACAAAGCACGCAATAACTTGTTGTCATACAAAATGTAGCAACAAACCTAAAAATATGCAAATAAAAGTTTGTGCGCATTAATTATTTTGATGATGTAAACTGCCAGCACACATGCGGCGAGGGACTGACTACAACTTGTAAAACATACTGCATTGTTGATATGCTTTAGTGAGTTTTTAATCCCCGGGGAGAGATGTCAAACGCATAGCCAATTTTACAACATTTTCAAAAAAAAAAACAACAAACATACATTTATTTTTCACATTTTTAAACGAAAGTTGTATAATATGTCTGGAACATTGTTAAACAAAACAAGGGATAGCCAAGGGGTTATATTTGGTAAAAATATGTGGAACTTTAAAGGAAAATTACAAATATATGTTCTTGCTCATCATCGAAATTGCGAAAATATCTCAATTCAGTGTATTCAAAATCTCTCAAAATATATTTGAGTATATATATTTTATATATATCATACACATATATATTTTGAATATATCATTTTTGACTTACACGTACAGATAGGTCAAAACGAAATCATTATTTTTGTATTTAGCAGCTGAAAATGGAACTAAACTATATATACATAGTAGGTCGAAGATAATATTCTTGTTTCATTTTACTAAGAATATATATGAATATTTACTGATGTAATAGTAAGTCAACCGGAGCCCTTTTATTAGGTAATAAGAGCTAGGGGAAGTACGGAACCAAATTGTTTCGTGTTTGGCTTCAGACTATAGTATAAAATTATGAGAAAAGGATATATAGATCGATCAATATTTTCGATATAAAATCAGCCAAAATTCTTAATATTAGGTAGGTATGGAGTGCTGCCATACTGGCTCAATTAACGCTAGATGCGCCATTTTGATGCACTATTTTGAGACCTTTATAGTTTGCTAACTCGTTTCTTCGTCAAACCATTTGGTGTTTTCAATGAAACTGCTTATTTCCGTGGACATCCTTTTTGTGGTCATCCATTCGAGATTTGGTGCTTGATGGATCCAAAGGGTTTTATGTCTGGTTTGCGATAGACTGGGCAGTCGCAGATAAAGTGGAAGACCATTTCCTTATTCTCTTCTAATTTGCATGAACGTAAGTCTATAAATGTTTTTTCTGGATCTATTTAATATATCCTTGGTTCTTGCTCTGTCATATTTAGGCCAAATTTCTGTACGGCACGACTTTAAGGCACCGGTGGTTTTATTCGTGAATAGCATCAGCTCTGTTTTGCCTGGATTAACACCTAGTCCGTTTTTCTCGGCTCATAGGTGTAGCTACGTAGGGCTCTTTCCATTATCTCAGAGATTGTGGAAGGAAACAGTTTCTGTACCATCAGCACTATGTCGTATGTAACAACTATTTTCACTCCTCCTCTTTTGAGTTCAAGCAGTATATCATTCAGCGCAACCTATGGGTGGTGGAGGCGGGAAAGAACCCCTCCTTGAGGAGTTCTTCTGTTGACGTAGCTTGTTCGTGATGCTGTTCCGATTGTTGCTATTACCATTCATTATAAATTCACATTACACTTTCAGAGTTAAGAATCCTTATTGGCCATGTCGGAAATATTTTCATTATGATCAACTATTTATGTGTAAACTATATTTATCAATTCAAGCAATCAAATAATTGATGCTGAGGAAATCCTTGTACAATACTGAAGAATTTGAATGCTCTCTTAATTTAATACAACTATTTTCACTCCTCCTCTTTTGAGTTCAAGCAGTATATCATTCAGCGCAACCTATGGGTGGTGGAGGCGGGAAAGAACCCCTCCTTGAGGAGTTCTTCTGTTGACGTAGCTTGTTCGTGATGCTGTTCCGATTGTTGCTATTACCATTCATTATAAATTCACATTACACTTTCAGAGTAAGGATTCTTAGGCCATGTCGGAAATATTTTCATTAGGATCAACTATTTATGTGTAAACTATATTTATCAATTCAAGCAATCAAGTAATTTATGCTGACGAAATCCTTGTACAATACTGAAGAATTTGAATGCTCTCTTAATTTAATACAATTCTAATGAAAACATTACTTTTATCTATAATTAATTACTACTTTTAAATTTGTTTTATTGATGTTATTTGTATTTCTTAATAATCGGGCTTTCAACTGATTTTTATTTGTCTTCAATTTGCTGCTGTTTTGCAGTTCTGACATTCGAATTGTTAAATTCAACAACCATTTCCGGTCGACAGAAGAGTGCAAATAATGATGTAGGTGTCTATATCTATAAGCGGTCAGTTTTAAATCTACCAATTTCTCCCCAAATACCACTTATAATAATATTTCCTGGAAATTATTCGAAAATCGACCGAAAAACTGCAGCACTCAAGAGTTTCCACCTCATTAAGTAGCATCATCGCCGAGCACAGATAAATAAATAAATAAATAAATAAATATTTTGGGTTACACAATTCTGCCTGCAGCTTTAGAAAGTGGTATGAGCTGTATTTATAGAAATGCATACATATGTGTACTTTATCAAAAACGAAATAAATAAATGCGGAATTCCTAAAAGTTGAGCCCCAACAAAATTCCCAAATAAACTCGCTGCTGACATTCGCTTTTATTTTTGTTGTAAAAACTGTGAGATGAGTAGCAAAATCCCGGTAAACGCAGAGGTAATTTGCTTGTTCGAACTTTTTTGTTTTTGTTTTACCGTTACTATTTTTAGACGTTTATGCCACTAATGTATGGATTTAGAGAGTAAACTTTGCCATTCCACCGGTGCTTCGAACTGTCCGAATTCGTAACAATGACACAAACTTTGTGCCACAGCCACAATTTTACAGTTTTGCTTATTTATTGCTGATTTGCAGTTGAAGGAGACTACATTTTTCCGATATTTGATTATTTTTTGCCCGAATTTATGTTGTTCGTGTTTTTGTGTGTGTACGGGTTCATGGAGATTTATCTGCATCTAAGATTCCTTGTGAAGCACAGCTTGACCTATTGGCAGAGTGCTTATAATGAAGGTAAATTATTAACAGAGAAAGGCTCGTTTAAGCTCTCGAAGTATGCAAGTTAAGCTGAAATAAATTTGATTTGAGAAATTGAGACAAGCAAATTTTCTGAACGAAATTGTTATCCTTACCTCAGCATGAGATTTTGAGGGTCAAAATACGGCTGTATTCGGCAGGTATACGAATATGCACTAATGGTTGACAACTGTTTAGCATGACGCTTTGTAAGACTCAAAATTAAGGATATAATGCGCAAAATATATCATGAATGTGCTCAATCAACAAATGTGTAATAAAATTGGAATTAATTTGGACATATTTGATGTTACAAATATCGTGTTGTAATTTAAATTCTTAATCACAGAAGCTTTTTGGAAAGTCTTAGGAGAGGTATTAATACAATTGGTCTTAATACAATCGGTACATTTTATTTATCTTTCAACGAAAGATAAGGAAAATACTGAACACACTGAGATGAGGCTCACTGAGCGACAGTAGCTGCAAAGACCGTTTTCGATCCACTGTGGGCCAGAAAGACATATTTTAAAGTTGTTCGAAGCCACTGATAACGATGTTAGAACTCCCTTACTAGCTTTGAGCGTACAGTCATCGAATCCAAGGACATTATCGCCGCTCTGCTATTGGAGTGACAGAAGGATACCGCACTTAGAAGCTGTATATCTGCTGCTACTTTGATGGCAGCCTAAATCTGGAGTTAATTGAGAGCTTCCGACAGAGAGAAGAAACCTTTAGGATACGGTTCCGCGGTGCATTGGTCTAGATTTCACTAATCAATAATAATCTTCTACAAATTGGGTCCTGGTTTAATCAATCAAAACATTGCTGTGCTGGGCCTTACAATGTTGATTTTAGATTTGAAACCCAGAAATAATTTCGAAACCACACATAGAGAATCAGTGTAGTGAGAAAGCATGTTTTTAGCCTCGATCATAATTGCGTTGTTATCAAATGTTTCTATTCTTTAGCTAAAAGTTTCTCACAGAAGTTAACTTGGATCCTGCGGTCCAAAGCGGAATAACTGGGAACTGCAGAGCTGATGGGCTTGCCAGATGAGCATTCGTGTTCCTACTCGGAACCTACTCGGTTGCGAGATCATTTTGCCTAGATTTGAATAGATCGACTCTGTAGCTGAAAACATCAAGTAATTTCCTCCTTCACTACTCATCTTTCGTAATATATATATTGAAGCGGTGTAGTTACCTTTTTCAAGCAAAGAGCACTGGCTGGAATGGACATTAGCTGCCCCATAAAATTTGTGATAGACTCAAAGGGCTTCTGCGATATATAAGGGTCATTTCTGCGACTACTAAGAGTCTTTTTGGCACCGCATTGGACCAGCGCCTTTAGCTGTTCAAGTGGGACCCTTCGTGATACTTTTCTCGAGGGTCAGCCTCTGAACCTAACCTAACCCAATCCAAACTTGGATCTAAGTAAGTGAGTACCTAGGTTCGTAGTATCTTAAGGAAGCTGTTTCGATTCCATATACCAAATAATATCCGGAGGACAGTAAAGATTTCATATTATAATGGTTGGTATTTTATAATGATAATGCTTATTGTTGTGTTAAAATGTATATGTATCGACTGAAACTGATCTTCGTGAGACTTTGGGGCCTCGAAAAATAACCTAAAGCCTTCTAAATAGACCAAATATACATTCACAGTTCTAGATAAAGAACTTCAACACTTCACATATAGCACTCTAGGTTAACCTTACCTTACATGAACACACTTTGCAGCATACATGCCTCATCTTCGCTTACGTAGTTGTTGTGCAGTATTTGTTGTTTATTCAAATTTGCTCGACAATAATGCGCTCACATACCAACACCATTGTTAAATTAGTTAAACAACAATTAGTCGTTACAACACTTGCCAATGTTTGTTCATATTTCCATTGTTATTTTGTTGCTCTATTGCTGCCGTTGTTGTTGTTGTGTGTTGTTAACAAACCATTTTGAGCTTAGCAGCTAAGTAAGTAAGTAAGTCAGACACACAGCAGTCATGAAACAACAAACGAGCAACAACTTTAGTATCTGTTTATGGGCCCCATTCAAGGGGTCGACCCAAGAGTATTGATATGAGCGCCCACATACTCACGCAGCCACCTACTAATATGTACAGGCAATATTTTGTCAAAAGTGTATGATTGTGTGTGTGTGGGTGTTGGAGCTTGTTGAGAGCCTGCGGACATGTTAATGATACTTAAATAATATGTGGTAGTTTTACAACATTGTAAGTTCGACTCATACCCACACAAACATGGCACCATATGTGGCACGGGAAAGGGTGGTCTACCCAGCAGCTCCAGTACAATATGTAACAGGTGTGTGTGTGTAATATGTGTTTTGCAGTAATCAGGCAACACTTAGCAGCATTTGGAAAAAAGTTCGCGCAGCTGCTTTTAGCTGAGACACACATCCACATATACACAGCACTTTACTTATGTACATGTATGTGTGCGTTTATAAATTTCGTGCAGTAACTGATTTTCTATTAGCCCCATAGCCTCGACAAAGTGCCCATTAAGCCCTGTTACAACATATGTTTGCCGGTTGGACTATAAAAGTACAATTATGATTTTACAACTCACTTACTTAAATTTGTATGAGTGGGTGCGTGTGTGTGTGCATACATAATACAAGTGCTTGTTGTATAAGTGTACTAAAGTAAAGTGCGCTGTTAGCAAGTAATGTTCTATAAATTTTAAAAATTTTACCTGTGCGCAGTTTTTTAGTGGCGATAAATGTTGCTTAAGCGAAGCAGCGACGCTGGGAGATCGTTCGGGAGAAGTGTAGTTTAACGAAGAGCAGTAAAGATACCCGATTTCTTGTTGTTAAATTGTGGATTGTAGGTATTCACTTTTTATAACCGATTTTGTGATATTTTTAAATTTCAACATTCTCTCACAAATTATTTTTATGTCAATAAATAGCATAAATGAGTTCCAAAGAATTAATAAGACGTATATTCTTCGGTAATGGTGAACTTTAATCCCCAATCAATGACAATGGAAGAGATATTCCACTGCTCGAACAAGAAGAAATTCAAATAGCAATTACCCGCTTGAAGAACAACAAAGCGACGAGGGTGAATGGGTCTGGTGGTGAATGTAGACAAGACGGAATATATCCTGTCATCAAACAAACAGTCAGCGCATTCGCGTCTTGGCTCCCACGTCACTGTTGACAGTCACAACTTCGAAGTCGTAGATAATTTCGTATACCTGGGAACCAGCATCAACAACACCAACAATATTAGCCTCGAAATCCAGCGCATAATCACTCTTGCCAACAGGTGCTACTTCGGACCGAGTAGGCAATTGAAAAGTAAAGTCCCCTCTCGACGAAAAAAAACAAACAATACAAGTCCCTCATCATTCCCGTTCTGCTATATGGTGCAGAAGCGTAGACGATGTCAACATCCGATGAGGCGACACTAGGACATTTCGAGAGAAAGGGTTTGCGAAAGATCTATGGTTCTTATCTTATGATGGTGAATATCGCAGACCATGGAACGATGAGTTATACGAGTTATATGACGACATAGACATAGTCCAGGAATAAAAATTTAATAAACTGTTTCGGCTATACCAAATTTTGTGTTAACGGCTCATGAGTTTAGCAATGTATATAAATATGCATAGAGATGCTGTTTTGAAGGCGTCATTACTCATTGTTTGCTCTACATAGAAATTCAATGTAAGTAAAACTAGAAGCGAAGCCAGCGAAAGCTATCACAAGTAAGTCTCCATCACAAGTAAGTCTTTGATTGCCAACAAGACCCCAATATCCGTCACGAATTTCAAAGTAAAAGTATTCATTGAACATTAAAGACAAGATTATGGTTAGAAACACAACGACCTTTCTTAACCCATCTGAGGCAAGCTCGGGATCAATATAACGGGTGATTTTTTTGAGGTTAGGATTTTCATGCATTAGTATTTGACAGATCACGTGGGATTTCAGACATGGTGTCAAAGAGAAAGATGCTCAGTATGCTTTGACATTTCATCATGAATAGACTTACTAACGAGCAACGCTTGCAAATCATTGAATTTTATTACCAAAATCAGTGTTCGGTTCGAAATGTGTTTCGCGCTTTACGTCCGATTTATGGTCTACATAATCGACCAAGTGAGCAAACAATTAATGCAATTGTGACCAAGTTTCGCACTCAGTTTACTTTATTGGACATTAAACCAACCACACGAATGCGTACAGTGCGTACAGAAGAGAATATTGCGTCTGTTTCTGAGAGTGTGGCTGAAGACCGTGAAATGTCGATTCGTCGCCGTTCGCAGCAATTGGGTTTGTGTTATTCGACCACATGGAAGATTTTACGCAAAGATCTTGGTGTAAAACCGTATAAAATACAGCTCGTGCAAGAACTGAAGCCGAACGATCTGCCACAACGTCGAATTTTCAGTGAATGGGCCCTAGAAAAGTTGGCAGAAAATCCGCTTTTTTATCGACAAATTTTGTTCAGCGATGAGGCTCATATCTGGTTGAATGGCTACGTAAATAAGCAAAATTGCCGCATTTGGGGTGAAGAGCAACCAGAAGCCGTTCAAGAACTGCCCATGCATCCCGAAAAATGCACTGTTTGGTGTGGTTTGTACGCTGGTGGAATCATTGGACCGTATTTTTTCAAAGATGCTGTTGGACGCAACGTTACGGTGAATGGCGATCGCTATCGTTCGATGCTAACAAACTTTTGTTGCCAAAAATGGAAGAACTGAACTTGGTTGACATGTGGTTTCAACAAGATGGCGCTACATGCCACACAGCTCGCGATTCTATGGCCATTTTGAGGGAAAACTTCGGAGAACAATTCATCTCAAGAAATGGACCCGTAAGTTGGCCACCAAGATCATGCGATTTAACGCCTTTAGACTATTTTTTGTGGGGCTACGTCAAGTCTAAAGTCTACAGAAATAAGCCAGCAACTATTCCAGCTTTGGAAGACAACATTTCCGAAGAAATTCGGGCTATTCCGGCCGAAATGCTCGAAAAAGTTGCCCAAAATTGGACTTTCCGAATGGACCACCTAAGACGCAGCCGCGGTCAACATTTAAATGAAATTATCTTCAAAAAGTAAATGTCATGAACCAATCTAACGTTTCAAATAAACGTTAGATGAGATTTTGCAAATTTTATGCGTTTTTTTTTTTTAAAAGTTATCAAGCTCTTAAAAAATCACCCTTTAGTTAAATACAAAGAATATTAGAACAATACTATACCAGTGAAAATGAGAGCAAAATGTGTTTTTCAATGAAGAGAAGATACTGTATAATATTTAATATTTTTTGTAATTATTTTATTTAAACTTAATTTATAATGCAAAAAAGCTTTGCTAATTTAACTAAAAACCTAAAACAACAACATCTTAAAAATCTTAATTATTCCTCGTCCATTTTACTGTCGTTTAAACCGTAGTTATCCGGGTCTTCTACTACAAAGATCACAGTCGCATCTGGATCGTCGACTTCCAAATGTTCAAGATCAAACTTTATTTCTGGTTCTGGTTTCAGTTTCGTTTCCGATTGAGTCTCTTCGTCTTCTAAGAACAAACGCCTCCGTGGTATACGCTTTCCATCTCGTCGTTCGGTGCCATCAGAATGTATCATCATATGTGGCACCATTTCGCTCCATTCTATGTGGATATTTTCTATTTTAGTCGGTGTGCTGCTAACGAATATTGAATCGTACACGTCACAAGTGAAAAAGCCATCCAACTCCAAATTGACTGAATAGTATACAGTTGTTGTTTTAGAAGCGCTTGAAAATTGTGATTGCATTTTGATTTTTTGTCTCCTTCCGTTGGTCTTGCTCGCTCTGTTATTAAACTTGATTTGTACTCAAGCATAATTTCTCACGCCTTTTATAGTCACTGACTCGCACTTAGCTTTGTGGGATTCTCAGGTAACAAACTTGTATATCACAGACTAATTATGGGATGGCACGAGTCGAGGTTTCCTGCATACTATCGGACGGGCAGGTATGCAATTAATTCTACCTGTTTAATATGTAATATAGTACAACAACAATATTATATATATAGTTTCCTTTCCTGTTGGAACGTAGGGCCAAAACAAAGTTATTAAAGTCTTTCCGGTTATTGGACAAAGATTTTAAATTATTCCAGTTGATATTTGCGTTTCTAAGATCTGCCGTCAGGTGGTTTTCGGTCTTCCGCAGCTTCTCGTCCCTTGTGGATTCCACCAGAGAGTACTTCGACAGATTTCATGAGCGTTTTTACGAAGGGTATGACCAATCCAGCCAAAACGCATTCGTTGATTGGTCAATATATGGTCTTTCTGAGAAATATGATTCGAAGTCTGATCATTGAAACAAACAAAGACAAGAAGTTCTTGATTTACGGAGCAACGTATATAAAAGTGCATAGAGAGGCTGGTTTAAAGGCGTCATTACTCATTGTTTGCTCTGCATAGAAATTCAATGTAACTAAAACTAGAAGTGAAGCTAGCGAAAGCTATCACTCCATCTCAAGTAAGTCTTTGATTATTATCAAGATCACAATATCCGTCACGAAAATTTCAAAGTGAAAGTTGTATATGAAAATCTATTGAAAACAGTGTTTGAAATTCATTTTACTGTTACTCAATGTTTACGCTTACGGAATATCTAAGCTGTGAAATACCTTTAATACACACACACACACATAGACACATAAACATATATTGTATGCTATTTTACAACAGATTTTTTATCAGCCGAAATGTATTTTCATTTAACGGCTACGAACATAAAACTTTATCTTTATTTTCATGCCTTATTTTCTTTGCTCTTCTTTGCAGGTAAGTGACAATGAGGAAAAGGATGCGCAGCAGACAAGCACATATGTAGTAATGCAGGGAGCGCTGTAAGAGTACATATAAGAATGTGTTTGTTTTTGTTATTCCGTATTTGTATGTGTAACAACAACATAAGAAGCACATATGCTGAGTTGGAAAATTGGCTTATAACGGATGTGTGCATCAGCTAAGGTTTTTGTATATGAGCGTGTGTGTGTGTCATGTCTGCAGCAATTTACCAATTTCCATCAGTGAGTTTGTCACTTTCGCTTATTACGAAAACTCTTTTCTATCTTCTTTCCTACAATTTCAATCTGTTCTCTGCTTTCGCTTCCTTTTCATTTAATATTTTGTTTTCATTTTTATATTTATTCGGCATTGGCATAGAAAATAAGGGAAATTCATTGGCCATGCAAGGCATGTACGAACCCTACTCGCTTTCTACTTACTCGAACCGAAATGTTTTCGATGCACACACACACACTCATATACATAATCAGAAATATATCAGAAATCAACTGTTTAGAGCCCGTAGATTATCAGCCGCATATAGATTTTCTATTGTCTTCTTCTTGGAAGCCACTTACTTTTTTAAATTTTCTTATTTACATAAATTTTCGTTTCGTAGAACAATACCGTTAGCGTAGAAATATAGTAGGGATATCGCCTGACAGTGGCTTACGAGTTTGGCGGAGCGTAGGAGCCGCTGTCAACCTAATCTTTATATATGAAGAACGTTCAGTTGTGCGCAATTGAGTTTGCCGGACACACATGCACACATAATAACGGTACTTCACATACATTTTCCTTTTCTGCAAGTGTATGCGTGTGTCTGCACCTGTGCTTAGGGAACGATTATAAATTGTCAGCGCGAGTTGTGGCTGTGGCTGGCGAAATGGAAATGCGTGCGGCAAACAAATGCGGTCTCGTGGAAAATTGCACACAAACACACACATGCATGCACACAGTTAAGTGGATATTTGTTTCTATAAACTGCTGAAGTGCTCTAACGTCTAAAGTTCTCCGCTTCCTCATGCATTACGTGACGTGACGCACGTAATGTACATGTGAGCGATTTGACAGCATATAAATGAGATGAATGCAATGTATAAAATGTAATGACAGCTAAGCAAATACATCGCATGGCACATACAAATACTCGAGTTGTTGTTGTTATTGTATGGTTGGTTGGCATATAGAAACCCTAACGCGTAACAAATCAAAAATCACTCAAATTGAATTTTAAGTGAAAAATTACATTTCTTTTGTCTTGCGCTCGCTTTCCCTTTTGATTCGGTAAAGCAGGTAAGTTTGAAAAATGATTTCAAGCTTTACAGGTAGCGCTGAAGTTTACCTGGTTTCTGTTTCCTTGTGTTAAGCTCATTTCAGGTAGCTGAGTTGTGGTAATGCAATAGTGGTTTTGTCTGTCGAGATGGGGATGTAATGGAAAAGTACATGTGTTTAGTAAGAGCATTGTTAGACTGAGTCCATCGTTAACTTTAATAAATCGCTGCACAAATATTGAAGAGCATGTAACTCAGTACAAATCCACAATAAATCTGTAATAAACGTTATGATCATAGAACATTATAGACTAGATTCACAAAAGATTATTGTTAGAAACCCATCGATCTCTCTTAACGCATCTGAGACAAGGTCGGGATCAATATAGTTAAATACAAATAGAACAATATTACACCAGTGAAAATGGAAGCAAAATGTTAAGAGAGAGTTAATTCTCCCAAAGTCTACATCTCATATAAAAATTAAAATATTTTTTTTAACGACCTCATGGAATTATTAAAACTAATAACTGAAAGCAAGAGCCAATTCAAATTATCTTCCTAGAATTTTTGGAGACAATTAATGAAAATAATACTGTATAATATTTAATATCTTGTGTATTTATTTTATTTAAATTTAATTTATCACGTACTTTCAAAAAGTTTTGCATTTAACTAATAACCTAAAACATAACAACATCTTAACAATCTTCGTTATTACTCGTCCATTTTACTGTCGTTTAAACCGTAGTTATCCGGGTCTTCCACTACGAAGATTACAGTCGCATCTGGATCATCGACTTCCAAATGTTCAAGATCAAACTTTATTTCTGGTTCTGGTTTCAGTTTCGTTTCCGATTGAGTCTCTTCGTCTTCAAAGAACAAACGCCTCCGTGGTATACGCTTTCCATCTCGTCGTTCGGTGCCATCAGAATGTATCATCATATGTGGCACCATTTCGCTCCATTCTATGTGTATATTTTCTATTTTAGTCGGTGTGCTGCTAACGAATATTGAATCGTACACGTCACAAGTGAAAAAGCCATCCAACTCCAAATTGACTGAATAGTAAACAGTTGTTGTTTTAGAAGCGCTAGAAAATTGTGATTGCATTTTGATTTTTTGTCTCCTTCCGTTGGTCTTGCTCGCTCTGTTATCAAACTTGATATGTAGTCAATCACAATTTTTCACGCCTTTTATAGTCACTGACTCGCACTTAGCTTTGTGGGATTCTCAGGTAACAAATTTGTATATCATTGACTAAATATGGGATGGCATGGGCCGTGGTTACCTGCATACTATCGGATTGGCAGGTATGCAAACAATACAATGAATACCTGTTCAATATTTAACAATACAATTAGTCATGAAAATGTTGTAGTAAATCATAGTCTGGTCTTAATAAAAGGATGCTCTATTTTAATGATTCTCATAGACTTAAAATCGCATTGCTTGATCATATTAGAGTTAAATATAGTCTTTATTTATTTTAACCCACTTCAAGGTCAGGAATATGATACAAGAATTCTACAACTAAACTATTTCATCAGTTGAAAGGATGCCCATGCACCATTTAAGCATATTTTTTCCGCACATTTCAGCGCAAAAGAAATTCATTGCACTTAAATTTAAAAATAATACACATTCATCACAAACTGTCTGCTATCGAGTGTAGATACTCGACGCTACCCTTGTCGTCTGCTACACTACACATCAAGTGTGTATTGTAACAAAGGTCACATGTGTCATATAAATCACTCGATTTTCAACTGCTTATATGAAATATTTGCTCCAGCATTTTTTAGTACAGAAATCACAATGTACACATGATTCTATTTGCCAAACAAGAATGAAACGATACTGCGAATATCAACAATCAGAAGACACTTCGAAGTGCATACAAATAGAAGTGCCGTTGCGGAGTTAAGGAGATGCTCTGTGTAAGAAGTCTGGCTGGCTGATGCACGCCAACAAACTGATATCTCATGGCGGGCAATGAACTTTGCTCGTAAAATGAAATCCAATTCAAATGCAAACACCATTTATAGTGGAGGCCTCTCTCTCTCTCTATATATATATACTAATATATGATTTTATATCGGTATGAAGATATATTTCCCATAAATCTCACTTCGGTATGTCAATCCGTTCGCTTTATCTCATCTTACACATATTATATCTATATATATACACACTCATTATCAATATGCTGCATATATTTGTACCAATCCACATTTATTGCGCGCTTTAACGTCCCCTCATCAAATCGTCTGCGTCTTTTCAATTTATTAGAAAGTATTAATGTGAAAATCCTCTTCATTTTCCAAGCTGACATATCAACAATGGATTTGAATGCTTCGCTGTTGCAAACATATCACACGCAAATATGCCTGCATTTACATATCAATGGAGATACACATATAAGATCAAGGTGTGGTGGCTCAGCTGCGATTTCTTTGCGTTGCGACGACTGCAACAGCGACAGCGCAAAGCTTCGGTAATACCTTAACAAATCACAGAGCGGCAGACACAAAAGCGGCGTTTACAAGCGAAAGATTGCAAAAAAAAAAATCAAAACAATATTCTGCATTGTTATCGCAAAACGACGCTGTTACTGCGAGTGACAGCACAACAAAAATAATAGCAACAAACAGATTGTATGATATCATTTACATTTTAACTGCTTATGAATTCTCATGAACATATTACTCATACGCCATGTCGCTGCAATATGTTACGCGTTAGCTTGAGTGTTTATATACAAATATACTTTTTTGTTGTTGTAACTGCATTTGATGTGTTGTTTTAATTCTTAACGTATGTGTTTTACTT
The DNA here is from genome assembly GCA_031772095.1 of Zeugodacus tau. Classification (NCBI taxonomy): domain Eukaryota; kingdom Metazoa; phylum Arthropoda; class Insecta; order Diptera; family Tephritidae; genus Zeugodacus; species Zeugodacus tau. Next base: position 31,441,809 of record CM062652.1, read on the forward strand.
AAATCTGATTAAATGTATATGCTTTGCTTTTGAGCTTCTCATTGTTTGAGAAACACTGTCTGACACAAGATTAAGTCATTTCTGGAGTTTGAGGTGGTTTAAAGTATGAATAAACTTCTTGAAAAAATTTAAAATAAAAATATAAGAAAGGGTATGGAAATTGCTTCAACGTATCTGCATTAATCAACATAGTGAAATATTACTGAAAGCTATTTTAAAAGCAGGAAGGTTTACTAGATAAAGTAGTATTTCTACATACATCTCAGTATAAGGAGCTGTGTATTAATGATTAATATATGTTATTAATATGGACATGAATTCACTGATTCTGCATGAGATTAAACTCTACGCAAAATATGTTTTATCTTCTTCAGTAGGTCTTCAGACCGACCAAATATTCTGTGCAAAAGTCTTCAGACCAAACTAGTAAAGTATAGTAGAGAAACTCCATTTGATAATTACCTTATCTAGGATAAAATATTGAAATAGGTGACAACTCCTCTAGTAAAATATTCCTGTAGAAGGCGATTCTATAATTCGGTAAATCTTTATTTAAGATTATCAATTTTATCAATCATACCAGAAGTTCTAAAAAGGTAGCAACCTTTTCAGTTTTTTTTAAACAATTGTCGACCATTCCAATTTTTTTTTTTAATTTTGAGAAATCAAAACAGATCTGCTGTCTTAGCAAAATTATTGATACTAAAATTTGACACAAGTGTGAACTTTTCTAAAAAAAATTTTAAAGTTTAAGCGACTGAAAAAAATCAATTTATCTAGTAATTTTTATTTACTATTTAACAGGTGGCAACCTTTATTACATTTTTGACAGTTTAATTGGTTTTATACTTAATTGATAAATCTCAGTTTCTTTTTTAATTTTTATTTGATTATTTGTTTGTCCTAGGTGGCAACTCTCTTGAATTGCACATTTTGTCAAAATCTCCTTTCGTTAAATTATTATAAAGCTTAAGCGACTGAAAAAAATTAATATATCTTAGTAGTTTTATTGAATTTATAATTTTAAACAGGTGGCAATATTTTTTAAAAATATTTTTCAGTTTATTAAGAGTTTAGATAATTGAAAAAAAAAATTCTTTTCTTCATTTTTATATGATTCATTTTTTTTATAAACAGGTGGCTACACTAAAATATTTTTTTACAGTTCACTCATGTAGTTTGATTCTTAATTGAAAAATATTGGGTATTTTTTTCATTTCCATTTTTTTACTCTATTTACAAGAAGTGGCAACCCTTTTGTATTGAAGTTTATGGTAAATATTTTTCAGTTTGATACCCATATTGTTGTATGTATTTGTTTTATTATATTATATTATTATTACAAGTCAGTGACTAAAGACTTTCAAACAAGTGACAAGCTTCTGGCTAGTTTTGTTTTACACCAATAAATAAAAAAAAAATCTGAAATTGTTATTGTCAATTTATTTCACTGCCTTGTCTACAAAAATTACTATACAAAAGAGTTGGGGGTTAAGGGTTGAAAGCCAAATATTTTCCCTTTTAATTAACATAATCCAGTATACAGAGCATTATCGCAGCTCAGCGATATAATGCGCTATAAAATGGTGGCATATTTTAAACGAGGACAAGCGCAACAGTAAAATTACCAAAAAAAATGGAAGAAAGATTGACTCCCAAGGAGAAGAGTCAATATTTTCAGTTGCGCCTAATTTGTCTGCTAATGGCTAAATAAATGAGAATGCTTGTTTACTCTCTCCCTTTTCCACAAGCCTTCTGTGACAAATACCAATATTATTAATGCAGCCTCCCGCTGCTGCCAACGCAGCGCACAAATTAATCATACGCCACGTCGTACACCAAATTTTCACTGAAGATATTGATGTATTGCTGCATTGATTGAGGATTGAAGCGTTCCAAATACAAACTGCCAGTGGCCAGCTGTAAAATTCCAAATGAGTTCTATAATGAAATCATTAATTTCAATTTAAAGTGTCAAGCAACACAACAACAACAACGACAACAATGCAATCTTGTAAGAGCACAAAGCTAACCGTTAAGTAGGCAATATATCAGCCGACGCTGGCTGGACAACAGCGCAAAATTTATCAATTCAACTCTCACTCAACTGAAATGAGTCGAATATCACTGATGAATAAAGGGATGTAGGGATGATTTGGCAGCGAAAATCCAGCATGAGGCGAAAGATGGACCGTAGTGTTGCTTGTAACGGATACTAATGAAAAGCCTTGGTGATTGCGTTGAATGCTGGCAGTTTCTATGTAGGTGTCATCTTCACAGACAGCTTTATATTTTTAGAGGCTGCCGTCATTACTTTCATTGACACTGTTCTCGTTTTCTCACTATTCGGCGGGCTGTCAGTTGGCAGTGGCCGTTAGAAGACATGAAAAAGGCTGCGAAAACATGACAACCCAAACAGACTATGAATTGCCGCAATTTATTTTTGATTCATCATTATGACAGCGTGACGGCGAGTTGGCGTGATGGCGCAATCTATACGAAAGTAGGACTGCCATGGCGATAGTTTTATGTTTACAAATGTGTGAGTGTAAGTTTGTTTGTAGTGCGGATTTGTCAGTGTAAGTGATGCTCCTTGGCGTTTCGTATTATACAATTTCAACAGCGCAGTTTCGTTTTAAAATCTGTGTACTTTAATGTGCGTCTGCATAAAATTGTGTGATTTTTGATTTTATTTCTCACACTGACAGTAATTCAAATTTTTCCAAGAAGATTTCTGAAATTCTGCCCGCTTAATTTGCCAGTACATCAAATACATTTATATTTTCAAGAGATATGTAACCTTCAGAAATGTCACTATTCCCTCACTGGAGAGTGCATAATGATATGAAAATTGTTCCAAAATCAAAATCTTGTTATAAGATCTAAAGAATTTGGAGAAGAAAACTAACCAGTTTTTTAAGCCACCTTCCTGAAAATATATTATCTTATACAGGTCATTTCGAGATATTATAATTTCTCTAATTTTGAAAAGGCTTGGAGAATAACAAAATGAAGCTAGTGGAAATGACATAGAATTAATTTATGCTTGCCCATAGAAACATAATTTATATATGTTGTCTAAGGCTATTGTATTATGATTGTTTATTCTGACTACTATAAGAGTATACTTCATTGCTGAGTATACCACTGTTACATATTCACAGAAAAAACACTTAAGCACTATTTTGACTATATACCATCGCTAGTATCCATACATAATAGGTCTCTTAGCTTTAAAGCTGTGCATTTTATAAATGTGACAATCTTAATTTGTTTAAATCATATCTAAACCAATCTTTTATATGCAAGGTAACACCTTAAAACCTCATACGACTTTATTATGTACATATCTATTGTCATACAAAGGCTGTTGAAGTGTACTCACGACTTCTTACTTCTAAGGTATTTCACCTTGCATGTATATATATCTAGGTGTAAGTGTTTTGAATTGTATATAATTTTTATACTCTCGCAACAAAAGTTGCTAAGAGAGTATAATAGTTTTGTCCACATAGCGGTTGTTTGTAAGTCCTAAAACTAAACGAATTAGATATATATATATATATATATACCAAAGTGATCAGGGTGACAAGTAAAGTTCAAATCCGGATGTCTGTCTGTCCGCCCGTCGGTCTGTCCGTCTGTTCGTCCGTCTGTCCGTCCGTGCAACTGTAACTTGAGTAAAAATTGAGACATCTCAATGAAACTTGGAACAAGTGTTCCTTGGCACCATAAGAAGGTTAAGTTCGAAGATGGGCGGAATCGGATCACTACCACGCCCACAAAATGGCGATAACCAAAAACACATAAAGAGCTATAACTAAGCCATAAATAAAGTTATGAAAATAAAATTTGGAACATAGGATCGCATTAGGGAGGAGCACATTTGGATGTAATTTTTTTTGGGAAAGTGGGCGTGGCCCCGCCCCCAAATCGGTTATTTGTATATATCTCGCAAACCAATGAAGCTATATAAACCAAACTTTCTGCAGTCGTTTTTTTTTACGTACCCCACCACATACCATGAAAATAGTTGAAATCGGATAATAACCACGCCCACCTCCCAGACAAAGGTTAGGTTGAAAATGACTAAAAGTGCATTAACTCACTAACGAGAAACGTCAGAAACACCAAATTTTACATAATGCACTGAGATTTTTTTACAAAATGGAAAATGGGCGTGGCGTCGCCCACTTATGGGTCAAAAACCATATCTCAAGAACTACTTGAGAGATGAAATTCGGTATATAATATTTTCTTGACACCCTGATGACACTGGTGGAATATGGTAAATCGGTTTACAACTACGCCTACTTCCCATATAACTCAATTTTGAATCCCTCTGATTCGTTCACTTTATAATGTATACATAAGGAACCGATAAATATAGCGAAATAAAACTTTACACAAATACTGTATTTGAGCTGTGACATCACTTGTGGAAAAATTGTCAAAATCGGACCATCACGTTTCAAGGCTCCTGATATCAAACATGAAGAACTCAGTGCCTAAGGGTAATTTTTCACCGAAAATATAGGTAAATCCCTAAATAAATTGCGAGAGTATAAAATGTTCGTTTGCACCCGAACTTAGTCTTTCCTTACTTGTTTGCAATACATAACTTCATTTGCCTAGTTTTAAATGTGTTTAAGATTCGACGAATAATTCATAGTAACTAATTTTATTTGAAGTGAATATAATAATATTTTCACAAATGCTCAAATTTAATCCAATATTATTTAAGTATCTTTCAACAATTTCAATTCAAGAAATTTTGCTTTTATTTTAAAATATTTTTGCTTAATAAATACATATATGCAAGCCGCTAACATATGCATTTCCATAACTTATTAAATTGTGAGAATTTTTGGGTAGCTTCTTCGCAATAAACACTTCTAACAATAACTTGTGTCTAACCGTGATGAAGGCTTATGAATTGTAAATGTTAATCCGCTTAAGTATATGTAACTAAATATGGGTTTTACACTTGAAATGGAAAGCAAAATGGCAAATGTCAACAAATATGCAAAGCATTCGAGCGCAAGGAAAGGAAGGATACCAGTTTAGAAACATAAATTAAAGTAAAAGAAAAGATTATTTTCTAAGCAAGATGTACGACTGCGGCGCTGACACAAAAAGTGCCAAGGAGGTCAATACAAAAAGTACAACAACAATAATAATGAAACACATATATGAGAGAAATATTTGCTACAGCTCAACTGCTAACATATATAACGGTATATAATGGTGCATATTCTGAATATAACGGTATATAACAGCTCATAACGGTACATCGCAGCACATAATTAACTTCGAGTGCTCTGCAGCAAAATAACGCACAAATTTTGTATATTTTTTTTAAGAAATTCTGCAAATTTGTTGCCACAACAGTTGATATCGCTTATGGAGACGCGTAATTTTCCACCAACTTTTGCGCACAATAACAATAATGCTAATAAAAATGTGAAATACGTTGATGCGCTCAAACGAACGTAATGAATGAGCGTATTAAAGGAGAATAGCAGCGAGACAACAACAACAGAAAAAATAACATATTTAATGCCTAAAAAATAAATAAGCTTGGAAGACATACAAACAATATGGCATTACGCACAAGTAACTCAAGAAAAAGAAAAAAAAAAAAAACAAAGCAAATACGCAAAGTAGAAAGCAAGCGAGTTTGTTTAAAGGTTAAAATTGCACAAAAGCCAAAAAATTTATTCATGACAGCTGCTAAGGGCGCCCACGTGCCACACACCTACACATACACCCACACATCTACACAATAAAAGGCAAATAAAACACAACTGCGACCAACTGTGTTTATGGCAATAATGCATGAATTTAAATACTTTTCATATTATTAGCGAAATACGAACGCAAACACACACACATACTTAAATATATAACGGGGGCGTACGTGGCTTTTAGCTGGCATGTAGCGGCGCTCGTGCATGTAAAATATGCGTTCCGCTACGAAAGTCAGTCGCTATAAACAAATACTGAATGTCTGTGTATTTTTATTTGCAATGGCAAACAAATGTGCCGTTATTGCAGCTGTACAAAATGGCGTGTAAATTGTCTAAATGTCTGATTTCGCCACACACATGCCTCCATCTTCACCTTTCCCCTCACGCGCCAAATCAAATTCTTTAATATATGTGAATGTATATAGAAGCCACGTAAGTCACTCGCCACCAAAATTTGTGCAAATCCCTTTGTTTGACATGCCAGCATTTACATTTAAAATTTTTGGCATTCAACATTTAATAAAATCCATTTTTATTGGCTCAAGCGCCAGGCAGGTGGTTGGTCAGGTCAAATCGCTCCGTTGCTTATTTGCAATTCGCATGAAATGCTATAAAAATGCTGATTATTATTAGTTGTATTGTGTGCGAAAATAAAACTCATATAGACGACTGTGTCGACAATTTCTGCCATTTCGCAAGCACTAAAGTTCATTGAGTTTCTTGGTAATATAAAGCAGGTACAGACATTCTTACAAAACAGTTACTTTTACTGCATTTTTATTTCTTTAGTCTAATAAGTTTTATGCCGAAACTTATAAACTTCATAAATTAGTTAGTTAATTTTGTGTATGCACTATTGGTCTACGCATATTATGTATGTATGTCGCAAAACTTTGACGTCAAACGCTAACTTAACCACTCATATGCGTTCATATGTATGTATTTATACTATTCTAAATAACGGTTATATTGGATGGAAAAATAAGTGCGCAGAAAAACTTTAATGGCTCGCTAATTGGCAGCTGATTTGGCTTTCGCAGACTTTTTGGGTCAAATCAAAGCCAAAGAAAATATTGCTGTCGTTGTTTTTGATCTCACTGTCTTAAAAGTTATACTAATTATTAAAATGTGGACCAAGGTGGTAATCTGGTAACCGATTTCAAGAGCTTGAGATTATGAAGAGAACACTTCTCCGACCTGCTGAATGGCAGTGAAAGTACAACACCACGAGATGGCGAACCCGATTCTCCAATCGATGACGATGGACCATGAAGAAATTCGAATAGGAAATACCCGCTTGAAGAACAACAACGCGGCGGGGGCCGATATATTACAGACCGAGCTATTCAAATACGGCGAAATCCAACGCAGAATCCCTCTTGCCAACAGCTGCTACTTTGGGCTGAGTAGGCAATTGAAAAGAGTCCTCTCTCGATGAACCAAAATCAAACTCTACAAGTCGCTCATTATTTCCGTTCTGATGTATGTTGATGAAGCGTGGACGATGTCAACATCCGATGAGACGACACTTGAAGTTGTCGAGAGGAAAATTTTGCGCAAGATTAATGGTCATTAGAACATTGGACACGGCGTATACCGCAGACGATGGAACGATAAGCTGTACTAGTTATTGCCATAGTTAGCTGGCTAGGTCATGTTGTTCGAACTTTCTTCAATTGTTAATTCCCACTTTCTTCAAAATAGAAAGCCTATTGATTTGTTCACTATTGACATGACTTTTTATTAACTGTTTTGCTGACACCCCAAGTTAGAGCTTCTTACAATTTTTAGGCAACTGCTAAATTGATGGAGCGGAACGATGTTGCTTAGTTTATGAGATCTCAGCTACACCAGCTCAAACCGTCTCGTTCAGTTGTTGTATTACATCCTGTTGACTGCATATACAGATGATGTTTACTGAGTGTCATAGTGTCTTTACATAACCTAACGCAGTGAGACTTCATCGTAGACTTCACTAAACCAATTTGACTTCTGAATTCAGTATACATATGTACCTTTTTAGTTTTTGGTGCAACCTCTATACAATTATATACGTTTTATAATTCGAATTGAATTCGATTAATTGAATGATTATATTTAGGTGTGTAAACATGTTGCATCACCCAGGACAGTACCTCTTATGATATTAGATACTGAACTCTTCTGTGATGTTCAGATACGTCGGGTAGTATCCATGAAAGTTCCTATATGTATCTTTAATGTCGATTGTTAACGTTAGTCTCAGGTTTAATCTCAGTTAGACATTTATACTATTGTATATTACATCGCAAATTAGGCTCGATCTCAATTGATCGCGAATGGTGCGAAAGTTTCCACTAATTTTCGTCAATGTCATCATTCTCATTATGATAATATTTCAAGAGTAAAAACAGAAAGTTAAAATTAGAAAGTTCCCTTTGAATGATTTATTGGTCCTAGTTAATGAGTAATTCTTTATTAGAAATAATTGAGTTCTCTTAATATTCTTCTTTCATTAAATAATGGCTACATAAAAATGTCACTCCTGAAAACTTTCCAAAGAAAGGGTCTAATAATGAAAGTTTCTTAGGCAGCTAAATTGAATGATCACAAGAAACATTTCTCCCACACAGATCCGATGTTATATTTCTTAATTTTTTCTACGTAAACTACCCCTTCTCACTTCACCATCCATTAAACTGAGTTGTCCTTGGTCGAACAGCCGCAACCTACATAAGCAAGCGAAGTTATTTCATCAAAATCGCTTCAAACTAGCCACAACACACGCACTTGCCACTTACAATACAATTTCACTCTATAAAAAATCTATTTCCGCAATACACAGCGCTGATAACGGTAAGTCAAATGAAATTGCCAACAATTTGCCATTTTGCTAATGTAACTGTGTAAAAGTGTACAAGGACATGAGGTTGGACATGTCTATAGGTGAATAAACATGTCCATATGTGCTTTATAGCTGACGTACGTGACGCACATAATTGTGCCACTTAACCAAAGAGGCTGAAAAACATTTCTTATTAGGCTCACACACACCGATGGAAGTGCTTGAATTGAAGGCATGCACTCAAAGGCTGCCGCAGGCGATGTACCCGGTAATCGTGAGTGGGTGATTGAGCATTGTAAAAGTATATGCCACACGTGTATATCTAATGTGTGGCTGCCACATTTGCACTCGTTTAGAGGCGCAACCAAGAGCGAGAGTAGACTAAATGGTATAATGTAACCCACCGATGAGTGCATACAAATTACCAGTCGTGCGTGTAACCAGCACACACAAGCACACTCGCACTCACAGCTACAAAGCTTGTATTTTATTTATATTTCTAATGCTCATGTATGCACATACTTATATGTAAGTGTCGCCTGCGATTGTGTTGGTTATGCACTTTGAGCTGAGATTTTCTGCAAAGGCGTGCTGGCAACCTCGTCAATGTGACCGCCAGCAGCGCCATGCCATGGCAGCCTTTGTGTGTGCGCCATCGTCGTCATTTTGTTGAATGCACCTTTTGTCGCTTTGGCTGCGCATCGACATGGCAAATGTGTCTGGTGGCCATGTAAGTGGCTGCTCTGCTCGTCAGCGCATAGACAATTTCAGAAATGCACTATTCATTCACATTACATGGAAAAAATATGTTAATGTGTGCGTGTTGCTTCTATTTTTAATGCTGCTGCTGCTTACATTATCTTTTTGCCTTTGAAAAAAGTAAAAAAACATGCAATATACAAATGTAACGTATTCACTTTACACAGCTCCTGCGGCTAGACGAAGCACACGCTTTGCACTCGCACTCTTTGCCACATGTTCTACATTCTTCTTGCCACACACACACTGACGCATGTAATATGCGCTGCCTGCCACGAACCACACCCACTCTATTTGCGCATTTGTTCGCATATTATTTGCTCATTTGCTGCAGTGCCCCCGCTCTCGCTTTCACTCACATTCTCTCTCCCGTTAGGCCTTGCCATGACATGACAAATGCTTGTTTGACTGGTAGCTTCTTCTTTTGTATGTGTTTGTGCCACTTTTTTTATTATTCATATTTTTTGCTCGCCTTTTTTCTCGCAATTTTTTTTTGCATTTCCCTTCCACTTCGCTGAATGGTTGGCTTTTAATTACATCCCTAAGTGCTCTCTATATCATGCGAGTACAATTCCTTTGGTGTGGTTTTTTTGTGAATTTGTAAATTACTTTCTCACTTCTGCTCTTGCACTAATATTATTCGCCACAATACTTGCCACACGCACGCCCAGAGAGATAACTATTGATGTGTATGGCGACTTTTCTGCCACACTGTTACGCTTTGTTTAGTTTGTTTGGCGTTGACTTGAACATTGGAAAGTGCCACTGACGACTAGACGACTCCATTGTTGCACTTAGCAAAATATGCTAATAAGTAAAGTAATTAAAATGTTTTCTGGTTTCTGCGTAGAATTACCATGCAACTGTGGAGAACAACTAGCAATAATGGGGAGATAAAGGAATATTTCGAGTTTAGGAATGAAACAATGTTTACGTTATGAGTCATAAAATGGAATGATAAAATTCCTATATAATTGCAGTTTTTATAATTTAGTTTGTTTTATACATCTTTTCTTATTTTCGATTAAAGTTAAAGCTATTTCTTACAATAGAATTCTTAATTTACTGAACTAAATCATCTACTCTCGCACCTGAGTCCTATCTGCGATTGCAGCGCTATCAAGGAGTAATTTATTCGGTGTGTCCATTGGGAGATCGCAGAACCGGCAGGTTTAGTTCGATTCTAAACCTACACTATATAAGCTGTCTAAAAGCTATGTCTAAAAGAAGTTGTAGTCAATCTCTAGAGATTATTATTTCCTTTTTGAAGCTTAAATCTTCCCAGAAAGAACTTTGCTTAACGGTTCCCATGAATTTGCAACCAGTAACGAATTTGCAACCAGACTACATTTTTGGTATTTCCAAAGTGTGGGAAAGCACAACGAAGAAAATACCCGGTCCTATCAGCTACATCTTCTAAGTCTTTGAGAAATTCATTGCTCTTGATACCTAGGGAAGTCTAAAATTATTTAACATAATATCTATTTTAATACAATAGAACATCTAATGCGAAATAACTCATTTGATAATCCTGGCATATGACCTTTTGATGGCATAAGCAAGGTTATAGTTTAAATATAAAAACATCTACAATCTATTATCATCCGTTTTGGAACACCACCAATAAGAGCGTAACACAAAATTACATACGATGTTTTTATAGTGAATACCTTGAGAACTAATTTGATCTCATTTTCAGAAACTTGGTAGAATGGAACATTAGGGCGGAAAAATGTGAGAAATTTTATGAAATATCCAAAGTTAATGATGGTACTTTATCTATTTCAGATATTTTTTCATTTCATTTTGGAGTTTTGATCATTTTGATACTGAATGGATCCATATTTTTTTGAAGCAGCTATTAAAAGTGGAATTATTGGCTTGTAACCACATTGACCACAGTGGACTGGGGTATGAATTTCGCAATTATATACTTTTTTGTACTCTCGCAACAAAGTTGCTAAGAGTGTATAATAGTTTTGTTCACCTAACGGTTGTTTGTAACACCTAAAACTAATCGGTATGGAGTTATATATACCAAAGTGTTCAAGGTGACGAGTAGATTTGAAATCACGATGTCTGTCCGTCCGTCTGTCCGTCTGTGTAAGCGATAACTTGAGTAAAAATTGAGATATTACATGATAGATATTATGATACATAATTCACCATATGAAGGTTGCTTTTGAAAATGGGCGAAATCGGACGTCCACAAAATGGCTAAAACCGAAAACACATAAAGTGCCATAACTAAGCCATAAATAAAGCTATGGAATTTGATACAAGGGATCGCACTAGGAAGGAGCATATTTGGATGCAATTTTTTGGGAAAGTGGGCGTGGCCCCGCCTACTATTAAGTTTTTTTCGTAAACTACTAAAGCTATATCAACCAAACTCTCTAGAGTCGTTTCTTTTATGTACTACCTTATGTAGTCCAAAAATGGAGAAAATCGGATTATAACCACGTCCACTTCCCATACAAAGGTTATGTTGAAAACTTCTAAAAAAAGCCTTAATTCAGTAAGGAAAAGCACTAGAAACCTTTAATTTCATTATAAACAAGTAAGGAAAGGCTAAGTTCGGGTGCAACCGAACATTTTATACTCTCGCAATTTATTGAAGAAATTTTATTAAGATAACGCACAAATTTACCCATAAATTCGGCATAAAGTTTAATAGAATAACGAAAATCGTCATATATAGATATGAGGGCTGAGGTAATTCCTGAACCGATTTCATTCAATTTCACCAGCAAGGTACACTATATCCAATACTATACGCTCACTTAATTTTGCTAAGATATATCACATATTAACCAATACATATATGCGTAATAAAGCCCAACGAATTTTTGAAAAACCTATAATTATGTATATGAGAGCTAGGAGATGTTGCGACCCGATTTTAATAATTTTTGGAACAGAGACACACTATTGGAAGTAAACAATTTTTTCTGAATTACATTAAATTAGTTGAGAGATTTATCCATATCTTCGGTTAAAATTTAGCCTTAGGCGTTGAGTTCAACATGTTCGATATCTGGGGCCTTGAAAAGTTATAGTCTGTTTTCGACAATTTTTTCACAAGTGATGCCACTGATCATATACTGTATTTGTGTAAAGTTTTATCATCATTGGTTGCTAATGTATATATTATAAAGTGAAGGATTCAGATGGAATTCAAAATTGAGTTATAAAGAAAGTAGTCGTGGTTGTGAACCGATTTCAACCATTTTCCACACATGTCATCAGGGTGTCAATAAAATATTATATACCGAATTTTATTGAAATCTGTCGAGTAGTTCCTTACATAAGGTTTTTGACCCATAAGTGGGCAATGCCACGCCCATTTTCCATTTTGTAAAAAGATCTGAGTGCAGCTTCCTTCTGCTATCATATCTGTGAAATTTTGTGTTTCTGACGTTTCTCGTTAATGAGTTAACGCACTTTTAGTCATTTTCAACCTAACCTTTGTATGGGAGGTGGGCGTGGTTATTATCCGATTTCTTTCATTTTTGGACTTTATAAGGAAACGGCTAAAAGAAACTACTGCAGAAAGTTTGGTTTATATAGCTTTATTGGTTTGCAAGATATATACAAAATACCTATTTGGGGGCGGGGTCACGCCCACTTTTCCAAAAAAATTACATTCAAATGTGCCCCTCCCTAATGCGATCCTACGTTCCAAATTTTATTTTCATAACTTTATTTATGGCTTAGTTATAACTCTTTATGTGTTTTTGGTTATCGCCATTTTGTGGGCGTGGCAGTGGTCCGATTCCGCCCATCTTCAAACTTAACCTTCTTATGGTGCCAAGGAACACGTGTTTCAAGTTTCATTAAGATATCTTAATTTTTACTCAAGTTACAGCTTGCACGGACGGACAGACGGACAGACAGACATTTGGATTTGAACTCCACTCCTCACCCTGATCACTTTGGTATATATAACCCTATATCTAACTCGTTTAGTTTTAGGACTTACAAACAACCGTTATGTGGACAAAACTATAATACAGTATACTCTCGAAAAGTAAATCGATTGGTATTTTGGGTAATTTACTTTTTCGAATAATTTACTTTTCCAAATATATACATAAATTATCTGTTTTTATAATATTAAATGCATTTTTAAACTTAAAAAATTCATTCATTTATTTGCTTCAATAAAACATATGGATTTACATGAAAAACATATTTACATTTACATACATACATATGTATTTACTATGAAGAGAAAAAATCTTGAATATTCTTTTGTTTTTTTTTTATTTTGCAATATATTTTCTGACCATTTTTGTACGACAATTCAAAAAGTCTGACACCTGATTTGCATCGTTTTCATAAACCAGTGGATCAATTAGGAGGGTTTATTTACTAAAAAGACGCGATAAACAAGAGAGTAAGTGTTTTTGCAACATCGTAAAAAACGCTGCTTGCTTCGTTTCGAATTTTTTATCACACTCTCTGAAAAGTAAATTAAAAAATTTCCTTTTTCGAGGTGCATGTGTAATCTTAAAGGTGATTAACTTTTCCGCGATTATTTACTTTCTGAGAATTTACTTATCGAGAGTATACTGTACTCTCTTTAGCAACTTTTGTTGCGAGAGTATAAAAAGGTACAGAAGAGCTGCACTCAAATTGGTATACAAAATTTTAAAAGGGCGTGACTTCGCCCACTTATGGGCCAATTTAAATGAAATTCGGTTTATAAGATTTTCCTGACATCCTAATGATATGTTGTGAAAATAGGTCAAATCGGTTCACAACCACGCCTACTTCCTATATACCAGAACTTTAAAAATGATCTGAATCGTGTACTTAACAATATATCCAGTAAGCACTAGAGAAGATATTTTGTAGAAATTCAGAGGGAATACTTCTCTTCTAATAATATGTCTCCGTGCCTAAAATGTGTGAAATCGGATCATAACTTCCTCTATCTCCCATATAGCTAATATAATGGTTTCGAAGATTTAATGGACTTAATACCATATATTTGACGAATATGTGGGTCAAATTGTTTGTTATATTAATAAAATAAAATAAATAAATTGCGATGTTCGGTTTCACCCGAACTTAGCCCTTCCTTAGGGGCCATCCATAAATTACGTCACACCTTGAAGGGGGGGAGGGTATCACTCAGAAGTGACAATGTGCGACAAGGGGCAGGGGGGGGGTCAAAAGTTTTGTGACATCACATTTCAAAATTTAGGGCAATATCGTTTGCCGCTCTGCTGCGCTCCTGGGTGCTAGACGACTGACTGCTCTGTACCACGCCGATCACTTACTGGTGTACTATTAAAACATGATGCTTTTGGGTCACATCTTGATTCAATTAATCGAAATAATGACTTAGATCTAGAAAAACGAAACTTCGAAAGTGCGGGCAATGTGTTGGCTGAAATTTGGAGCAAGTTAGACATTGATAATTTTCCAGTCGTTGCTGAATATGTTGCACCAACTGTTACTGGACTGGATATTGAACAGGCTATGATGTTGAAAAATAATGCAACTTGGTATACTAAACATGTACGTGAGTCACAATATTTTTTACAAATAGTTAAATGTGAAACTATTGCATGTTGCGCTGTAAGACGTTCTAGTCTTTGGAAATTATTAAAAGAAGGATTTTTCCCACCACCTTTGTTAATTAAACAGACATCAGAAGGTTATGGAGTCACAGGGAGTGATGACAAGGACGCTATGTTTGCTCCATTATTACTACAGATATTATTAAATCTCCAAGCATCATCCCATCTAAACAAGTTCTATATGATAGTTATTGCCCTAGTGTCCAGTCCTACTTATTTAAAAGATCGTGTAGCATATGTGGCCTATATTTTTCTTCATATAAAGCCACCAATCAACACAAACAATCACATAAAAAACAAGAGCTGTTACCTATCGCGAAAATTCGTCCACAAAGAATTGCGGCTAGACGTGCCCGAGAGATCCTCTGTTTAATGAATGATGACGATGCTTTATGGATGGAAGAAGAAGATGTTGATGCGAAAGATGTTCCCGACATATAAATTCAGAACGAAAATGAAGTGCCTGATTTACCAATAATAAATGATATAAAGGAGTGGGTCAAAAGTCCATAGACACAAGATGATTAAGTTTTGTATTTTTAATTAGCATAATTAAGTATCTATTATTTCTTGACTAGTCATCCGTTGTCTCTGTACTTTAATATTTAACTAAATGTTTATTTTATTAAAGATTATACAATAAATATAAGTATCAATAGAATAACCTGTTTTTTTTTTTATTTTATAATAAATCCATAAAAAATGCGTGACGTCACGTCAAGTCCTTAAATTCGTGTGACATAATTTATGGATGGCCCCTTACTTGTTTTCTCCTATAAGAGCGGTATATGGTGATGTTTGAATATTTCTACTGTTTCGGCCTGTCCATTTTTTTATCGGAAGTGCGTTAGTTTAAGTATTAACTTCCAAATATTTAACGAAAAAATGTGTTTTTAACTTTTCTGCGTAACTCCTATATTTTTATATATCTAGGGTAGTTGAGTTATGAGTTATCTAGCCTGATTGAGCTCAATTTCTTCACACCTCATCGCTTCCCATGCGGGATGGTTATGAGTCTCAGTCTCTACCATTAAGAGTATTTAAACTAACTGATGGTAAACAACTATGCCATAAAGCAAGAGGATTATGGATTTTTGATACTTTTTAAAATAAAATACTTAAAATGTTTGTTTCCAAATGTAGAGAAGCCTCACCGTAACTAACTGAATGTTCACAATAAAAACTGTATTTTATTCAATTCCACAAATCTATATTTACTTAATGATTTCCGAAAATATCTGCCATTACTTTACAAAAACATATTCGCAAGCTCTGTAACTCGACTAACTTTTTATCGAAATTGCTTTCAACAGTTTGCTTCATTTCAATGGCAATCAGTATAAGTTTTGAATAGTGCGCATTTACTTTTATCAGCGACTCTTACATTTAATGCCGTTACTTGTAAAATTTTCCAAGAAAATACACAAAAAATAAAATAAAATGCGAAAAATCTTTGCACGCAGGAATGCAATAAAATCTATTACTCTTCACACGATGTTCGAGTGCGTCTATATACCTATAAGTACATATGTATATAAATTTACTTATATATAAATGAAAGTATATACTTTTGAATGGTTGTATGTATGAAATGGAAAGGTCACTTGCAATTGAAGTGCTCCTGCTTGGGCTAGATATACATATATATTTATACATTGTATACATATATTAGGGTGGTTCTTTGAAAATCAAATGAAATATAATTTTACTTAACATATCAGATATGGTGAATAGCAATACTCGGATTAACATTTAAAGGCTTTACAAATAATTTATAATTATGTTGTCTTTGAATATCAGTCCCATTTGGACATGTTTGATGTAATTCAGCTGGCAGCCCATTTTCATACACTACTTGACTTATCGGTCTCAAACCGAGAAAAATAGTTGTATTTGTTAGCCTTGACTATAGTAACTCGGTGTAACGGTTAAAATTTTGAAAACTTGTTTGCAAAATGTCTTCCTGCATTAACGGAACACCAAAATATCTATGAACATATCCACAACCCATTTCTTTGAGTCTTGTATCGCCATATGCGAACTTGTTATAAGTCCGTAAGTATGCATTGGTGTTGTATTTGCGAACCCGTTACACGTCTTTAGCTGCAATTGTGTGTCTGTGCGTCGCATGTGTAAAGTGGTGAACATGCACCAATGTCATTACTTAAATTCGCACTTATATTATTACAGCATATGTGCCCTACTCGCGCCAACGTGCCTGCTCTTAGGTTGTGTATGTGTGTGTGTGCAACATTATTGCCCGATTGCATGTTAGCTGCACACTGTGCATCGGAAGCAAAAAAATTGTAGCAACAACAACCGCATTGCTGCCACCGCAGTTGCGCGCTTCTATAGAAGGAGGTGAAGAGGATAGTTGAAAAAACGGAAGTTATTGCACCTTTTTCATATGCTACACTCGCCCACATGCGTGTAAACGACCAATCACAATATTTACCAACACCATTACAAATACCATTACTCCATACTGCATTACTTACTGATTACACACACGCATTCCGCGCATTTTTCAAATACCTCACCGCAGTCCCCACACTCACTCTCTCACTCGCTCTCCTACACAGTAAATTCTAATACATTCTGTGCTGCAACTACTCTTTGGCAACACATGTGACTTTGTTCGCCTCATGTCCTTTGTCCTTATGTCCTTGCACTTAGTTTCATGCGTTGCATTGCATTACTTTCGCACATAAATTTTTACTATTTTTTTCTGCTTTGGCGCAGTGAAAGTTTTTATGTGGCGCTAATTAATGCCAACTAACAACAACATAAATAAATTAGCGACCCTTCTTTATTGCATTCCTTTGTTAATTTGCTTGTTGCTATTAATTTATGTTTCAGTTGAGTAGATCGTGCATAGTTGATAGGAAAACGTTGTCGTGTCGAATTTTATATGCGTTTATTGAGTTGTAAATTCAGTTGGCGGAAAGTGTAGACAGAGAACTGCGTTTGCTATACAAAAATACGTTGAACATATATTTGTTTTTTTACTTCCTACAATGAAATTTGTTAATATAGAGGAAAATTATTAAATTATTTTAAACAAATTAAAAACCGGGTAAATGCTTGATCTTTCATAACATCATCTCTTCAATATAAATTTTTTGTGCAATAAGTTATGTTAGGTATTAAGGATGATACCGCGGCGGAGACTTAAACTGGTGGAGTTGCTATATTATGATACCAAAAACTTTCAAAGAGAGAAACTTAGATCATACGAGAGCTGCTATACATATATATTTCTGGCCTAATAATGAAAATAGGAATATTTATCAACGAAAATGGTTTTATTGTTTTTCAAAATATTCTCCATCAAGATTTATACACTTTTGCTTGCGCTCAAACCAATTTTCGAAGCACTTTTTTTGAGCCTTTTTTGAGCGATTGTCAAATTGTGCGGGATCCAACGAGAACAAACCTTTTTTACGGCCAGGTGTTCATGCAATATCGAATGTATGCTGGTGGGAGAAATGTATAAGCATGCCTCTATCTGAAGGTATATTACATGACGGTCTTGCATTATCAGTTCACGTACGACATCGATGATTTCTGGCACAACGGCTGTTTTTGGACGACCTTCACGGAATTCATCTTTGAGCGAGCGTCGGCCACGATTGAATTCGTTGTACCAGTTTTTCACAGTGCTATAGGATGGTGCTTCATAGCCATACAATGATTTTAGTTCAACGATGCACTCTTGTCGCGATAATCCACGTCGAAAGTTGTGAAAAATGATCGCACGAAAATATTCACGAGTTAATTCCATTTTTTGGCCGAGATGAATTTTTTAATTCCCTGTAAATAAAACAATTCACGATTAAATGACAAAACGTTCTGAGTGATGTTATGCTAAAAAATGACAAACTTTCCAATGGAAATGTCAGATTGCACCTGGCAACACTTAGTGTTGCCTAGGCCAGAAATATATATAGCAGCCCTCGTATTAAATCTGTTAAATCGACTAGTTTCGATTACAGATAATAGGCTTGGTTGACTGCGATAAATCGTTGAGTTTCAATCACAATCTTCGACAAGTTGTACAGTTCAGAAGCAAGTTAGTAGACGAATATACTTCATCTTCTTCCAAATGGTTTGGATAATTTATGTCCACAAAGATTTTTTAACTCACGGCATGTATGTCCGATGGGTTATGATCGATTATAATATCTTAAACTAAAGCGAAAAGAAATGCGATGAGAGCTCAAGAACTCAGTGGACTTTTTTCAGAACACTTTCGATCTGAAGGACTCTGAAACCATTCAAGGTTGGTGATTAAGAAGTCCTCACCTAGCTCTTACAAGGTCCAAGCGTTCAGTAATAAGCTGCAGAACTTGATTTCATGTCAAGAGAGCCCTTTCTTGTAAGTCCATCAATTTTATAGATTTCCATGACCAACCATCCAAAAAGGTCTTATCAAAGCAAAAAGCAAAATTTGGCTTAGCAGTACTTCGCTATTGATGAGTGTACAATGTGATGAATATCTCTTTGTAGGAGGCTATACTCAGAATCAGTCACCGCTTAAAAATTGCTCTTACTGGATTATTTAAAGTTCGAGCTTTACGTGATTTTAAATGATGTTCTTATTCTATATATGAATGATATAAAAGTTAATGATTATATAGTCTTTAAGAAAGAGCGACGTCCAGGTGAATAAAAAGTCGTAAGAAATCTGTGTGTATGAACTAGAGATCTTTACAATAAACTGCCTGTCTTCACTCATCCAGCTAAATCCGATTTTCCACTTTCGTTGCTGTTGTAATAAACCGTTATGCCTGCGCTTGATTAAATACAACAGCATGGACAGGCCTAAAAATTGAATATATTCCGACCGCAAATTTGCAGTATAAAAATTCTTATGAAGTCTTATCAAGGAAATACTTTTAAATTATATTTGACTTTTCAATTCCCTTGATGGCAATCAACTTCAATAACCGCAATTGATTTTTTACAACCCTTGGTTTAATGGCGGCATGCAGCAACCGGGCGCTGCTTGGCAAACACAAAGCGTGTTTCCGCAAAGCGGATGGTGAGGGTGTAGATACATCTATGTATAGTGGTTATATGCTCGTGCAAAAAGTGGAAAGTAACGGTTAAAATATAAGCTGACAGCCATCGGTTGAAGGCAAAGTAAAGCCTGGCGTGTGGCGCATCAAGTGGACGCCAGCTAGCAAAAGCAGCAGCTATAACAACAGCCGTGCGCCCAATCTATTGCCGTTTAAATATGTATATAAATTCCGTCTTGCGTATTTTTTCTACTTCTTTTTGCGATTTGCCCATACGATGTGAGAATTGTCACTAGCACCATAAATCGCTGACGCAATGAACGCAATAAAAAATATGTAAATCCCCGCCATGTACATGCCGGCATATGTATGTATGTGTGGCCGCTAACAGCGCATAATGGGGGCCAAACCACAAAATAATGGTGAAAATATAAATGAAAAGAAAACATGAAATGGAACAAAGGAAACGACGAAAAAAATGATGAATGCCAGCGCTATGCAAAAGCGTGGTGTCTTTGTGCCACAAATGCGCTGGCGAACCAGCATTGCCGCAACCAGCAAACGCAACTGTTCAATATGCTCATAAAACCAGCGAGCAGTAAATACTTAAATTTATGCGCCACCCATATACGCTGATATATACTTATATACAGGAGCATGTACATGCGTGGCAATATGTGGCATTTGGTCTGCCAATTGTGGGCGTTTATGGTAATAAATAATTTCTGCCGACGCTTTCGTGTATTCTTTGCTTTTTATGTTGCCATACGCATAGACGAATTCAAAGTTTTTGGATTTTTTACTCTCTTTTCATTTTTTGCTTCTAAGAATTCCAATTTTTTTGCGTGCTTTTTATTTTCTCATTCCCGCTTTCTAAGCTTATCTTTTATTTTTATTGTTTTTCAATGAATATCTGGCAGATGCCGAATTTTCGCTTCAACCTACTCGTTGAAGCAACAACTTGTTGTTGTGCTGTGTAGTTATTTACAAAAAGATATTCGAATGATTTCTTACCGTTATTGGAAATCATTGCATAGAGCTTTAATGGTTATATACTTTAATTAAAAATGGTCTAGATTTAGCTGAGACTAATAATACTATTCTATATAATAACTTTATTACATTATTATCCTCCTCGAACATATTAGCGCCTCCTGTGATATTAAGTCAGTTTATTGAAGAGAAAGCTTCGAAAATGAAGAATCTGAAGTAACGTAAGTTCTAGAGTCTAAAATGAACCGTTGGTATATCGGTAGGCTTATTCTAGTATAACTCCAATACGTTGATTTGTTATAATTCTTACCATTCTCGTTAACAACCAACACCACTGGTGATTTAATTCCAGAAGTAACAGTATTTCAGCAGTATGCAGATAGGCTTATATTTGTAATATATCCACTGATTTCATATCATCACCCTTTATCCATAAGAAACTGTGCTTTAACAAGTAAGGAAGGGCTAAGTTCGGGTGTAACCGAACATTTTATACTCTCGCAATTTAATGATGTAATTTTATAAAGATAATACAAGTCGACCCATATATTTGGTATAAAGTTCAATAGAATAACGAAAATCATCATAAATAGTATATGGGGACTGAGGTAATTCCTAAACCGATTTCACTCGTTTTCACCACCAAGATACGATATATCGAAGACTATAATTAGGTATATGGGATCTGGGGGAAGTTATGACCCGATTTTTACCATTTCAGGTACAGAGAGAAACTGTTATAAGAAAAAAATTCAGAGGGAATGAATTACATTAAAATATCTGAGGGATTTACCTATATTTTCGGTGAAAAATTAACTTAACTAACTTAAAAAAATTAATTAATGTTCGATATCAGGGGCCTTGAAAAGTCATGGTCCGATTTTGACAATTTTTCCACAAGTGATGTCACAGCTCAAATACAGTATTTGTGTAAAGTTTTATTCCGCTAGCTTCATTGGTTCCTTATGAATATATTATAAAGTGAACGAATGAGATGGAATTCAAAATTGAGTTATATGGGAAGTAGACGTAGTTGTGAACCGATTTCGCCCATATTCCACCCGTGTCATCAGGGTGTCAAGAAAGTGTTATATACCGAATTTCATTGAAATCGGTCGAATAGTTCTTGAGATATGGTTTTTGACCCATAAGTGGGCGACGCAACGCCCATTTTCCATTTTGTAAAGCTTCCTTCTGCCATTTCTTATGTAAAATTTGGTGTTTCTGACGTTTTTCGTTAGGGAGTTAACCCACTTTTAGTAATTTTCAACCTAACCTTTGTATGGGAGGTGGGCGTGGTTATTATCCGATTTCTTTGATTTTTGGACTGTATAAATAAATGGCTAAAAGAAACGACTGCAGAAAGTTTGGCTTATATAGCTTTATTGGTTTGCGAGTTATATACAAAAAACCTATTTGGGGGCGGGGTCACGCCCACTTTTCCAAAAAAATTACATCCAAATGTGCCCCTCCCTAATGGGATTCTATGTTCCAAATTTCATTTTCATAACTTTATTTATGGCTTAGTTATGACACTGTATAGGTTTTCGGTTTCCACCATTTTGTGGGCGTTGCAGTGGACCCATTTTGCCCATTTTCGAAAGCAACCTCCTCAGGGTGCCAAGGAACATGTGTTCCAAGTTTCATTAAGATATCTTAATTTTTACTCAAGTTATCGCTTGCACGGACAGACGGACAGACGGACAGACGGACAGACGGACAGACGGACAGACGGACGGACGGACAGACGGACGGACAGACATCCGGATTTCAAATCTACTCGTCATCCTGATCATTTATGTATATATAACCCCATATCTAACTCTTATATTTCTTGGTGACACAAACAACCGTTAGGTGAACAAAACTATTATACTCTGTGCAACAGGTTGCGAGAGTATAAAAATGCGAGTATATTTTACTCAGAAGAGCATTCACTATATACTCGTAGTTAGAATTTGATTTCACTTCGGGAGTGCTCGTATCCTTCACATCGACAGCTTTTAATACGTCGTTTCTTCATGAATTTTCGAAGGCGAGCACAAATGCTATGTGTAGAGTGTTCCAAAGCTTATACTTTACCACTTATGGTTCCCCCTAACCAACTTATAAGGAACTAGAACTAGAAAGATATGTATATCTTATATAGATTGTTACGCTTATGGACCTTTCTATACAACTAAACGCTGTTTAGGATTTATAGTAAGGGCTCTGTCCTAATTCATATATTAGGCCGTACTAAAAAATCTTTGTAGATAGTTTTCTAACTCAGTATTATTTGAGCTCTTGTTGAAGATGGACACATGCAATGAAAAAATTCGCCATATTTTCCAATTGTCTTCCATAAAGTCGAAAAACCAAACCAAGCGGGTGTAAATGTGAATAGTATTTATGATTCTGATACTGTAACAACCAATCGCGCACTTGGGTTTTGTCGATTGAGATCCGGTATTTTTGATGTCACTTTCCTTCTGCGGATCGATTCTAAATCGCAACAAAATCAAAAAAATCCCAGAAGCGGATAGTTATTGGTGAAGAAAAGTAACGCACTGATGGACAATGTCCAACGAAAACTACAATTGGTCTGTCTGAAGGAAGTAATCGCCCAGAAGCGGCAAGCTCGTCGGCAAGTAACTCGTCAGAATCTACGACAGCTTAGTTGGAAGATCAAAGTTGGAAGTTGACTCAAGGGTCATCCAAGGTTAGAATAAATTATCAGATTGTTCCGGGTCCACTGGGCTGTGTCTGTTTATTGAAATGAATTTAGTTTTTAACATAAACAAATACAATTGAAGAAATATAAATATAGGACTATTGTGGGACCACAAAAATTAGTAAAGACTATTTTATTGATTAATTAATTATTTCCTACTCCTTTTAAATTGTACTAAATACGATGGCTATAATTCTTTAAATAACTAAAAACGTTGACCTCAAACCACAATATTGTAATTAGATTTCCGACATATATTCACTTATTATTTCTATTTTTAGATATTCCTCAGGCATAGTTATGATAGGAGGAAAGATAGAGAGGGAGAGGTAGAGAATATACTATACACAATAATTCAATTAATCAAGTAATTGTCTATAATTCCTGCAGAATAATGCATGTTGTGACAAAAGAGTATCTTTTGAAATCTCTGTGGTGACACAAACGCATACTGATAAATGTAGATATATACTTAAATGTCAGCAGCAGTTAGACACAATTAAAATTTGTGGTTTTCGTAATTCATGAAATTCTAATTACATGATACAAATACGCAAGCAAACACATACAAAAACAGCAAACAAATGCCGCAATTGTAATACTTTATAAACACATACTCGTACATATAACAGCGTGTGTGTGAGTATGTGTGTACAACTCGTATTTGACCTACACTCAATGCAAAGTATAATAAAACTAACTACATATTGACAACGAGTAATCAATTAAAGTACTAAAATGACAATAAAATATAACCGGAGGTGTGAAGCAAAGTTGGTGCCACAAAAGTTTGTAGCATACATTTAGGCGTCACACACATTTCAACCAATGCTGATATACGTTTATAAGAAACTTGCAGCAAATGCATAAATATAGAACACAAAATATGTTTATGCAGCAGTGAAAGTGTATGGGCTAAATGCTTGCCGAGTAGATAAGCAAAGTTCGGTGAAATAAATAAAATAAATAAAATGTCTGAGACAAAATCAAAGTAAATAAGTATAATTTCCGTATAAGACTTGAAGACATTTGGGTTTTGGGAGGAGAAAGCAGCGCAACAACGTCAACACATTAAACTGCAATGAAAGTCGTAAAACAAAAGAAAACGATGATAAGCGAAAAGACAAAACAAATAAAACTAAATGAGAAATCAAACAAAAGTTAGTCAGCACAAATGTGTTTGTATTTGCGTTTGTCGGCTTATGTGTGTATTTGTTTTGTTGCGAGTATATATGTACGTCATATAAATAGTTGGCTATGCGTATGTGAGTCAATATAAATCGGTGAAATTCTGTATATTTATAGTTCTCAACTGGCCCACAAGGAACTAGTTCTGAATGAGACACAAACTAGGACCTAAGTAAGGATATAATATAATTTTTAGAAAATAAAGAATTTCAAGATTGAGATAGGTCAGAGAACTGTATAGAAGAGTTCACAACAAATTATAAAATACAAGTTGTCCTGTAGAAGACATTAAGAGCTATAAAAACTTAGTTTAGCTTTGATAAGAAAGCTTTCAAAATATTTCAATACATTATGGGCTCAGAGACGACCCTACAATAAATTTCTTGTTGAGAGTAATGTAAAAGTCAAATTGAAATGTACTAAATTTATGGGCTAGCTATATTAGAAAAGGCTAATTAATAGTAAAATGGTTTTAAAATTATAAATATCACGTTTTTTTTATTACAAATATGAATAAATATTTTTTTCAGCACTAATTTCTATTCTATTATACTCGTCCTGTTGTGTCCTTTTTTCACAACTGGGTGAAATAATAACATAAACACAGCTACATTTGCATTCAAAGGGCAAAGAAAGAGGAAGAAGAACTATGTACAGTTACGCAGTGCCGCAGATAAACAGACTGACAGTTTGGCAAACAAAACCAGCCAGCTGACATGACAGGTAGACACTGCTGCAGCTAGATAGATATGCCACAATAAAGCATGAGTTTCTGCAAGTAAGTTCGACGGCGTGAAAAACGAAAATGTTGCAGAATTAAATTTGCTTAAATGACGCAATACCGAGCATGCCGAATAATTTGCGGCAACTATTATTGATATTACCGAAATTGTGAATTAAAACTACCACGTGGCAACGGCGTTGCGTAATAAATCAAAAAAGTTGGTTTGCATTTCACGCCAGTCGAAGATAAATAATGCGAGTGTCTGGCAAGTTGTCCAAAATGCAAGAAAGTAGAAATTCGCTTGAGCTTAAGCAGAACGCAGGTGTAGCTGCTGTAGAGGATAATATATATATTTTTTGTGATTTGTTGTTATAAAGCGTAAGCGGAGTGAAGCTTTACAAATTTCATCCAATTTAAAAATGACAATTTTCGTAGCTAAGGGAAACACGTTGCTCATACGCCCCACTCTACAATGGATTTGGTATCGATTTATATTGGATATTAAGTTGCCTCCAAAGTACGCATTAGTTTTGTGTACGAAATGCTAAAGTATCTTTTTGATACTAAAAATTTAATGAAAACTGAAATAACTAGAATTTGATAGAAGTATAAATCCTAAGGAAAATTGAAATTTGAAGTAATCGGTAATGATTTTTAAAACTTTAACCTTTCTTGTTAGATAAAAACAAATTAATTGTTTCTGTAGTTTCTGTAATACCTTTTGTTGTAGTGTTTCTAAGTCTTCTCCATTTTCATAGCTGCCCTCCATTGGAATATTGAAGACTGGAAACGATTGCTGTGGTCATAAGAGTTTGGAGAGGCACAGGGGCACAAAACCAAATACCCTTATAATGTATGTAGTTATCACTTCTCCCACCTGCATAATGAATCCAAGAAGCTATTACAAGGGTTATTGATGAACAAAGTTTATCAAAGTCGCAATATAGATTTTATATAGCCATTTGATCAATATTTCAAGAATTTGGATATCTGAAGGTGTTAAAAATGTCAAAAATTGGCGAAATGTGCTTTGGGCATGTGAAACCAATACTTCAATGAAAGTATATATACAAATAAAATTAATATGAAAGAAATATTCATTAAGACCCTTGAAACCATTGAAAGGCTTTCCCCAATCCTACGTAAGAATATACACTAAAATGCGTGGGTTAACTCACAAAAGTACCCGAAGAAAATCTATAGTAAAACTACACCCTCAGTTAGGGACGAAGCTGAGTGTTTCGAAGCATATCAAAATTAATCTGCATATTGCGCCGTTAAATTTGATATTCGCACTTGCTTGTTGTAATTTTCGACACTGCAACTTAAATATCCCACTTGACTTGAATGCCACACTTTAGTTAAGATCTTCGCAAGCAAATTTTCTTTAAGCGCTCATAAATCTTGGTGTTAACAAAACTTTTCCTTATTTATGGCATTACAATTAATAATTCGCCATTATCCGCTGCAACAGACATAAACAATATAAACAACAATAGGAGCTTAATGTCAAAATTGAAAATGCCGTGGGACCGACTCGAGTGGCTAGCGGAACCTGCAACAGACGTGGTTGAAGTGAAGTGGCAAGTGCCAGGAGCACCTGCTGTCGCTATAAATTTTGCAGTCAAGAAATAAATTAGCAACCGCAACCCAAAGAAACGAAAAGTAAAGAAGTGAAAGTAAGCTCATAATAAAGAAAAAGTGAGAGTAATGGAGGCGAAAAATAATTGCGAACAAAAGCTGCAGTTTGAGGATTCACGAAAAGTTGGACGGGAAATGGATGGGAAGAAAATTTTGAGAGTGTTGAATTTTTGCTATTTCATTTAAAATCTTGCTATATTTTCGTTAATATAATTTATGAACCTGTTCGGACCAGAAGTGCTGATTGCAATCAAATCAGATAAGTCCTGTTTCCTATCCTTTCTTTTCAAAAACTGTCTCTCAGTAACCCAAATCTATTTTTAAATTCTGTAGCAATATTCACGTCATTTTAAATATTTCATAGAAAAATGCCACCAAATAAAAATCAAAATCGCTAAGTCCCTATCCAAACAGAGCATCTCCGTTTATTCTTTGAAGATAAGCAGTTGATACTTCATGTCTTCCTCAATCCGCCAAGTTACAAAGCTAAAGGGGATAGCGTCATAATTTATGTGCTGTCGGCGGCTTTCCTCTCTCGCAAACTCCTTCGCCTCTCTACACACTCCATCAGCTACCGCATTCTGTCTTACTTCGAAAGTTTTCATATTTATTTTTGGCGGGTTTTCTGTGAGAAATTTGTTTGTTGACGAAATTTCCAACGACTTTACTTTTCAACGAACGGTATTACATAACGGGTATGTGTAGGGAAATGTGTGCAGGAAGTACCTTTTAGGTATTAGTGTGCGCAGTTCTATGTATAAAAGTAAGGATAAGGCGAGCAACAAGTATTGAAATGCGCAAATAAGCGAGAAATTGCCATCCAAAAGTGACAAGCAGCAGCTTCGAACCACTTTTGATATAATATATAATGGATCCTTTTTCAGTTGCTCTTACTTCCACTTACTCTTGCTGTATGTTATGATATATTCTAGTTATCATACAGTTTTTTTGACAATATCAATAACTGGCTTTTCATATCTCTCTGAAAGACAGGCTCATTTTCAACATTCAATGATAATGGAATATTATTAAAGCGTATCCAAATACTAATATGTACGACTGGTACCTGTATTTTAAAAGTACATTAAGCAGAAGGCCTTGAATTAAGGGTCTACACTGATTTATATAAATAAAATAATATAAAATAAAATAAAATAAAATAAAATAAAATAAAATAAAATAAAATAAAATAAAATAAAATAAAATAAAATAAAATAAAATAAAATAAAATAAAATAAAATAAATAAACTTAAACAAAATAAAAAAAATAAAAATAAAATAATTAAAAATTAAATAAATTAAATTAAAATAAAATAAAATAAAATAAAAATAAAATAAAATAAAATAAAATAAAATAAAATAAAATAAAATAAAATACAATAAAATAAAATAAAATAAAATAAAATAAAATAAAATAAAATAAAAAAAATTAATAAAATAAAATAAATTAAAATAAAATAAAATAAAAATAAAATAAAATAAAATAAAATAAATTAAAATAAAATAAAATAAAATAAAATAAAATAAAATAAAATAATATAAAATAAAATAAAATAAAATAAAATAAAATAAAATAAAATAAAATAAAATAAAATAAAATAAAATAAAATAAAATAAAATAAAATAAAATAAGGAATTCCACCAAATAATCGAAAATCATTATTCACAGATGGTAAATTGGGACTAGGGAAACCGCTTTTATTCGGAAATGGTTGACCGTTAGTTTCAGTATTAAGTTGGAGACAGAAGTTTTCAAATCAGTCTTTTTTGATAGGGAAAGCTACGATTTTAAAATAAAGAAAACTATTCGTATTAAAGTATGTACAAGAATTGTCCTTTAAATGATATGTACCTACAGCTCACACTTCGGCTTAATTTCCCATGCATTGGAAGTTCATTACTTCACTTTTTCATTCCCTTTATTTCCGAATGCACTGAATACTTTACAGGTCCTGAATGAATATTCAGCAGATTTTTAATTGTGTTAACAGCACGGCTTCTGTATTTTGTGATATTATGCTTTCGCTTTGCATACGCGAATAAAGGCTTGCTAAAAGAACTCATGTTTGCTTTTCAAAAGTTATCGACATGCTGTGAAGTTTCACGCGCGCACCCACGCCGACATACACTGGCATGCTTTATATCAACCGTTAAGTCGCTTAACACGCTGGCGCTTAATCAAGCAAATTGTGAACGGTGAGAGAGGCCAGCGCGAAGAAGAAAGTAAAAAGCGAAGATAATCACAATAACGGCGATTTCGCGAAGTAAAGGCATAACTGAATGAATTTACAGTCGTGTGTAATAAATTGTAAGTAATAGATGTTGACAGGATATGTGCGCCAAGAATATGGCCGAGTACGCTGTTGGCTCTCCGGTAAGCATTCTCTTGAACGGCAGAGCATTGACCCAAGCATTTGCGCGCTTGAGTGCCAAGCATGAGCATCTCCATCAATGTGCGTTAAACTGGAATGGCAGTGAGTTGAGCTGAAAGCGGTGAGCAGCATTAAAAAGTACGAACGGATTGAATGGCGCAACGGAGGTGGGAAGTACGATATATTTATATATGTACCTTCATCAATGCGGCCAGTTGAAAGTGCTGACGCTGGCGTGGGTATATTCAGCAGAGATTTATGCGCTGCCAGCGCCGAGTGACTTGTGTGCAAAGTATACAAATTGCCGAACGAAGTAATTCGGCATACACAAAAGCGCGAAGGAAATATGCGATCAAAGAAGTTGAGCACGAATAACCCAGCGACCAACTGACTGACCAGCGGATGGATAGCGCAGCATGCAGTAATTATTCTGGAAGCGAAATTGTCACGTAATCGTTGAATTGGGATTGCAGATGTCAGCTGCACGCGCAGAATCATGCTTGACATGATGTTGTTTCGATGTTGCATGGTGTGCTTGTGACACATGGTTAAGTTGAGAATAATGCCGTCGAAAGGAATTTTTTAATTTTGTGCAGTCAAATATAAACTATTTGTAATTGAAGGAGATATAGGAAATAGGAAATTTTTAATGCGACGAATGGAAGTACCATTTTAGTTTCTTAGAGATTCAGAACGGGATGGAGAGATGCTTGCAACGGCAGGAATATAAAAGATTGATTTACTCTTAAGAGTTAAAACTGAAGAAGAACTTTCGAAATAAAATTTTTTAAAATGTTTTGTATTATTTTACTTTTCTTGCCTTTTTCATGGAAAAATAAGTCATAAACAAAGTATTTGCAATGACAATATTTAGCCAACTTTCTAATTTATTTCACAATGCAAAGGTCAGGTGTAGTGTATATAAGTACATATAAAGTTGTACGAAATATCAAATATTTGTTAAAAAGGATTATGTTTGCGAAGTCAAGAATTTTTAAACAAACAAACCAACATTTTGAAATGAAAGATTGTTTGCTTGCGCAATAAAATTGCCTTTCTTGCAAAACACAACATGGCGTATACGTAACGTGCTTGAGTTGTACTCGTATGTGATTGATGGATTGAGTTTTTGTTGAAGAAAGTTTAAATAAATAAATAGTTTAGCTTCTTTGCACAACATAAACTTATGTGGCAAAATGGCGAGTGTAAAATATATGAATTTCTTGGAAGTGAACTAATCAACTTCAGGTCATACAGTAAGAAAGCAAATTTAAGTGAAAAAAAATAAGAGATGGAGAGGAGGAGGAGGAAGAAGAGGAGAATTTGTGTGATTTAAGTTTTCATATTTTGAAAGTACACATTACAGCACACAGACCAAGTATTCGATAAATATTTGTAATAGTTGGGATGAGAAGCTCATTGGCTAAGATAGCACAAAATATTTTTTTGATATAATTTTATTTTATTATTCAATATAGTTAGAGAGCGATACAACGACGATTGCGCGCATACAATTTTTCAATACTTGTGAAGTTCACAATGCTTCATTTTCGGCGAATATCTTTACATTTTCTTGAGGTCTAAGAACAGGAAAAAGTCGCTATTTATGCCGTAACCTTGTCAGCCAACTTTTGGTCTTCCACTCGGTTTTTCCAATTGGACCCCGTTATGAAATAATGGAGCAATGTTTCATCCATTGTCATATATCGACGCAGTAATTTAGAATTATTGCATTTAACATCTTAAAATATTGCTCAGAAACATCAATTCCTTGAGGTTTTTGATCGATTTTTCCAGTGTCCAAATCCATTCCAAATCAAACTATAAAGTCCAAAACATGCTTTAGATATAGGGCCTCATCTATCTTAATCAACTTCACTTCTCATTTATATGGCTTTTTTATTATTTATTGGCATCTTAATAATCATATTGAATATTATTACGTTGAGTTTGAAACTGAAGCTAATATTCACCACCTATCCTAGACTCACTGTCTTTAGGCGGCAGTTTACTAACTTTTCAACTCAAGGTCCAATACTGACACATAACTGTAGACCTTCCTGAAAATTACACTTCTACAGACATATTTATATATATATAGTTCCTGTTACTCCTGCAAGGAGCATAGGGCCACAGTAAAACAGTTCCAACCATTTCTGTCACATGCCATACGCTTTATTTCGCCCCAACTTTTTCCTGTAGGTCTGAAGTCAGCCTCCAACTGTCTTCTCCACGTATGAGCAGGTCTGCCAACTCGCCTCTGTCCAGGCGGGTTCCAATCAATAGCATTTCTTGCTATATCGTTTGCAGGTTTGCGCAAAGTGTGCCCGATCCACGCCCACTTACGTTTGAGTATTTCGAGACGCAGTGGGGTTTGTTGCGTGTGTTTCCATAACGTTTCATTGGAGATTATATCCGACCAGTAAATGCCTAGTATTCTTCGAAGGCAACGGTTGACGAAGGTTTGTAGTCGTTGTGAATCACATAGCCATACAGCAAAACAGATTTTATGTTGGAGTCAAACAACCGCACTTTTGTTCGAATGGATAACTGTTGAGACTTCCAAATATTTTTGAGCATTCCAAATGCTTGTTTTGCTTTTCCTATGCGATTACTTATATCCGCAGAGGAACCTCCCGAAGCGGTTATCGTGCAGCCAAGATATACGAATGATTCAACATCTTCTACGTATTCTCCAAGTATATGCAGTGGACTCTTATTGTTGGTGTTCAAACGCATAATTTTTGTTTTTTTTTTTAAATTAATTTTAAGACCTGCGTTTGCGGATGATTCGGCTATATCGTCGAGTTTAGCTTGCATATCTGCGTGACTATGCGATAAAACGCATATGTCATCCGCATAATCTAAGTCTTCAAGCCGATCAAACAGTCCCCACCTTATACCTCTCTCTTCACGCGTTGCGCTCCTCATCACAACATCCAGAACTGTGTTAAAAAGTAAAGGCGATAAAACACACCCTTGTCGCACGCCTCTTTCGACAGGAATGCAGCTACCAAGTTGGCTATCGTGCAACACGCGCAACTGGCCCCAGAGTACAAGCCCTTTATAAGTGTAATGAGGGTGTTTGGGACTCCTTTACATTCCAGAGCGCTCCAAATTGCACGATGACATAGCGTGTCGAACGCTTTCTCGAAATCTATGAAAGCTACATATAGTGAGGAGCGCCATTCCGCCGACTGTTCAACGATTATTCGCAAAGTGTTTACATGATCAACACACGACCTTCTGGGACGAAAGCCGGCCTGTTCTTTTCTGAATCCTTCGTCTAGTTCCGAAGCTAGTCTAAGTCTTATAATTTCAGCTATAACTTTATTGAGACAATTTAATAGCGTTATTCCCCTCCAGTTATTGCACAATGTGAGGTCACCCTTTTTCGGAAGATTAATGATGATACCTTCTTTTAGCTCATGCGTGAGCTCTTTCGACTGCCAGAATTTTTTAATAAGAGGCAGGAGCAGAGAGGCACTCGTCACAGGACAGACATATTTACCCATTCTTTAATGTCAATGAATCAGGAGTTTTCTGTGGCCGAACTCTTCATTGGACCTTTGAAATGTACTAACTAACTATATATGAAGTATTCGGAAAAGGAAACTCAATTCCACTATAAAAGCTTCTAAAGTGTTTTCAAAACTTAATACACCCATTTATTATTGTTCTCTCCTCCTTGGCAACTAGATAATACTACTTCATCGTTGCAAACTCTCTTGAATCATTTATTTACTACAAGTCTGTTACCCAGATACAGTACGGCTTTACCTCTATGTGCTATTTATGTACATATGTTATATAAAACTAAGCGCCTGTTTGATCTATATTGCTACTCGCCGAATATTAACCAGCTCATAGCCATACATAAGCCCCACACACACACGCATGCACCTTATCTAAGCAGACACAGGCTTTCAGCGCCGAGACCAAACATTTGGCCACAGGCGCAGCCACAATAAACACAAACCTGGTAACCCAAGTCTAAGCCGTTTCCTAGTTACCTGCAAAATTAATTCGAATGGCTTAAGTAGCAGCGCCGGTGGAAGCCAGAGGTGATAACGGTGAATTGATGCGCCTCAAGGGCGATGTTGATGACTACAAGCGAAAGGTGAAAATGCGTGTGTGTTTGTAACAGCTGTTAGCTTAGGCTCATCAGTAAATTGCTGTTATTTTTTGTTTATGTAGCAGTTGTGCCGTGTATGTAGGCAGCTGCTTGACCTTGAAACTCAAAAATCTTTTAGTCTTAGTCTTTCTCCAAAGTGTTGCAACAACACAAGATTTGATTGAGTTTGCAATATTTCGTTTGCTTTTATCTCGAACGGTAAGAAAAGTTGCAGCTTGTACTCAGAAATTACTCTCTTTTAGTTCTCACTAAATGTGTGAGAGTTTGACTGTGTGGTGTTAACCCAATTTTGGCAACTTTGTTTGCTTGCCAAAACTGGACTTTGTTCTTCGCAAACTTAACCACAGTTCGGTGGCTGACAAGATTAATTTTAAATTAGTTTATTTGTTGCCCAAACACACACTCATACATGTGTGAGTATATATATGTAAACTACAAATTTTATTTGCTTTGCCTTCAGTGGATTGCCACTTTATGTCGCTGCAACATAATTTGTCTGTCCCTTTTGTGCGATTTTCTAATTTTATAGCTGTTAAGTGCTTGTTTACAGCTGTTGTCAAAAATTTATGCACCTACCTACATTTATCTACATACACATAGACAAACACAGCGTCGCTTTGATAGTCTCTGCCAACTAATTTTGTGGTTTTCGTCATATTTTAGTCATCCAGTGTTAAATTTGATTTATTTGCCCACTTAATTTTAATAGGCTGCTCTTTCCGTTCGCTTAAAATTTCCAGCGAATTTACGATTTTCTTTGGCTTAACCACTGCGTTCTTGGGATTTGTGTGTAAACAAATAGTGACTAATGGCGTAGAATTGATTAAGAAATCTGGGGACTTAACAAATATTGCCAAGTAACGTTTAAGCTTTTGCGTAGGCGTGCAGCAAATTGTTTTAAGAGATGACATAAAAATATTGAATTTTGTTGTTGCATTGATTATATGAAAGGTTAAGAAAGCATATTAATTAATTATGAAATTTTTAAATGAAGAAACATAATTCTACAATTGCCTGGTATATAAGCAATGATGGGTCTGAAAATTTCGGGGTTAAATCAATAGAATAATATGGATGGAAATTTGACCAATTTAGCAATAGCAAAAGCGAAGGTATGATCCTGTGTATTGCCATGGTGAAAGTGAAATTATGTATTCGCCTATTCAATCTATTTTTTGTATAACTCGACGTCGAATTGGTCCAATAATTCGGCAAACTCGAGTCATTTGACTACAGGTACTCGATGTAAATTACGCTTTTGAACCTCAGAAACATTATCAATTACGCTTCCGCTTGATTACGCTCCGCTAAATTAAATGCAAAATTGTGATCATATCTTGGTCTCTGCTGTATACTAGTCACTTGAAGGACAAACGATTTGAAAACTTCTTCGGAACGGTCGCTGCGGTTTTCACAAATCTTGGATGAAAACTTCAAGCAATTTAATGGCTTTAGCCATTTCATTGAAGGTTTCATTGAAACCTTCTGTTTATGTTATATGACAAACGACCTTTCTTAATAAGAGTATTATATTACGAATAGTTATCATAGTACATAGAATGAATCATCATCAGAGCATAGATCTCCAACATTTTACCATTTTAGTTGCTATATCGAATTTAAATTTTCACACATGAAGTAAAAAAACTAGCAGTTTTTCATAAAATTGTAATTATTGTTGGTACTTTTCAGTCTTGAATATATTATACTGCAATAAATGTATTATTTAAAATATATTATTATTACTATTACTCCCATCAAATTCGATCGAACAAAAACTTTACTTAATTTCATTAACATCTTAAGAGACAACTTATTTATGATGACTTATTTATCATGAGACTACTTATTTAATTTAATAAACTTTAATGATAACGGACACAATACATTTAAGGATTTTAAACAGATGACATTTTACATAAATAGCTACTCAACTCTAAAACCTGAAATTTTTTAATCAATCAAATTTATGTATGGACATATAATAATGACATAATGAGAACAATGTATAGTATGCTTTATTTCAACTTCCTTGTCAAATAAATTCTGCTGAAAAATATAAGCTTCAATTATAATTAAGGCTTTTCTAATGTTGGTTTGCTTTTCGTTAAGTGAATTTTGAACAGCAAAACAGAAAGGATTCATAGGAAATTTGCAACAGCAACATTAGCGGCAATTAGACGCGAATATTTCCAAGAAGGACTTGATGGCAGCAGCTTAGTAGAGTGTGATATTTTGGTTAAGGTTGTACATAGAAAGGTTTGCATTGAAATAGCTCTTAAAATAAAGGTATATTGTGTAAAAAGTTTAAAGGGAAATTTGAGAATAAAGAATTGATAGGATTTTCATATTCATATTCTACAGAACAGATTTCTTGCTTCGTTATAAAAAAGAACAAAAAAAAACTACAGAAATAAATTAAATTTTAAATTAATTCGAAAATGGTTTGAAGACATATTTATGTGAATTTAAATACAAATTTATATATAAATTTTCCCAAATTTAAAATTTCATGAGTATGACTCTTTAATAATAAATCTCATGAATTTTATCGATGAAAATTTTAATTAAAACCTCATCGATTGACATGTCAAAAATTTGCTTTTCGTGATAAAATCTGTCAAAACTACATGCGTTTGCTGTGTGTCTCTACGTAAGAACAGGTATGGGCAGTTGTCAAAGGCGCACCACTGCGTATGCGTTACCAAGGAACATTGGTATATTGCAATCATGCTGTTCGCAGTTAGAAATATGCATTTGGTAGAAGCTCATGCTTTTGTTTTTGCAGACTAAATGAAGTTTATGCACTATGTAGAATTGAAGACAATATGGGAATGATGGAATATAACATATAGAAGAGAAGAGGCCTCAAATGTATACGATATGAGTATAACTACACGAATTTATATATACGCAAGTATACATACTAAAGTGGTAACGAAAACTACCTCAAGCATGAAACTTCCCATTGATGAGAAGAAACAAATCTCGACAAGTCTCAAAAAAATTTTCATAACATGAATCAGAGGTTATCATGAACCTTTGATTCATTCTATGTGCAAACACATATGAAGTTGTACTCACTATCAATATGTATTCAGTAGAGAAATGTATTAAGATTTATGTATGTATGTTATATATATTCATGTTATATACACACATATAATTGCTTTGTTTCGTGGAAACACCGACTGGCTCTTTGTTGCACACGCACGGCACCGGAGACTGGATTTCCGCCCGGTTGACTTAATGCATTTGACGGCACTACTCTCGCTTGAACTCTTCTATGGTATGTGTGTGTATGTGTTTAATGCAGCATTTGGGCATTTCCATAAGTGAGTGGCGGCTTATTGCATGTTCTAATAAACTATGTACACCGGAAAGCACGGGAGATTTTGAGTGATGAATTATATAGCAGCTTTTAAGGATTAGCAAATCTATTAAATGAAGACTTATTAATACAAAGTTGAATTTGAAGATTAAGAAATTTTAAATTTTGAGTGCCATTAAAATTATTTTTATATTCATTAAGTATGAAAATATGTGTATAGCTTTATTTATTGTAGGAGAATATACATATATATGTTTATGAATATACTAACTTATTTATCTTTATTTTCCAGAAAATTAATGCAGTAAGGCAATGACAGCATAATCCACAACTAAATGAAATAAACTGGTGAGTGATGAAATTTAATTAATTCAATTTAGTTAAAAATGGGCACTGAAAATAATAATTCAGATAAATTTTAGTGCGCTGATTCTGATAAAATGATATAAAACCCAAGGAAACACTCATATATCGCAAATTATACATATATTAAAAATTTTTCGAACTTGAAGACTCAATATCTTAAATAGTTTCGAACTTGAAAAATGTATTTTTATATGTTCGAAAATCTCCGAAATTGAATATTTAATATTTTAGATATTTTCGATAATTTTCGAAATTGAAACTGAATATTTTTAAAAATTTTCAAACTTAGAAACTATATTCTATATATTTTCGAAATTTTTCGAACTTGAAATCTTATAATTTTGGATATATTGAAAAGTTTCGAACTTGAAAATTCAATATTTTAAATACTTAAATATGTTCGAACCTGGAAACAACATTTTATATATTTTCGAAAATTAAAAATTAAAATTTTAGATATTTTCGAACGTGAATTTAAAACTCAGTGTTTTAAACATTTTCGAAGTTCGAACTAGATATTTTAATACACTACTTTAAACTTTAAGCATTATTCACCTACTTAGATAGCCAATTTGCACTCTAAAGTAAAATAAATGCCTCTCAGTAACACCCTCTTCAAACAGAGTTAAATAAAATATCGCTTTACTACCTTTTGATTACGTCACTTCCGTTTATGGCGAAAATATTAAGTCACACTGCCGAATGCCTGCTAAGGCAGCTGAGATTTTTACAGCAACTCTCACAGGCATTAATTCGACAGCAGCCACATACAGGCCGCACAGACATTCGATTAATTTTTCATTTGTCAACGTCAGCAGGAAGGGTGGGGTGGAGTGCCAGCCGCTATTGTGGGGTCTCATAAAACGAAAGCATTGCTGTGTGTGTGTTGGATTCAGTGCTTTCACACAATTGAAAGCTAAGGTGCTGCTGTGACTACTGGTGGTATTTAATGGCCATCACCGCTGCCATGTAGCTGTCGCGTTTCTGTCTTGTCGTTGAAGTTGGCGATGCTTAAGCGTAGGGGTGACTCCTATGACATCTTCACTTTTACTGTTATTCAGAGGGTTTATTGGAGTTTTCGTATAGCAGGTGAAGAGCAATGCTTAACCTTAAATTCATTTCGAAATGAATATTTCGATATTATTTAAGGACAAATATACTGAATTAAATGATGTCAGATAGGAGTACTGGGTGCTCATCTCATGGTTCTAAAGTCAACAATATGTAAAGAAGTATTTTATCGCTTTTGGGCATCCGGACTATTACTATACATGGAATATTACTTGAAGTTAGTACAATATAAGAAACCGGGGACAATTTTTCATCTTTAGCTGGATCTCTTTACGGGAGACATACTAAAATTAGAAAAACATACCTTATAAATTCAGAAGAGGTGTTGATCTTTAGTCAAAGGTAATCCATACAACAGGTACTTGGAAAATTCACCCGAGGTCTCGTTTAAGTGAGATTCTAACGTAGTTTAGGTATACTTACTATACTATACCTAATATTATAATATTATTGCCCAATCTCCCGCAGGCTAAGTAATTCAAAAATAATAATTTAAAAACAGTTGGAATTATTTTATTATACTCTTCCCGCCTAATAGGCTCAAAATTTAATATTCATCAGCAAATTGTCAAAAGCAAGAATTTTCCCAGGAAAAGCGAAAAGCACATTAAATGAAAAGTAAAAAAAAAATATTTCCAATTCACTTAACGCAAATATTTTCGCTCAGCAATTTAAGGTAGAATTTATACTGACGAATTCATTTCAATCAAATTAAAATATGTCACGTACTCTTTTAGCAAATCAACCTGAAGAGTGAATATTTTTCCATATCAATAAAAGCGATATTGAAGAAAATTATGCACATAAATACGAATTCAAACGTTTTCAATTGCCATAAGTTGACTTGCCTACGCGACGCGTATATAGGAAAATATATATATGAGTGTGTTTCACATGGAAATTATTGAGCCTTTGTGCCGAGCATGGCAGCACGAGTGTGAGTTTCTAACTGCTAATGCGGCATCACAAAGCTAATGTGTGTCTATGTGCGCAAAGAGAAATATTTGTATATATTTATATATATGTCTTACGTAAGTCAATGTACACCAGCATTTTCACAAAAGCATGAGAAGAGTTCGAAACATACAGAACACACACCCAAACTTGCCCCGAAATGACTAACTCTCATGTGTGTGCGTACAGATAATCGACATTCCAGCTTTGTGACACACAACTTTTCGCCATTCCGCGGTTGCTAAAATATTCCGCCAAACTTAAATTAAAAGATATTTAGCATTTATTTGGTATTAAAGGCGTGTGAGTAGATAAGGGTGTAGCAAGTTGGGGTGTAGGCATACTTTTTGTACCCACTGTACTAAAATATAGAATTTTTTTAAAGAAAATAAACTTTGTAGCATATAAATTTGCGAATAAATTTTGGAATTATCTGCAGATATAAATCTTCGAACCCAGACCATACAACAAACAGAACCCCAAATTGATTCGAAGAAAGCAAATTTTCATTTCAAAGTGAGTTCTAATGCCTGAAGCAAGTATTTATAATATTATATACTACCATTCTAATTTCCTGCATTGGGTTTAAAAATTAAATATACACACAACTACAAACACACAAAGAACTAAATGCGAAATAGAATATGCATAATATACTCCACTGTATCCACTGTATTCAAGCCGTGGAAGGCAAAGTACAAAGTTTTATCGAAACGGAAGTATACACGTGCGCGCAGCGTGGTGTGTGTGTGTATGTGTTTGTGCGAAATTTCTGAAATTTTTGATCAACCTCATAACCGGAACAAATTGTTATAAAGGTAGATTTGCATCGATGGTGGATTAGCGTGAATGTTGGCGTAAGTGCCAAGGGGCCAACTGCGCGCTTCCTTACAAGTCGTTTATACCCTTCTTCATTTAAAATGTTAAATATTATTGATGTATGTTAATCCGGAGTTTGCGTACATGTGTATCAGGAGAATTGAATATGCCAGGCTGCCAGCTTTAACCGCGAATATGGTATATTGCTTTTGATATGTGCGTATATATGAATATATTTCAATTCGTATATTCACATATTAAAGTTTTAATATTTAAGACGTTTAAATATTTGTTTTTGAATTTTTTAGGCGGAAAAAATACACCAAGTGGGGAACTAGGTAGCTTAACATATTGTTAATTTAGGTAAATATATCTTCATAGATTATATTATGCGCGCTACAATGTAATTATTTTGTTTACTCAATACTATACGAGATCAGGGTGATGAGTAAATTTGAAATCCGAATGTTTGTCCGTCCGTCCGTCTGTGCAAGAGATAACTTAAACTCTCGTAAACTACTGGAGCTATATCAACCAAACTCTCTATAGTCTTTTCATTTAGGAACTCCCTTATACAGTTTAAAAATGTAGGAAATCGGATTATAACCAAGTCTACCTCCCATACAAAGGTTATGTTGAAAACTACTAAAAATGATTTAAAGTAAGGAAAAACATAAGAAAACTTAAATTTCATCTTAAAGAAGGTAAAGAAGAGCTGCATTTAAATTGGTATACAAAATTATAAATGGGCGTGGGTTCGCTCACTTATGGGTCAAAAACCATATCTCCGAAACTACTCGACCAATTTCAAAGAAAAGCCGGTTCATAATATCTTCCTAGCTTCCCAATTATATGTTGTCAAAATAGTCCAAATCGGTTCACAACCACGCCTACTTCCCATATACCAGAACATTGAAGTCGATCTGGATAGTTTACTTCGCAATGGTAACAGAACTTTTTATAAATATTGCATTTATAGTGTGGCACCCGCTTTATAAAAATTGTCGAAATGGGACCATAGGTTTTCAAGGCAAAATAAATCGAACATGAGGACATCAGTGCTTCTAATTTTTTTTACCGAAAATATAGGGAAATCTATCCGATATTTTGCAGAAATTTGTAGGGAATATTTTTCTTCTAATAATCTGTCTCCGTGCCAAAAC
The DNA here is from genome assembly GCA_031772095.1 of Zeugodacus tau. Taxonomy (NCBI): domain Eukaryota; kingdom Metazoa; phylum Arthropoda; class Insecta; order Diptera; family Tephritidae; genus Zeugodacus; species Zeugodacus tau. Next base: position 31,483,224 of record CM062652.1, read on the forward strand.
TGGGTTGAATCGGGTCATAACCGAATTTAACCCTTCCTTACTTGTTTCGGATTCATTTTATTAAGAAGGACGCTAATTTTTCATTCTTAATAAAAATTTGTTTGTAAAAAAATTACCTTTTAATATTGTTTTACAACAAAGATATGGGTACATATATACAAATTCGACGAATTGCACTTCCGAAATTATTTCTAATATTCAAACATTGCTCTATATATTTGTTTTACATCCCTCTGTCGCTTATTTATACTATATTGAGTGTTATAAGTATAAATACACTCTCTCTTGAAGAAAAGCTATACTGAGCTATAATGGAAAGTAAACAAATAGATAAATATGAGCGTAAAGGACCGTATTCAAAATATTGGCCGTCGCTAGCTACTACTTTTGACCATCTTTCTGGCAGCATGCGTATTCCGTGCAAATGTTGAGAATTCGGCTCAAAAAGTGACATTTTTTCAGTTGAGAATAAGTTTGGGATGCAAACAGATCTCTACAAATATTTTGTTGGGTTAATGTTGATACAAATGTCCAAGATCGATATAAAACGATTTAATCGATTTAATCGGCCAGTGCTTGACCCTAGAGACATCTATTGGAAAACAGCGGAAGCAAATAATAGTAGACCTAATATTTTCAAAAAAAATTTCTCCTACACCGCATTTCAAAATGTTCATTCATTTTGTATCAATTGTAATTGAGTAAACCTCAACATGTCTGTGTGTATATCACACCAACGAACTAAGTTCCAGTTCATTAACACTAATAAAATTTGAAATCATTTATGTTCACCTAAGCACTTCATGCATACGAACAGTACAAAATTGCATTTTTCTATTTATGCATTACGGGCAAATATTAATTTCATGTGCTAACGCAAAGTTGCGTATACGCCACCGCCGCAAATGCTTTGATTCACCGACAAAATGTTCGATGCTGAAATGTGAATTTTAATTAGCAAACACTTGCATACATTTGGCGATAGATGCGATATTTGCGCGCCAGAATTTATTTATCTAATGAAATTTCAACTATATTATTTACTCACAATTAATTTCAAGTGCTTACAGTCAGCGCTCTCTGAACCCACGCTAGCTAACTGCAAAGCAAATAAGCTAAATTATGCGCAGCGCCGGAAGTTTAATTGCAAATTTCGATGATGTAAGCGCTTAGTGTTGATCTAGCAACTATAACTGTACAATTTGAATTTATTTTGATGAGATGTAAATGTAAAATAAACAGTTAAGTAGTGTTTTAGGAGCTGATACGCGCAGTTACTTAAAGCAAATATGCATATTTAGTTTTGGAAATGCAATCAGCTCTCAATGTACATATTACTACAGTGAAGATATTAAATATTTTCAAGCTTATTAGTTATTTCACTGAATTATAAACCCACTTTCCCCCGCTCACTACTAATTTTTTTCTTTAATTATCTTGTGTTCGGGCTTCCCTTAATATATTCCCTTGTACCCAATTCTTGTCGAAAACTTCCAAAGTGCATCAGTCAAAACTTTTTAAATTTAACGCTTGGTTGCCGCACAGAACAAAGGAAAGAAGGACAGGAAAGAGAATATGCACGCGTAGCAATTGACAGCATTCGTAATTGGCGCGCGAAGATGTGGGTGGAAGTTCGAGAAGGCAACGGAATATGAATATTTAATACCAACAAGAATGTGTGTGTAAAGCATGTCGACGCGCATATCTTTGCCGAACTTAACTTTGCTGTATTTATTTATGTTACATGTGTATGTATGTGTACACGAAAGTATAAAGAACTGCACTTCTTTGGGTGAAGAGACAACTTTAAGCTCGAGTATTATAAGAAAATATATAAACTAAACTTTTTGGTATGAAGTCAGTAAGATCAGCATTTCTTGGAAATAATACTTTTTACTTATTATAACAAAAGTTCTCATTTTAGAAGTGTGCTTATTAATCACCCTATGCTTTGTAAGAACAAATTTTAGTAGAGAGCAAAATTCTGCGAAATTTTCAGTTTTAATAATGAATTAATTAAGATTTAAGATTCATTCTCTCATACTCTGTATGATAACTATGTATAACTAATAAACAAAACAACAACAAAACAAGTAAGGAAAGGCTCAGTTCGGGTGCAACCGAACATTTTATACTCTCGCAATTTATTTAGAGACTTACATATACTTTCGGTGAAAAATTACCCTTAGGCACTGAGTTCTTCATGTTTGATATCAGGGGCCTTGAAAAGTAATGGTTCGATTTTGACAATTTTTCCACAAGTGATGTCACAGCTCAAATACAGTATTTGTGTAAAGTTTTATTTCGTTATCTTTATCGGTTCATTATGTATACATTATAGAGTAAACGAATCAGAAGGATTCAAAATTGAATTATACGGGAAGTAGGCGTAGTTGTGAACCGATTTCGCCCATATTCCACCAGTGTCATCAGGGTGCCAAGAAAATATTATGTACCGAATTTCATTAAAATCTGTCGAGTAGTTCTTGAGATATGGTTTTTGGCCCATAAGTGGGCGACGCCACGCCCATTTTCCATTTTGTAAAAAGATCTCAGTGCAACTTCCTTCTGACTAACGACTGCAGAAAGTTTGGCTTATATAGCTCTATTGCCTTGAGAGATATGTACAAAAAACCTATTTGGGGACGGGGTCACGCCCACTCTTTCAAAAAAATTACATTCAAATGTGCCCCTTCCTAATGCGATCCTATATTCCAAATTTTATTTGAATAACTTTATTTATGGCTTAGTTATAGCTCTTTATGTGTTTTTAGTTATCCCCATTTTGTGGGCGTGGCAGTGGTCCGATTCCGCCCATCTTCGAACTTAACCTTCTTATGGTGCCAAGGAACACGTGTTCCAAGTTTCATTAAGATATCTCAATTTTTACTCAAGTTACAGCTTGCACGGACGGACAGACAGACATCCGGATTTGAACTTTACTCGTCACCCTGATCACTTTGGTATATATAACCCTATATCTAACTCGTTTAGTTTTAGGACTTACAAACAACCGTTATGTGGACAAAACTATAATACTCTCTTAGCAACTTTTGTTGCGAGAGTATAAAAATATTAATAAAGCACTATATAACCATTTTAGCTGTCACAACAAACTCACATGACAGAATATAACAATGTGAAACTACTCACTTATCTATCTGTGTGTGTGCGCACTATTTGCACATTAATTTTAATTTGACTCGAAAGGAGATTAATTCCTTAAAAGATTTGCAGCGCCAAAGCAACAAAATAAATGCGAGATTAACAAAATAATGAAGTACTGCTGCTGCCGGTCGTGTGTGGGAAGACGAAAAAATGGGAAGCGCCAATAAGGAGTGCGTGTGCAGCTGATAATGCGAACTTATAACAGCATACATATGTGTACGAATAACAAAGTTCATATGTTCGCTTATCACCGCACACAATAAAATCTGGCTTAGTGCGACTAAAAGACTTTTTGACACTTTTGCTTATTTTATTTATGCGTTTATTTTTGTGCTGCCGAGAGAACTTTTATACTCGTAAATAAGCAATAAACTTAACAAAATTATCACAGCGAGCATGGACCGCAATTAATTTTCGGTCAACATGAATGTATATGAGGATGTATATGTGAGTTATGTGGAGGTGGAGGGTATGTATGGTGTAGAGCAACGCATTCTCAAAGCTCATGCGTAGGCATATTGCTTTGTGCAGTATACTAGATAATAGCTCAGTGGCGGCTGCTTGAGGGATTTGATGAAGAGTTTGCTTCTTTTGCAATGCTGTGATATTTTAAATATCGTATACGTAGTGGAATTTTTATGAAACTTGACGTGATAGTTATTAATACTAATTGTTATTACTACAAACCAGAATAGTAAACCGGGGATATTAATATACACATATTCTCATGCAAACTTTATTAGTCTTCCGTAAATTTTAAGGCATATTTTAAACATTAAATCAAATTAAATACTTTAAAATGGGAGTAAATTTTGTATATAGGATGGCCGATATAGAGTGTTTTTAAGATGTGATTGTGATTTTTACTGTAAAAGATGAGCGAAGTTAGGTGTCTTTGGAAATAAATGAATGAATTAGTGTTCACTTTTGATTTTCGTCACTTTTATTTTAAAGGAAAAAACGCACTAGTTTCCGAATAAACGTTATAAAAATTTATTGCGAAAACCGCGAAATTCCATTTAGTAGCCAGTTTAAGATAGACACATATGTATAGATGTAGAAGCATTGCACACATTTTCTCCATAGTGATATGATAACCACTATTTCAGGATAACAGAAACTCATAGATGTTTTAGTGTTAGGATTGCGTTTCAAATAAAAAATCAAAAATAATAGTTAGTCTGCAAAGGCCTATAAAATGTAAAATCAGCCACCTCGACGAAGGCAATTACTAAGTGGTAGGAAGACCCAACATGCCAGCAAATTACTAACGAGTCAGAGTGTCAAAATAAATATCGAATAAGAGTATTAGGAAAAGCTGAAAGAAGATATAAAACTGTGAAAAACAAACCATTTTGTACATCATCTAATTTATGAAGATATAAATTACTTATAACGAAAAAAATATATTTTTTAGTAATAAGAATTCTGAAATAATTTATCTATTAATTGTCTAATTAACATATCTTCAGCATTTAATAACTTCACTAACTAACTGTTTCATAGAATGGTATGTTTTTTACTTCAAAATTGGTATCAGTGTCTACGACTACCCTCTCTTTGTCGCCAGTAATCTTTCCGGACCATACAAGGAGAGTGTAGTAGATACGAAAGTAATTCAAAGCAATTTTGACATCATTTTATTCAATGTGCAGTACATCGACATCTGCATTGCGCAGAGCTCTTTGAATATTGTAGTGCTTAACAGGTGCCTTTTATACCGCTCTAGAGTCTGATATCTTTATCATTTGCATTATCATATTTATACTCTCGCAACAAAAGTTGCTAAAGAGAGTATAATAGTTTTGTCCACATAACGGTTGTTTGTAAGTCCTAAAACTAAACGAGTTAGATATAGGGTTATATATACCAAAGTGATCAGGGTGACGAGTAAAGTTCAAATCCGGATGTCTGTCTGTCCGTCCGTCCGTCTGTCCGTCTGTCCGTCTGTCCGTCCGTGCAAGCTGTAACTTGAGTAAAAATTGAGATATCTTAATGAAACTTGGAACACGTGTTCCTTGGCACCATAAGAAGGTTAAGTTCGAAGATGGGCGGGATCGGACCACTGGCACGCCCACAAAATGGCGATAACCAAAAATACATAAAGTGTCATAACTAAGCCATAAATAAAGTTATGAAAATGAACATAGGATCGCATTAGGAAGGGGCACATTTGAATGTAATTTTTTTGGAAAAGTGGGCGTGACCCCGCCCCCAAATATGTTTTTTGTACATATCTTGTAAACCAATGAAGCTATATAAACCAAACTTTCTGCAGTCGTTTCTTTTAGCCGTATCCTTATACAGTCCAAAAATTACAGAAATCGGATAATAACCACGCCCCCCTCCCATACAAAGGTTAGGTTGAAAATTACTAAAAGTGGGTTAGCTCACTAACCAAAAACGTCAGAAACACTAAATTTCACATAGGAAATGGCAGATGGAAGCTGCACTCAGATTTTTTTACAAAATGGAAAATGGGCGTGGCGTCGCCCACTTATGGGTCAAAAACCATATCTCAGGAACTACTCTGACCGATTTCAATGAAACTTGGTTTGTAATAGTTTCCTTACATCCCAATTATATGTTGTGAAAATAGGCCAAATCGCTTCACAACCACGCCTACTTCCTATATACCAGAACTATGAAGAATATCGGAATCAACACTTTACAATATATAAAGTAAGCACTAGTGAAGATATCGATGCGGAACTTTGCACAAATACTACGTTTATAGTGTGGCAGCCCCATTCTAAAAATCACCGAAATCGGACCATAGGTTGTCAAGGCCCCATATATCGAACATGAGGACCTCGGTACTTCTAACCTAATATTATGGTTTCCAACTTTCAAAGGACTTCATACAATATATATGACGAATATGTGGGTCAAATTGTGTATTATATAATATTAATAAAGTTAAATAAATAAATTGCGAGAGTATAAAATGTTCGGTTACACCCGAACTTAGCCCTTCCTTACTTGTTTCAAAATAAATTTATGTATTTTTTATATTCTGGTACCTACCATCCTCCACTACGTTCATCGTCTTCTGTAAAGAATTTAACAAAATTACTTCCAAGATATTTCTTCTATCGCAAAATTAGGCTATACGTTAGTCTTTAAAAAATATATATATTTTTTTCTCTGACAACTTTTTTTTCGAAAAACGGTACATCTTATAAAATTTGAATTGCTCGACAGCTTTGGGAGGTTATGTTAGTCTAGAGAACACATGTTGTGGTTGTTGTAGTAGCGGTATTTAACATTAACCAAATAATTTTGACCGACTGCCATTGCAACATAGAAAAACACATATCATATTAAGTCTAAGTGAACGATAAACATATTTATAGGCTCTACATGTACATATATTTTTTAAATATATACAACCAAAAAATATAATTAATTATTAAATTAAATTATTTAGAAACTACGATGTTATAATACAAATATAAAATACTCAAATCGCCTAGAATTCCTTTTGCAAAAACCTCATATCCGCCAGTGCTTTCAGAAAATTTCAACTGCCCACCCAGAAGGCAGTCATTCGCTGCCACGTAATTTTGGTATACAGTTACATTTCTGTAACAGTTAACATATGCAAACACCACGCGTACGTGTTGTCTAATATAAATGGCTATATTTAGCCGCTGGCCTACACGGCGTATACGCAACAACTTATACGGCAACAAAAGCCTTGTCACCACAAATGAACTGAAGTGGCTTAATACGTAATTATGCTGTTTTGCTACGCATTGCTGTTGTTTTTTATGCCATACGGATATAGTGTTACAATAACGGTGCTTTTTTTGGTCTACAAATACACAGCAACAACGACAATTAAGTCCATAATTAAGTTCCGTCATAAATATAGATTTAGAAGTGGCTTAGCTTAGTGGAAAGAACGCATGAAAAACACAGGAAACAAAAGAAATATTACTGTAATGAAAGCAAAGCCAAAAAGAGGATATATAAATTACACAAAACAAAAAATAACAACAACAGCGAATTACAAATGTCGTACAATTTAATGTGGACTAACAAATTTATGGACGGTCAGTTGGCTTATGCTGAGTGGTTGGCAGTGGTTTTCTCTTTGGGTATACACGAATGTATTTGTGTGTTTGGCTATCACAGCGCAGCGGTCTAACTGAGACGCCTAAAGTATAATTTAATGTCAAGGTGGACACAATCAATCAGCGTCAATTTGATACATATTCGTGTGAGTGTGAGTAGTAAATGCGTGCTGGGAAACGGAATTGATGTGCGGTGGGGTGGGGGTAAAATACTAGGAAAAGGTTAGCTCAAAATTGACAGTTACATATTTCAAAATTAGTTGAAATCCTCCTGTGGATATATAATAAAAGGAGAAAAATAAAATAAATAGACTACATGTTAGGATGCCACACCCATTTTTATACGCGGCGACAAAGTGGATTGAGCAGCAACGATAACTAAAAGTGACACTTCTACACATATTACTATTACAAATATATGTATTATACATATGTATATGTGTGCTCACCAGCACCTGCTTGTGTCCCAAAAAATCACTTAAGTCCACCCACATTGTCGGCTGCAAAACACAAATCACTTACCGAGTACCTCACCTGTCCATAGTTTGCAAAGAATAAAAGAATAATAACAAAACGTTTCAAATCGCCCGCCGGTCAGCAGGCCCAGAGCGACCTAGACATAATTAAACACGAGAAGGCAAGGCAGCGAGCGAAACACAGCCGTCGCCTATGAAAATTGGTAAAACTTGCGCACTCAAACAATGTCACCGTTCATTTATTTTGTTTGAAATATTGATGGCTTAAAAGGGTTCAACGTAAAAAATTCGACCATACGAGCACATGCCACGCACACACACAGCCACACATGTGAACGCTTAAACACATATAAATATATGTATGTAAGCCTACATCCAGCCATATGTGAGTAAGTGAAAAGCTTTTAGCATGAAATTTTGATGAAAAATCGTTCGGTTTGACCCTATCGGCGTTAACTGGTGAGCGACGCTGTGCCAAACATGGCTGCCAGTTAACTGTTGTTGTGTTGAAAGTTGTTGGCAATAAAGGCATAAATACGTTAGATTGCGAAGAATGTCAAAAAATTAATAAAATATGCACACATTTATGCATGCTAACATATATGCATACTGAGGATAAATCTTTACACATATTCTGGGAAAAATCTAATAAATTTTTGTTCAGCGATTTTCAGTCGATTGGAATTTGATAAATTGGGATTTATTGTTTAAGAATAAAGAAAAAGTAAAATCGAACTATAACGAAATATATTCAAACATCTTGTTTTTGTGTTTTGGTAGTGTTTGAATTTTTAGACATAGAAATATGTGTCTATTAACCATAGTTTTCAATGAAATTGCGATAAAAATAATTTTAATAAGTTTTATTTTCTAATATTCAATAGCTAATTCATAAATAAACTAAACAATATTTGGGTTAATATGTCAAAAGAGTTACTTACAGTTCGTTACAGGCGTGTGTGATATGCCGTTTTATAGTGGTTGAACATCTTTATCACACATGTCACTCCAATAAGCTAATACTATGATACTTTTTCCTTCTGTAGGAACGATTATAAGCAGTTTGAAATACTTCTGGCAATTAACCAAAAATTAAAAAAAAAATTGGAAACAATTTTAAATATATTTTAAATAGATACGCTATATCGCAAAATCCATAATAAGAGATGGCACACTACCCTATATTGCAATTTCGACTATTGAGCTGAGTTGAGGTCATGTGGCTTTTTTATCATACTATGTTAGGTTAGGTTAATGGGACGATCCAATGGATCCCACTTAGACAATCCTTTGATGTTTCAATCTTATCTTCCTCCATGCAACATTGGCAATTTGCATTCTTAAGGATGTTTACCCTTACGGCATGTGAAGGCAATGGACAGTATCTAGTAAGGACCCCTACCTTTGCGGCGATTTGAGATTTGCTTAAAGCAGTAGCTCAGTGGACCTCCTAAGATACACTCTGCACCAAACGGATCTCGCAGTCACGCAGGTGCTGGTCCTCAACCACCGACTTATGCATTTCGATTATCATGCGTTTCGAGAACATCATTCTGAACGATAGAGAGTGTCATTCAGGGGACCGTCTATATGGTTGCTTGAACAGAGAGGTTCAGAGATTCAAATGAGCTCGTAGACTTTCAAGCGATATCAGATATATGGATATAAATAAATATTAAATTAAATATAATTATCGGGAATAAGGATGAATTACGTTTATTCTAATGCATCCCAGAAAGCATTTGCTACCTCAATAAGTATACGGAGCACCGACATATAAACTCTAAACTTTGTGATATACGTATATCTACTTTGCTCTGAAGTAACCAGAGGATCAAGTTCTTCAATATACCACAGCAGAAATCTAGTGAGAATTTTCAAAATTTTAACAAACAAGTAAGGAAAGGCTAAGCTCGGGTGCACCGAAATGCTCTCGCAAAGTATCGATATAGTTTTATTAATATAACACGCAATATATTCGGCATAAAGTCCACTAGAATAACGAAAATCAACGTATACAGTATATGGGGGTTGAGATAATTCCTGAATCGATTTCACTCATTTTCACCACCAAAACTACACTATATACAAGATTATATGTATAAGCTATTAAGCCCATCGTATTTTTGAAATGGTATATGGGAGCTAGGGGAATTTATGACCCGATTTTAACCATTTTCATGGTGTGTGATAGGGTATGTAAGGGAAGTGAGTGCAGAAAGCTTGGTTTATATAGCTTTATTGGTTTGCGATATATATGCAAATAACCTATTTGGGGGGGGTCCACGCCCACTTCCCCAAAAAAAATTATATCCAAACATGCCCCTGCTTAGTGCGATCTTCTGTACCAAATTTTACTTTTATAACTTTATTTATGGCTTAGTTAAGACACTTTATGTGTTTTCGGTTTTCGCCATTTTGTGGGCGTGGCAGTTTCGCAACCCTCTCACGGTCCCAAGAAACATGTGTACCAAGTTTCGTCAAGATATCTTAGTTTTTACTCAAGTTATCCGTTGCACGGACGGACGTACGGAGGAACAGACAGACATCGAAATTTTAATGCGTCTCGTCATTGATATACATATATAACCCTGTATCTACTCGTTCAATTTTATGACTTACGAACAACTGTTATGTGAACAAAACTATAATATTCTCTTAGTAACTTTTGTTACGTGAGTATAAAAATAGTTAAATATAACAACGCATGAGTCTAGTATTCAATAGTTCCAAATAAGCAATATCTGTGATTAGTTAGTCATCATCATGTACATTATTAAAAATTTATTTCAACATATTCTTAGTTGAGGTATTGTAATAATTAATATTGGCCGCCATAATTGGAAAAACTTAATGCGCTTACGCATAAGCACCACAATGTTCCAATTAAGGGCAAAATATACATATATGTACACCCTACACCATCAAAACCTTGATCAAACCATGCACTTGCATGTAATAATTTGTATTTTGCTCACATCAGTGACACAAATGCTAACATATGTGAGCTTATATAACAACTTATTATACAACATACATACATACATGCTTCCATACATATATAAATATCTACTTACATCATTGCCAAAGTGCAGCCCTTTCATTTGCTGCACTAACTACCAGACTTTCACACGAAGTGGATGTGGAGGAAAGGCCTGGGCCTCTCCGTTCAATGAAGGGAAGTGTGAGCAAGCTATCTGCCAAAGCAGCCGATTATCATTTGTCAATGACCATTTGCTGTTATTTGACAGAGACAAATTACCTGTTGTAAGTGGAGTGCGGTGAATGTTAGAGTACGCAAGAAAATGACCACTTGTTGTGCAACATAAGTGCACATCTGCTTTCGGACTTGCAAACAGATACAAATTTGTAATGGAAAATTTATATGCGAAATTCGAAGAAAGGAATAACGAATCAGTAGAAAATTACTTCGTAACATATACTTTATGATTAGTATTTTCGATAAAATGAGGAAAATGAAAGAGAATTTTCGATTATTGGCTTTTACTAAATGATATTGATTGAATTTTTATATTTATTAGAAATGGATAAAATATTTTTTAGTAAATTTGAGCTTTTGTTTTAGGAGAGTACGATCTACACCGGTATTACTAATAAAGTAGCGTAGGCTGAGTACCGTTTTAAATGAAGCCAAAAATAGAAAAAAACGGGTAGCTGGTTGCATATTACTCATTCAGATGACTATAAGTCTCAAAAGCTCAGTACGTCCATTGTATCCGAAATGTTTCCTTTGTTGTAGTTGTTATTAATAATCCTGTTTCAAGTAAAGGTGGTCTATTTTCCATAGAAGTCATTCGACGGTAGGCCAAAGGAAAAGTTTGTCATAAGAAAAAGGATGTTAGCTGCAAAGGAATGGGTAGTCTGAGCTGAGTCGATCTCGATGCATGTGTGATTCGGGATCTCTACTTATCGCTCTATTGAAGTATCGGAAGAAATACAGTCTTGAAGTAATAGATAATGGAAATTTTGATATTTCGTTGACTATGGTACCCTGTGCGAAGCAATGTCATTGCTGTGCGATATAGAATTCCGAATCAAACAACATTGATGCGTAAGCAGTGAGCGATCTTAGATAGTAGAGTACAGTTGAGGGCCAGACCCGAGTTCGTAGCGCCTAAATGTAATTGTTCTTGATGAGATAAATTATTTCCATAGGTGCAAAACCGTTATATTTAGGTTGAAAGCTACTGGGTTTTTATATTTCATTTCGTCCAGTTTTTACCGATTCAAAATCACTTCTGGGTCAATATAAAATAACTTGTTCTAATATCGATATGTCCTTCTGAGAAATGTAGATACCTGAATTATGAAATAAATATAATTTAAAATAAAACAATTAATTATAAATATCTCCAAAGTCTTTCTATTTCCCGTAAATAAAAATATATGTACCTCAACTAATAGGCATAACGACATAATTAAATTCACCGAAAACGAAACATATTTATAAATAAATACTTTCGAGGTCATTTGAAGGATAAACGCAGTTAAGCTGTTAAACAAGAATAAACGTCGAACAAAAGCAAAGTAAAGCAGAGCAAAGCAATGCTAAATAATATGTGCAATAAAATGGCAAAATAAACGTGCTATCGCATAAAATGAGAATTTACACGCTCGCTTGCCACAAGCATAAGAGCAGCTTAATGCCACTTAATACAATGCCGCATGCATAACCATAGAGGCGCAACTAATGCGCCGCATACGGGCAGCGGAGAGTGAGACCATGAGTGAGGCAACATGCGTCGCTGCTACGCACAACGTCACATAGTTTACTGCCCAGGCTTAGTGAGTAGTGAGTGACGTCGGCAACTGTGCGCCAACATGTGAGCTACAATAACAGCAAATAACAAAATGTAGAATAACAGAAACAACAATAATATGTGGCAGCAATCGGTAGCAGGAACAATAAAAAGCGAGGAATGTGTGCTTTTGTAAAAAAATCTTCATTCATAGTTGTATTTGTGTGTGTGTAGGAGCTCTATCACATACATATAGAAACGCCATGTGACGCATGAGTCCCTAGACATCGTAAATCGTATTTACTTTGAACAGTGACAGACATTTTACTTGAGCTGTCAAAGTGCCAGCAGAAACAGTTGCACGCACACACACACACATACAAATGTAATAGCATACAGTTAGGCGCACACAAGGAACAAATACAATTTATTATAGTCATAAGTGGAATACAATACAACTAGCAAACCCATAAGTAGCTACTTAGCCATCTAAGTTTGTGTATCCGGCTAATACGCAAAGTGATTTCCTTTTATTCAACCACAAATATTATGTAAGCATATTTTCATAACGCCAAGAAACCTACACAATGCACGAAAAACCCACGCAAACACACATGCATGCGATGCATGTAAAATCCACATAAAATACATTCCGCAATTCACTTTGACTTGTCAACGCTTGACTGGTTCGTGGATGGCCAGGTCCATTGCTTTCTTTCGTTTCTTTCGTTTGCTTCGGTTCTTTGATTTCTCACTTCATATCTAACTACTGATGAGCTACTTATGGACTTGTGTATGAATATGCAGCTTACCAACACAAAAATATAAGAAGATATATAAATGTTTGTATGTAATTGAGTTTGCTTTGTTGCACGTCGTAATAATATTGGCGTGTGCGAGCCTTTGGGTGAGGAAACAATTTGTGTCACCGTTCATAAATCAAAATAAAGCTCTCGTGTGCTCCATACCATACACGTTGGTGTTGTTGTTGTTGTATCTCTGACATGAGATCATATATCATAATTTTCTGGCATTTGGTACGTGTAAATTGCACTGTTCGCACACTTTGTGTCACTTTAAAGGACCAACTTGTATACTCGCACATACATTCATATGTGCGCATGAGTGAATCGTTATAAATAAATGACAATGGAAGTATATTTCTATTTAATAAATATGTATATGTATATTTATACTCTCGCAACAAAAGTGGCTTAGAGAGTATTATAGTTTTGTCCACATAACGGTTGTTTGTAAGACAAAAAACTAAACGAGTTAGATATAGGGTTATAGTAAGTAAAGTTCAAATCCGGATGTCTGTATGTCCGTCTGTCCGTCCGTGCAAGCTGTAACTTGAGTAACAATTGAGATAGCTTAATGAGCAGCTCTTCTGTACCTTCTTTATAATGAAATTTAAGGTTTCTGTTGGTTCTTTAAGGTTCTGTTGTTCCTTACTGAATTAAAGCATTTTTAGTAGTTTTCAACATAACATTTGTATGGGAGGTGGGCGTGGTTATAATCGGATTTCATCCATTTTTGGACTAAATAAGGAAATGACTGAAAAAAACGACTCCTGAGCGTTTCGTTGATATAGTTTTAGTAGTTTACGAGATATATACAAAAACCACGCCCACTTTCCCCAAAAAATTACAACCAAATATGCCCCTTCTTAGAAAAATCCTTTGTACCAAATTTCACTTTAATAGCATAATTAATGGCTTAGTTATAGCTCTTTATGTGTTTTCGGTTATCGCCATTTTGTGGGCGTGGCGGTGGTCCGATTCTGCCGATCTTCAAACTTCGCACCTTCTTATGGTGCCAAGGAACACGTGTTCCAAGTTTCATTAAGATATCTCAATTTTTAGTCAAGTTACAGCTTGTACGGACGGACAGACAGACATCCGGATTTCAACTTTACTCGTCACCTTGATCACTTTGGTATACATATATAACCCTATATCTAACTCGTTTAGTCTTTGGACTTACAACCAACCGTTATGTGGACAAAACTATAATACTCTCGTAGCAACTTGGTTGCGAGAGTATAAAAAACAGTCTGTTGGAAAGTCAGAAATAGAATTGACAGTGTGGTATAACCTTCAAAAAAACTACCTTTATGACAATATTGCAGTCACAAACGATATAAGCTCTATGTTGTGATTATAATTCCTGTTATTTCTTCAATTTGGTCTTGTGAAAGCACTCGCACTTAATTATCAACTTCTACACATGTAGACTTCTTTCGGAAACGCTTATTATTCACACATATTCTTGATTGAACTCTGTCATGAAATGCTTCTCATATAATGTATCTGATCGTTGAAGATATTTTACCTTAAAACTATCAATAAATATACCTCTTCTTAAGTAAATAGTCCTCTTGTAAGTAATAGCCGTATAAAACTGGTACGGAGAGCACGTGATCGTAATGAATTTCATTGTAGTTAAATTAACGATGATAAAATATATATATACGAATGAAATTCTCCAGTTTTAATATGTATTGCATTTCTCTCTTTTCCACTTTCACTGTTATTAAGGAATTTAACTTTATCAAAATATTATATATATATAATTAGACTTCCAAACCAAATTATTTCATAAATGTGTTGTATGTATAATTATATAATATATGTTCGATATGTTCGATGTCTACATCGACAAGTAAATAAACGGTGGTAGTTAAATTATTCCGCTTCAGTTGCTCAAAAACAAAAACAACTCACATATATTGATGATGGAAGTATACAATAAGCGAAATTTAAGCTCAAATAAGCTAACTCAGAATATGTATATATTTGTAATATTGATGGAATGACACTATTCGAGAACAACAAATTTGTATGTATATTCAAACGTAGATTAGTATGTATAATAATTTGCTTTTACACATTGTTTAAACTATTCTTTATATTTTAATGTGTTTCAAGCTTTTGAAAATCAGTAACAAATACAAACAATAACATATATAGAAAATTATAATATCCATTATATTTTGTATGTATGAATGTGCGCTCTTATTTTACATATATATATAAATACAACCAACCATTGGCGTCCTTCTATTATTTTCGTTTGAGCGTCGAAACTGTAAAATGCAAATAATATGGTGTACCGCCAGGTTAATGGTTAGAAAAAGCATCTCAAAGCGGCGAACACAACTAATTTGTCGTCAAGGCTGCCTTTGTCTCCTTTACCGCCTTTGCCGCGTCCTGCTCTGCTGCATTTGCAGCAGCAGAATTCCATCTCATTGAACTGTTGTGGCCAGATGTGACGCTTGAGTTGCATGGGTATTGCCACAAGCATAAATAAGCTAATGGCACTACACCCCTCCGCCATCGCTCTCGCCGAAGCTGCGGTGAATGTTCGAGCGTGTGTATTGTAACTTGTTTATACAAAATAAGCGATGCCGTGCTAATCTGATTACTTACACTCGGTTGCTTGGTAGCGTCAATGTTATTTTAACGCTTGGCTGACAAGCTGTATAAAATTAAATTTACTAACCTGTTTTGATGTCCCTCAGCTAACAATTATATGGAAAATCATATATATGCATATGCATAGTATATATTATATTATATATACATAGTGTTTACATAGAGTTGATAATTTCCGTCGGTGCTTTGTATATAACTGTAGTTTGATATCTCTATTTTGGCAGCCAATTTGCAAGACGTAAGCAATTTTATTTACAGTTACAGTTTTAATATGAAATTACTTTGTTGGAAGTGAAGAGTATGTCTTTTCACCAAAGATTTTGAACTTACTGTTGGGGTCATTTTCGTAAATAGAAAACTATAATTTAAGGATAGTGGTGGTTAGTAATCTTCGAAAAGACACGAGTCATTATTTCATGATATCTTAAGCTCTGTCTAATTACTATAACCATCTTCCAGATCCAATTCAAAAATATGAAATATATAATGGAAATATCAAGTAAATGCTTTCTTTTGGACTTAACCAGATATGTAACGTTTTTACAAATCTCTTCTAAATTCTTTTCATCACAGTCTATGATGAGTTATTATCGAAAGCATAAAAATCATTTCATATAGCCTTTTCACAGAGGAGCTAATTGATCAATAAACCGGCCTCTGCTCGATTAAAACGCTGATTAAGATAGAATAGGAATCAGCTGATGAAACGCACCAACTTCTTATGAAAAGAAATATCAAAAATATATAACAGCTGATCGGTTATCGAGTGGCAGTGTGAAGGACAAAAAAAGGTTTCTCAATAAAAATTTTGATTGATCAATTAATAAACTCGAATTTAAGCTCTTGTGTTTATAGACAATTTCCCAGTATACACGTTGAGGTGTTTAAGAAGTTCAGAATTTAATGAAAAACTCCAAGTAAATGGGGACAGGTTTTTAAGATTGTCGAAGTTTAATTTGGTATAAAGCAAAATGTTCAATAAACTCGAGTTTTCAATGTAACATAATAGTATCACTCTATTAAAGAAGCTACAATATATTTTGAGTTCTAGTTCCAGAAAATATAATTTTGTAATAATTACTTTAGTTTACTTAAGAGCTGATAGTGTTTAAACAATATTTTATCTTACGGTAAACACTAAAGTGACAAGCACTGTATGGCAGTGTTAAGGTCGAAAGGAACCAATTCTCTAGAAATACATATAATCGAGTTGCACTGATTACTTAAAAAAAGGATAGAACGGTTCACATATTACACAGATACGAACTATGGTTGGATAAATAATTTTTATATGACTCGTTGCTTAACGCTTGATTTAGCCTTGATTTGTAATTCATGACTGCGTTCCGCGCATTTATGGCGACTCTACGAAAATATTTTTACACAAACACTATGTACGTGTATATCACTAAATTTAATAAAAAGTGCATTTACATATGTGGACATATAAAAATGCGTTTTTTAACAGGAAAGTGAGCAGCAGTTGGCAATAAAGTTCATAAGCTCGTTTTTCCATTCCTTACACAATATTTCACTGATTGCCTCCTTGTTGTGTCTGTTCGCCTTGATTGGCAGTTGCACTTGTTGGCCGAATGTGCGCTTGTAATCACTTTTTTACAGCAATATTTATTTATTTATTTAACTACTCAACCCAATATATCGCATTTTTATTGCCACATATTTGCTATTCTCTACCAACCCACCCACCACACATAATATGTATATCCTTGCGTGTGTGTGTTTGTGTTGTTGTTGCAGCGCGCTGCTAGTGCACATTAATCAATCACATGCAGTGATTTGCAGTTTCAATGCAATTTTCATTTCACTTTTTCTACTTTTTTCCGCTTTTTTATTTGCGCTCTACTTTCTCTAATATTTTATTTATTTATTTCCCTATTTATTATTCGCTGTTTGTGCATTTGTTGATGTTGTTTTGATTGTGCTTTTTACCCGGGGAGTGGGTCCTCACTCAGAATGTATATTGTTCAATGCCTATTGTTATTTTGTGTTTGCTTAGTTGTTTATTCTGTTGTTATCGCTATTGTTGTTATTGTTATTGTCCTTGTTTCGATTTTCAATTACATTTCGCTGCTGCCGCTTTGATGTTTGTTTTGAGTGTTTGTTAATGGCTGTTATTGGGTGTTTGTGTGGCGGTAGGTGTTTTTTTAGTAACACTACCAATATTTATTTGGATTTATAAAAATAGACTTGTATTCAATCAGGCATACTACACACATATAATTTGTATTGATCAGATTGTGCTCACCAGGTTTCCATTAATTTATAACTTTTATTGATTCTTTTGCTTTTGCGTATATGGGTTAAAAAGTTCTTAATTTGGAAAGTTGTCTAAGATAGCGCAAATTATGATCAATTAGCTCTTACCTTCTTCGCTCTTCTAACAAAATAATGTTGTCTTATGCCTTTGGTACATATGATAACATTATATAGCAATTCTATCTGGTTTGGTCCATAAAAGCTTCATGCCGCTTTTTGACTAGTGCCAATGATCGAATAAATGCCTGTTTTATGAAATATCAAGAAGTCCTTCCCAAATGATATCATAAAGAAAAAACAATTAATAACAATTTCTTTATTCTTTCAGCCTACTAAAGCCTCGCACTTCAAAGCATATGTCTTACAAACGGAACAAATTATATCTTCGTCCTTCTTCTTTATAGGATCTCTTCGACAATTTTGACTAAGAATTTTTTTTTAAATGATCAGTGAAAAGTTATTGTACTTTTTGCATCATAAAATATGTTGTTGTTAGTAAACTGTATGTGTATGTTGTAAGTAGACTTAGGAAAATCGCCGATACTGAGTCTTTTAAAAAGAACAAATAGTCGGCCCAATGTTGAAACACTTTTCCAGTTTTATGTTGCCAATAGCGAGTCAAAAGCTGGATTCTAACTGGTGAGTAATTGGAATCTCAGTATAAACTATTCACTTGATATAATTTTTCAAAAACTAGCAAAACTCGCATGACCTACAGAGGTGCTCAGTTGAAAAGTTTTTTTCTGGTGTGAATTTTTTTAAATTACTCCTGGCGAGTTATTTGTTAAAACGTGTATTTTTAGTTACTTGATTTATACTCAGTTTGGTTTGCCATTTGACAGAACTTACTCCGGAACAACATTTATTGATGATATACGGTCCCAATTGCTGCAAACATTGGTCGGAAATTGAACCACTCGATAGGAATTTATTTAAGCTATTAAAATAAAAATAAATTCTTGGCCATAACTTATAAGGCTCCAAAATACGGTACGATCATTAAGCCAGAATTGTTTTTTCAACGATACGGAATAACAGTTTTGGATGTACAATTCCACCATTTTCTATGGTTGTTATTAGCTAAGTCTTCCTATAGTATTTGACCAAAGTATGGACAGTCTAATAAAATTTCTCTAAACAACACTTTATGTTTCGTCTTAGTCTTGAATAAGTTGTTTAAACATCCTATTTTATTAGTACTATCTCCAGACTCAATGCGGAGTATCATTTTAATAGAATGGAACTGATGTAGCCGATCATATAATTGGTCCAGAGTTCATATTGTATGTGTATGTGATTGGCGTTGCAACCGTTTAGCCGGTTATAGCCGAATCGACGATAGTGCGCCATCTCTCTCTCCTTCGCAGTTCGGCGCCAGTTGGAGATCCCAAGTGTAACCAGGTCGCTCTCCACCTGGTCCCTCCAACGGAGTGGAGGCCTTCCCCTTCCTCGGCTTCCTCCGGCGGGTACTGCATCGAACACTTTCAGGGCTGGAGTGTTTTCGTCCATTCGGACAACATGACCTAGCCAGCGTAGCCGCTGTCTTTTTATTCGCTGAACTATGTCAATGTCGTCGTATAACTCGTACAGCTCATCGTTCCATCGTCTGCGGTATTCGCCGTTGCCAATGTTCTTAGGACCATAAATCTTGCGCAAAATTTTCCTCTCGAAAACTCCTAGTGTCGTCTCATCTGATGTTGACATCGTCCAAGCTTCTGCACCGTAGATCAGGACGGGGATGATAAGCGACTTGTAGAGCTTGATTTTGGTTCGTCGAGAGAGGACTTTACTGTTCAATTGCCTACTCAGTCCAAAGTAGCACCTGTTGGCAAGAGTTATTCTGCGCTGGATTTCGAGGCTGACATTGTTCGTGTTGTTGATGCTGGTTCCCAGGTAAACGAAATTATCTACGACCTCGAAGTTATGACTGTCAAAAGTGACGTGGGAGCCAAGACGCGAATGCGCCGACTGTTTGCTTGATGACAGGAGATATTTCGTCTTGTCCTCATTCACCTCCTGACCCATTCGCTTCGCCTCCTTATCCATGCGGGAAAAAGCAGAACAAACGGCGCGGTTGTTGCTTCCGATGATATCAATATCATCGGCGTACGCCAGGAGCTGTACACTCTTGTAAAAGATGGTACCCTCTCTGTTTAGCTCTGCAGCTCTTATAATTTTTTCCAGCATCAGGTTAAAGAAGTCGCACGATAGTGAGTCACCTTGTCTGAAACCTCGTTTGGTATCGAACGGCTCGGAGAGGCCCTTCCCAATCATGACGGAGCTTTTGGTGTTGCTCAACGTCAACTTACACAGCCGTATTAGTTTTGCGGGGATACCAAATTCAGACATCGCGGCATAAAGGCAGCTCCTTTTCGTGCTGTCGAAAGCTGCTTTAAAATCGACAAAAAGGTGGTGTGTGTCGATCCCCTTTTCACGGGTCTTCTCCAAGATTTGGCGCATGGTGAATATCTGGTCAGTTGTTGATTTTCCAGGTCTAAAGCCACACTGATAAGGTCCAATCAGTTTGTTGACGGTGGGCTTTAGTCTTTCACACAGTACGCTCGATAGAACCTTGTATGCGATATTTAGGAGGCTGATCCCACGGTAATTGGCGCAGATTGTAGGATCTCCCTTTTTATGGATTGGGCAGAGCACACTGAGATTCCAATCGTCAGGCATGCTTTCTTCCGACCATATTTTGCAAAGAAGCTGATGCATGCACCTTATCAGTTCTTCGCCGCCGTATTTGAATAGTTCTGCCGGTAATCTATCGGCCCCCGCTGCTTTGTTGTTCTTCAAGCGGGTAATTGCTATTCGAATTTCTTCATGGTCGGGTAATGGAACATCTGTTCCATCGTCATCGATTGGGGGATCGGGTTCGCCTTCTCCTGGTGTTGTACTCTCACTGCCATTCAGCAGGTCGGAGAAGTGTTCCCTCCATAATCCCAGTATGCCCTGGACATCGGTTACCAGATTACCACCTTGGTCTCTACATGAGGATGCTCCGGTCTTGAAACCTTCGCTTCATTTTTTCATAAAATTTTCGAGCATTCCCTCTGTCTGCCAGCTTCTCAAGCTCTTCGTACTCACGCATTTCGGCCTCTTTCTTTTTACGTCTGCAAATGCGTCTCGCTTCCCTCTTCAGCTCTCGGTATCTATCCCATCCCGCACGTGTTGTGGTCGTTTGCAACGTTGCGAGGTAGGCAGTCTGTTTTCTCTCCGCTGCGAGACGGCACTCCTCATCGTACCAGCTTGTTTTTTGTCGTTGCCGAAAACCAATTGTTTCGGCTGCAGCGGTACGCAGTGAGTTTGAGATGCCGTTCCACAGTTCCCTTATACCGAGATGCTGATGAGTGCTCTCAGAGAGCAGGAGTGCAAGTCGAGTAGAGTATTTCGTGGCTGTCTGTTGCGATTGCAGCTTTTCGACGTCGAACCTTCCTTGTGTTTGTTGACGGGCGTTCTTTGCTGCACAGAGGCGGGTGCGTATTTTAGCTGCGACCAGATAATGGTCCGAGTCTATATTTGGTCCTCGGAGCGTACGCACGTCTAAAACACAGGAGACATGTCTTCCGTCTATCTCAACGTGATCGATTTGGTTCCGCGTGTTTCGATCAGGAGACAGCCAAGTAGCTTGATGTATTTTCTTATGCTGGAAACTGGTACACAGACGACGACCATATTTCGGGCCCCAGCGAAGTCGATCAGCCTCAGGCCGTTTGGTGATGTTTCGTCATGGAGGCTGAATTTTCCGACTGTTGTGCCAAAGACACCTTCTTTTACCCACCCTGGCGTTAAATCGCCAAGTCGCCGACCATCGTGAAGCGCTCATAGGTGCGTTCTAGGCGCTCATAGAAAGCATCTTTGGTCACATCGTCCTTCTCTTCCGTTGGGGCGTGGGCGCAAATCAGCGATATGTTGGAAGAACCTCGCTTTGATGCGGATTGTGGCAAGACGTTCATCCACCGGGGTGAATGCCAGGACTCTGCGACGGAGTCTCTCTCCCACCAACACCAAATTTGCGCTCCTTTATATGGCCGCTGTAGTAGATGTCACAAGGACCCACCTTCTTCCGTCGTTGTCCCGTCCATCGCACTTCTTGGATGGCGGTGTTGTCAGCCTTGAGTCGTATGAGGACATCAACCAGCTGGGCAGAGGCACCTTCCCAATTAAGGGTCCGGACATTCCAGGTGCATGCCCTTATATCATTATCCTTAAAACGTTTGCAGGGGTCGTCATCAAAAGGGGGGTGTCTCATCCGAGGCTTTCGTAGATTTTTCATTGGGGGGTGTTTTTATGTGGTGGGTCCCAAACCCAACGCACAACCGCATAAGCGGGCTTCGCCTTCTCACTTTAGCTCGCCTTCAAACGGATGTCTGTTGGCTACCCAGAGGATACTTGGTCTAAAACCGGAAGTCGTGAGCTGCTTGGACCATGTGAGTTCATATTACCGGAGCGAAAATATCTTAAGTTCTACGACCCATGTTTCCATGTCAGGAAAAATGTTCTTATAATTTGTAATAATAATATTATAATTTTTTTACGATAATCTTCTATAATTCTATTATAAATGTCAAAATGTCGAATTATATCGACGTTGGGGCCGATATTGTGTTAAAGAAAAATTAAACCACTAATTTTCAAATTTACAAAAATTCAGTGTACATATATTCAATATGATTGTGAGTTATGTGTACATCAAATATATATGAGTTTTGGTGTGATTTTACAATATTTGGTTGTTGGGGATATTCTCCGATTGGTATTCGCAAATGTAAAGATAAGTTTTGGAAAATTCATTAAATTCACCTAGAAAGTAAAGTAGGCTGAAGTATCTACGGCTGTTCCAACAATGAATATATCATAAGCCCAGAAGATTTTTCGTAAGAAAATAGCGTTAATTTAACTATTTGGAAAACATCGTGTCTTAAGCCAATTTAATGACTAGAAATCATAGGTTTGCTTCGTCTTTTCCGCTTACATATTTCTGACCCTGTAACATCACTACACTGGTCAAATGCTGTGTCATTTAAAACTATCTTAACTAAATGCCTTGTATTTATAACCAACCATATATAATAAGGCAATGTTATGCATTTGAACCCTTTATCTTTACGGTCAGATTAGCATACCAAATTCTAAATTCTATTAGCATACAGAGTTAGCTAATAAGCATCAGCTTTTTAATGTCAGCTGTCTACTAAATTTGCATATAGTAGCAGAGCGCTCATTGCCCATTCACCGAGGAGATAACAAAATATAAACCGCCGAAAAAACTAACTCACTCTCCTCTAACTAATTTCATTTCATTTCATTGCTGACCTTTCGAGGCAGCGCCAGCGTGCGCTGCTACACCCATACAAGGGCTGAAAGTGAAATTACTTGTAAGTTTTCGCAGGAAACTTAGCATGAACTAGAATTTATTTACTCGAGCGTGTGTGCCACTAAGTAGCTATGTACATATGTATGTTTGAGCGTGAGTGTATGCAAATGGCTGAGTGTGTGAACAAGTGCAAATTTGCATGCGCACCACCCACTTGCCAATGCCAAAACTGGCGTCAGCGTCTACGCCTACGTCACGTCCGACACAAATTCACGCTTGACTTGGGGAGCACGGACAAAACGAGTTGGTGGCAACAGCAAACGTATATCCAGCGACCTTTACGCCCCCGCCCCCGCCCACACACATACACACATACAGACACGCAGGCAAACGCACACTTTCACACACTTTTCAAAATTAATTGAGCATGTTTAAAATTCAGCCAGTGGCAGTTAGGAAGCCGGGTGCCGGGCGCCGGGTGTCGGTGGTGAAAGGGTGACAGTTAAGCATTGAACCACATGCAAACATTCACTCACCCCCCTTTATGCTATATGTCTGTGTATGTCATTAAGCATAGCGATTGCAACATCTAAAGATAGTGTTGGATCACCCGAGAACTTGCAAAGGCATACCCACGCTTTCGTTCTAAAGAAATGCTGTCGAGCGTAAACATTATTCGGTTGTGGTCAGTTGCAAAGGCGGCAGGGAGCAGCGTAAAAAGATACGTCTTTGTAATCGTATCCGGGTTTAGAAGACGGAAAGATGTTTGACCGAGCAAACACAGTTGTAAAGTTGGCCTCAATTCAAAGTGTGTGCGTGCCATTGTCGGGCTGCCAATGTTTGATTGTGGCAACCACACGTACTGGCAGCCAGCAAACATGTGCCAAATACATAGTCAATTTGATTTGCTTGTGACATCGGTTAGCTGGAAATCCTCAAATATTGTACAACACCTCTAGTATTTTTAATACAGTAAATCAACCACATATATCTATATATAAACTAATACTCTGATGGTTGTAAGAAATCAGAAAAGACTCTATGTTTACAAGTTGTTGCAGTCTGAGTTCCAAGTGATATTCGTTTTTATTATTATATTTAAATTGTTTTTATTAATATACCAAGTGTTATTCGAAAATGCATGAATTGTGCTTCGCATTGTTTACGCATCCACCCTCTAGACTTCAGAGATTATTGCTTGTCCTGAAACGAAATCGTTGAGATAGAGATGAAAAAAACAGTTGTTATAAAAATCGCAGAAGCACTCTTGCCAACACGTGCTACTTTGGACTGAGTAGGCAATTGAACAGTAAAGTCCTCTCTCGACGAAACAAAATCAAACTCTATAAGACGGTTATCATTCCCGTCCTGCTTTATGGTGCAGAAGCTTGGACGATGTCAACATCAGATGAGGCGGAAGTAGGAGTTTTCGAGAGGAAAATTTTGCGCAAGATTTATGGTCCTCTAAACATTGGCAACGGCGAATACCGCAGACGATGGAACGATGAGCTGTAGGAGTTATACGACGACATTGACATAGTTCAGCGAATAAAAAGACAGCGGCTACGCTGGTTAGGTCATGTTGCCCGAATGGACGAAAAGCCGGAGTCTTTGAATGTGTTCGATGCAGTACCCGCCGGAGGAAGCCGAGTAAGGGGAAGTTCACTCCGTTGGAGGGACTAGGTGGAGAGCGACCTGGTTACACTTGGAATCTCCAAATGGCGCCGATCTGCGAAGGAAAGAGAGGAGTGGTGCGCAATCATCGATTCGGCTATAACAGTGAGAGATAACTTCAGCAGAAACAAAAACGGAAAACAATTGTTTAATAGAATACATCCTTAGCTCCTATAGAACTCTTCTATAAACGTACTGTAAACGCCAACTTTCTAGACATACCATTCAGGGGCGGTTATTAGTTATAGCAGTATGTTGGTTATGGAAGACAAGACTCGTGTGTTCTTTTAAATGTCTCCTCACTGCGTGTTCGCATTTATTTTTTTTTATCCGATGTACTTGCATATTTTTTCAATTCTGTACCTCGATAGGGTTAAATGAAATGTTTTTAACAAAAATAATCTATTCTCTTTTAGTGACTAAGATAGTAAGCTATGAGAAACAGATCCATTTGTACCAAAAAAAGTTAAAGGATTATAAAATGTGGTGATATTGAAGTGATAGTGGAGATTGTCCATCTGGTGGACAAAAATGGATTTCATTGCAAAACGAGTGGGTATTATAATGAAGGTCAGCCAAGTGAGTTGAGTTGTTGAATTAAAGAATGAGGAAGTTGGATACAAAACTTGGCCATGAATATATTTATAAAATTATAGGGAAAAGAGTAAAATCGCTTGGAAATTTTGACAAACTTTTAAACGCGTTCCTTATATTTAATAAAAATGTGTCTTGAAAATTTAATGGTTATGTTTTAGTCCTTTACAAATATATCACGTACGCTTGCCCACTTACTTTCACCGAAGTTTTTCGCTTTCGCTCACTAACGGTGCCCACTTGCCGAAGTACTTACACGTTTTTTTTTTTGACGTTTTCGCCACTATTTATTAATGACTTTCACAAGTTTGCGTGTGTTTCCAATTAAGCTGCCAGCCAGTTGAACTGTTTCCACAGTTGTTGCATTTGCCGCACTGCGCTCTCACTGAAAAGTCTACTTTCAGGCGCCACTCTAATGCTCGGTGATCCGCTCTATGCCCTCCACACACTCATACACAGGCATATGCTTTGCCTGCTAAGAGTAATAGTGAGTATGTGCTTAAACTTTTATGCGTGTGTAAAGTTGAAATTCGTATGCGTTCACACATACACAAGTAAATGCGGTTATGAGCGGATGTGTATGTGTGTGTGTTTGTGCGCTTATATAAGCTCACACTCATTTACCGAGTTTTTGTTTGTTTGTAACGCGCTATGCAAATGAGTAAATCGTTCGACGTTGCCTTCTGAAGTGGACGCACTCAGCGCACACTCAGCCCGACACAAACACACAGAAATATATATATTTAAATGTAAGTATGCGTGTGTGTGTGTGTGCGTTACATACCACTTCATTAATACTTACAAAACACTATGCTAATGGGTGGGGTACAGCATCATGTGCCACTAAATTGAGGTTGTTGGTGGGGAAAGGGATGCTAGCTAGTAAATTGCGAAAAAGGGATCAGAAGGTTCACATTTTTTATAGAGCAAACTAGGTCAGCTCAAGCTGACCTTCAACTTTGTGCTTGAGTAGTTGCCTGTACGTGCTTATACTCTATATGTATGTGTTGCGTGTGACGCAAAGCAAACACTGCATATGGCAGCAGTTGCTCTCACTCCCTCATCAGTTTGCTTTGCTTTACACCCGCACTCGCACCGCCTGCCACATTCATCTGCTGCTCAAATCACTATGCATTTTGCAAGCGTACAGTGGGCACTTGCGTGACTCACATAATTACTTATGCGTCTCTGCCGTAGTGCCGTCGCTAACGTTTGCACAGCGCTTAGCTCATGACAGCACTGACTGGCTTTCGTTGCATATACTCGGGCGTCATTAAATTTATGCTGTCGAGTTGGTTATTAATTAAAATTTGCGCAGCATCTGTTCGAATTAAAGTCAACTAATATATTTGGTTTGGCATTATTTTCGGTTATTGCAATTCTTTTGCTCTGATTTACTCTGTTTTATACACTTTCCAAGCATGTACATAGTTCAAGAGCGAAAGTGAAAAGTTTGGCATTGAAAAATAGTTGACTAATTTGTCTAAATAATGATTTTTGATAGACAGAAATTTCTTTTGAGACAAAATATGTGATTAATTAACTCAAAGAAGTTTTCTTGCTCGGATACATTTCATTATAAACGAGAGAAGGGTTTCATACCTTACCAAGACTCTTAAAAATGTACTTCGTTAATATTGGTAAATTATCTAAAATAAAAAAGCTTAATTCACTTAAAATAAGATCCACATATCCTGTTGTTGACCTTGTTAAACAGGATTAAAAAGGTTTCAGATTTGTTGATATATGGATACCTACTGAAGTTCTAGTAATTAGGAAGTAACGTTGAGTTGATCTCTGATTCGTATTATACCTAATACTACTATTATAAGGAGGAAAGATTTGTATTTATGTTTGTAGTGAATAAACTCGAAAACTACCTTGGTGATTTCAAAAATTCTTTCACCATTGCAAAGTCACATTCACCCCGAGTAACATAGGCTATAATTTTTGATGGAATCTCAACTTTATGAAAATGATTCCCAGGTATCAAAAATACTCCGCTGCTTGCAGAACAAAATTTCAAAACCTTCCACGTCGAGTCGGGTACAAGGGTGTGCAGCGGCTTGAAGAACAAAATATTAGAAATATACAAGCTCGCATTAGAACGTCGAACTCTGAGCGTTCTCAACGCCTTCATATTCAGAGAGAAAGACAATGGACAGCAAAGACTAGAGGTCGTAATCAAGTTTTAGCTCATTGCGAAGCTGGAGCGGTCAGCTTGTATCTAATATTCAAGTTATAGAGTAAGTAAAAAAGACCGTCCTCGTGTTGGAGAAATTAAGCTGAATTATTTAATTATTTTGTTTTTTGAGGCAGACTGTAGAGTAAAGCAAGGAATGAGTTAATAAAATGCATAAACATATCGGTCGAGATTATCATTTAAATATTGCTGTAAATGCTTAATACGATTTAAGTCCGAGATTTGGGCAGGCCATATTAGGAGCTTCCTAACATAACTTGTATGTTTGGGCTCATTATCCTGCTGGTATATAGAGTATCTTCTAAGTCGATTTTTTTATGCTGAGGGTTCTAAATTTGTACTCAGCATCACTCCGTAGGACTATCCCGTCATTTGCCTTAGATTAATACCAGATTTGATAGCCTATTGTAGTTACAGCAACCCAAAACTAAACTATTTTCCTTATCAAATGACAAATATTGTCATGGTATACATCCTATTGTCGTGTGTAAGTCTTAATTTTGCAAGCGAAACAAAAGCTTTATTATTATTTGGTAGCACTGTTGGAAGAAATATTCAAATAATAGTAAAAATGTTGTGGTGTATACATAATTTTGTCGAATACAGTATATCAGAAGTCAATTAAGTCTTATATATGCGTAATGTTGATCAAGGCTTTGTTAAAATATTTAATAATTCAAATCCATTAGCGTTTAATATTTCTCTTATAAAATCATCTAAGCACATTTGACGTGAATATTTAGTTAGAGATTACATAAAATTGTGAATAAAGTTATTATATTTAAAAAGAATTTCAATGTTTTTTTTCATCACATTTTATTATTATATATTCTAAACATATTTACCTGAGATTTTGTTATGAATAAAGTTTACTTATCTAAATACAGATACTTAAAGAGAAATATCTCAAACAGTTTTTGCAATACTTTTTTATATTTATTTTAAGCATTTCAACTAAAAACATAGTAATCGATCATGCAAATCAGCTGATTACTAGAACTGACACCTTACAACATTTCTCAAAAAAAAATTTGGTCAGTGCGTATACGTAACCTCAAATTGCAATAGTTTACTGTATATACAAACGGCTCCATTTATATTTATTAACTTTTGTATAATTTGTTTGTTTGGTTCCACTGTTAGAGTAAACATGCATTTAGAAACAATTAAATTGAAATGTGTGCTAAACAATCTCACTGCTAGGCAAATACAATACAATAAAAGCAAATGGAAACTAATGCAAACATATACATCACATAGATGCTTGTAAACAAGTGAGAGTTTTCAAATGCATAAATAAAAAATGTCTGCATGTGTTTCATACAATTTCTAAGTAGAGCACTTGAAATAATGAATTAATTATTCAAACGATTTGCAGAGATAAAACTGCTTTGAAGGGATACATATGTAACATGATAACAAATGAAATAACTCAAATTTAAATAACAAAATGTGGACTGCGGACAGAAAAAGGTATTGTAAATAAGGCAAAATGCAAACACGTGTGTGCAAATAAACAACAAAACAACAAAAAATAAATAAATGAAATAATAAACTAAATGGACTGTGGAGAAAAACTAATACACACATGTATCGCTCTATGCGGTTAGTAGCAAACACTTCTTGTTGTTGTATGGGAAAATAAAGTGCGAGCATGTTGGTGAGTGATATAATAGAAGATAATGCGAACAGCCACAACGACAACAACAACAAGTATAACAAATTTATTTGTATCAAGACATTTCGGTTCACTCAATTGCGATGCAACAACAAAGCTGGTGTAAAAAAGTAGAGATAAATTGTATTGTTGTAGGCTATTTGCTAAACAAATAAGTAATATATAATACAAAATATATACTATATACCATATATAATATGCAAATGAATACATATGCATATATAAATATAAATTCGGATAAAGGCATACGCTACACATTACACCAAGTATTTGCCACATTTTCTTCATTATTTTATTTTTCTTTGAAAACAAAAAACGAAGATAACAAGGGATAATGACTTTGAAAGAAGTTATCAAGCGCACACTTAAATTGCTAATTAGGTTGAGCAAAAGTTCACATACGAGTATATAGCTGCATAGCGCTCTCTCTCTAACTCTCGCCCAGTGATAAATTACTTTCATATATATACATATAAACAATGCAGCGAGTATCCTTGTATTTATAATCCATGTATGTGTGTAATTCTACCGCTTATCCTTGACTGTAATTGATTCATGAATTGTCATTTGTCAGTGGTCACGCAGTGACACCCGTTTAGAGGAAGGGAGCCGGAGAGTGTTTGCTGACAAGACCCTTGACTGTAGCACCACAGCCTTGAGGCTATTCAACATTGTCCTTATTGTACCTTTTTTACAGCAACACCAAATGCGACATTGTAACAACAACAATATCCACTCTCCGTAGGCTCGCTATAATTTATGCTTACATGCACGCACACATGCACCCGGACATCGAAATTACGCAAATTCGAAATCTGCATGCTGTAACCTTTTTGGGTCTCAATTTATGCTTGTGTCCACTCAGTGCTGCCATGTATGTGTCCGTATATTTCCCAATTTAGTGCGGTCAACCGCATCATTTCACAATTAGTTGCCAGTTGTATATTTTATTAGTTCTGATTGTTCTTCTTCTTAACTGAGATGTTAAACACAGTTTTTCGAAACAACTTTATTTGCAACTTTTTTCTGAGAGAGGAGAGCAGTTTGCCGTTCACTCATTTGGTAAGCTATCTCTAGTTTCATCGAGGTATTTATAACTAATTGCTGAAGTTGTTGTTATGTTAAATTATGCAGAAAGTTTGGGATTTGATTAAGATTAAGGTCCCTCAAAGACATTAAATTATATAGATCTAATAGAGTATATTAAGGATTTGGTATAGTAAAATTCTAGAGTGGTTGAAAAGCCTCTTCTAGCTTAGAGTCATGATAAAAATTTGTGGAAAAATGAAAATTTTTTTGGAAACAAGAGACATTATTTTAAGATTGGAATGCTTGATATGTGAAAATTCGTTTCGTGTTTTATTCACTCTGTTTGATTTTGAAAACGAAACTTTTTCCCAAAGGAAATTCAGTTGATTTTGGTGCCTCAATTGCGTTTACTCTCCAATACCGTACCTTTTTACCTTTATCTGTCAGTTTATCAAAAGAAAAAGTTGTCATTAATCCTATTCAGCTGTTCGTGAGTAAATTGTACGATCTAAACATGATCTCGTGGATTAAGTATCTCTAGATAAAAACTACGATCATAGACCCTATGATGTGTTATGTTCTTGCTGCTCTACATAGCATTCGTGTTTCGAACTTCTTCTCTTTATGGCCGTCTAAGGCGAGTCTGTCTGTGAAAGCATTGGTCCAAGTTTCAAAATTTATATCGGCTCTCATACATTAATATAATTTTCGTTATTCTAGTAGTTGTGTGTTATCTTAATAAAATGTTCAGTTACACCAGGAACTTAACTCTTCCTTACTTGTTATCACTAAAACTGTAGTAAACACTTGATTATTCTATTGAAGTTAAATTTACGAAGGATTTTCTTAATTAACAGTAAGTGCTTGTCTAGTGAGTGTCTGCAAAATTACTTGATTCAATTAGTGTTCCAATTTACAATATTCTTCACAAATCAATCAAGTACCTTGAGTCTGTCGACCAAACTACCACCATCTGCAAAATTATGCTTAGCTGGCACTTATACTCTTTCATATCATCGCTTCTGTTTTAAGTGCCTGCCCACCTCAGTTGCCAGTTCGTTTCGTTTAATATCACCGGCCATAATCCAATTTCTATTTACTCGACGGCCGAATGCATTACACCGCTGTGCTGTGCTGTGACTACTGATTGCCAACGGCTGCGTCAGCGCTAAATTTTTATTGGCAACAATGTGAAAATACCGAAAGTTGCTCAAATTGCGGCCGAATGCTGCGCACACACCTTCAACCAACAACAGCAGCAACATCTGCTGCCTAATCCCTTTCAATGGCGGCCATTGTTGTGCTGTAAGTTAAAACACGGCTGGCGTTTATCCGCCACTGTATTCACAGCCTAAAATACGTTTTATTTTCAGCGCAAGCTTTTTTGTTTGCGAAATCACTCTGCCTTTCTGATAGGCACTCAAGAATGCGAGCATTTTTCTGTGTTCTGATGTCGGCGTTGATTGTTATCACCATTAATGTTGCCATCATGATTATCCGTTTTCAAGTGGCAAACGCAGGTTGTCTTAAGTCGTTCATTTACCGCTGCTCTCTCTCTCCCTGTAGAAACTACAAAGCTCACGGTGTGCACGTGTGTGTGTGTGCGCTTGTGCTTGTGACACTAATGCAATTTGGACAATTTCGTGTAATAGTCATTTTACGCGCTGGAAAGTTGTTTGCCATGAATTCGGCAATTCACATTTAACTTTTATTTAATTTCATTTTTACTTGCAGCACTTAAAATGTCTGAGGTTAAGCAGACTTAGTGTTTGACAGCTAAATAGGCTTATATGTGTGTGTGTGTGTCTGTTGTCTTAGAACTGTTGTTTGGCATTTGTGCGTTCAGTTTGTTAGCACAGGAGTTTAGATGACCACTTGAAGTATAATTTTAGGCCGAATATTAAATTATAGTGCCTGAAGTTTAAGCATTTGTTGGAAATCGATATAAGCTAATGACCAGAAGTAAATTAAACATGAAATCGAAGGAGCTTATTATATTATTGTTAGTCGTTTAATTCTTGTTCAGTAATCCTAAAAGTATTCTAATTGCGATAGCTTTTCATTAAGTCTCTTCACTGTTTAAATTCGGAAATACATTTTGATATTGATGTTGTTATAAAGTTTAATATTATTTCAACAATTTCGAAACCGATACTGATGGCGAGAGTATAATGGCAAGAATCAAATGAGTTTTTGTGTTTCTAAGCCATATTCTTTCTCCCTTCGCACACTATATTACTTTGAGTCATAACTATTGCTTATAGTAATATCGTCCTAGGGAAGTATGCAGGTCTGAAAACTGTTTAAACTTTTTAAGAATATATTATTAACTTAAAATAAAAAAAGGCGATAATCTTTTTTTTTTTAATTAGGGGATAAGGAGAGATTTCATAGTTCCAACATATTAATTTTTGTAGCATTGGTAAAAAATAGTTGTGAAAAAATCGTTGTGAAGGTCTCGGAACAAGATTAGTCTTAACTCAAATATGAAGTGATAAAAATTTCAAAGTCCTATGTATCCTGGTTCATTAGTTACAGGATGTTGCTTATAGGCACAAATTAAATTATTATAAATAAACTAAACACTTTTCTCATGAAATTTTTTTTTTATAACTCTCTTATCTTTACTTATTTATATAGTTCACTTTGTTTTAAAATAAAACAATTTTTTTTTATGTTTTTGAGCACTTTTTGTATAAACACTTCAGTATAACTTTTTCGCGAAACCGATTTTGACAATTCCACTCTGCGGAGAAGGCCTACTGAATGAATACGTACACAGCGCATTACAAAAAATGTAACTGTAAGCTTGCACAACACATAAGTCTACATAATTGAAAAACCGCTGGTCAAAAAAATTTAAATAACGAGAATTAGAAGCCGGTAAGTACAATGTTGCCTATAGGCAACATTGGGCATGAAAGGGTTAAGGAATTTTGGTAATCTTCACGGTAATCTATATAAAAAATATTTGATAGATTATTTCAAATTTTTTCTAAAGATATATAATTGAGTTTGGCTGCCAGGTGTGTTTTGACAATTAATTACAAAAATATTTGAATTAAAGAAATATTGACTGCTTAGGAACAAAGAAGCATTAACTTTACATTTGCTCTCGTTGAGGCAAATATAGACTTTTTACAAATATTTGTCTGAAATTTAATATTATTTACTGATGTTGGGAAGGCAATGAGTGCTACAGCGAAGTCTTCAAATTTCTGACAAAATTTCTAAAATCAAATTTTAATTTTTAAGTACGAATCAGTAGAAACACAAGGGTCTTTGCCGCAAGTTAGCAATACACAAAGAAAGAAATTTTTGAGTAACACCATGGAGAAGCAATGACAAAGAGAGCGTGCGAAACGGAAGTGTTGAATAAAGCAGAGAAGAAATCCTTTTCTAACTTTTCTAACATATTTATTAAAATTTTAATTAAAAATCTCTTTCTTTCACAACTTCGCAAATTGGAGTGAGTAGAGATTTGTTGTAGAAAGCACGGCATGTGATGTCAGTGAGCTTATACAGGCACGTACTTGTATGCATGTATGTATATAAGAATGTATGTACCTGTAA
The DNA here is from genome assembly GCA_031772095.1 of Zeugodacus tau. Lineage (NCBI taxonomy): Eukaryota > Metazoa > Arthropoda > Insecta > Diptera > Tephritidae > Zeugodacus > Zeugodacus tau. The sequence goes on from CM062652.1 coordinate 31,517,492, forward strand.
TATGACTTTTTAAAGCCGAGCAAAGCAGAATTGCCCAGCAACCTAAAATTCCGCTGTGCTGTCTAAACTTGCAAACTCACACACACACACACCGCGAGAGTAATATGAAATTTATGAGCAACGGAGTTTCTCACGCCGACAGAGGAATTTTGATAAAATACTAATGGCTGCGGAGCCATGAAACCGGAAGCACGTTAACAGACAGAAACGCTGTTGTGGCAGAGTTAAATATGCGGATTAATGTGCAAAACAACAAATACAACAAAAAACAGAGTAAATGAAAAGGGAGCGCAGCAGGAGCAGCAAAAACAACAAACGAAATGCCTCGCTTTGCAATTTCTCAACCACAAACACACATACACAAAGAGATATGAAACAGAAAAAAAACAAGTTGGGGGCAAAATGAGGCGCAACACAGTGGGCGGTTGAAACGAAATTAATGACATTTTTTTGTCGACTTCCTCTTTGAAATTTAGAACGATGGCACTTCCTTCGTCAAGCTCAACCGTTGAAACAACGGAGAACAGTGTGGGAAATACGTGGGAAAAATCGAAATTCATTTGACAACGTTACGTAGAATTCTTCTGTGTGTGTGTGTGCAATTTTCGGCGAATCTTCGTGACAATTTCTGTATGTGTGTGTGCGAAAAGGCGGCGTGCAACAGGATCGCGTGAATTAAATTCGCCTTGAAAAAGTTTTCACCACTGCCGCGCCAGTGAACCGAGGGAGGGCGCTGAGCGCTGCCAACAAATTAGCTGTGATAATTAAAAAATAATATCCACGCCAAGGGTATGGGCGCTAATGAATGAGCGTGTGTGTGTGCCGCTGCGAATTTTTCTCAAGCAGTAAATACATAAGGAAGGCCGAAAGCTCAGGCTTACTACACTTGTAGGCGAAAGTAGACAGCTTAGTAAATAGCGAATTTAACTTCCAAAGCAATTAGCGTAATTTGACTGTGGATTGGGTCGACGGCGGCGGAGGGCACTTAGTGAGTTAAGGATCTATGTTGAGAGTGTTGACGAATTACAAGCAAAAACAAAAATAAAATAAATGGAGAAGTATTGATTTTTTTGCCTTAAAGTTTGTATATTATAAATATTAATTAACGTAATTAAATATGCTAATTTTTAAGGTTCTTCCCCATAATTTTCAAAGCCAGGAAGTTTGGTTGAAATTTATTTAGATTTTATATAAAATTTTTTGTGAGAATTTGAACTTAGAAAATTTAGTTTGGTTTGAAATAACCTTTGAGTAATATTGGAAAGTAAGTCGACTTGTATTTTAGATATGTATATAAAAAAGTTATACTTCTTAGTGATATTCCAACAAATGCATATAATTTTGTATGAAAGAAAACTAGCGAGAGGGAAAGGTTAAAAATATGGTGGGGTGACCTATACTTTCTTAAATTCACATTTTATAAAATTATTATGCACAATTTATAAAGCAAAGTCCAAATCATTTATCATTTATCATTTCTGGGATCTGACGGATTGATATCTATAATATTTACAATTGGATTATGATAACTAAAATACGATATGAAATGTCTTACATCTATTTTATCTATATTTCTCGCGAATACCGCATCAATAGTCGTACCTCCTTTTATCGTAGGATCATTTCTTCCATTGAACATTGCTTATGAAAATTTCTTTCTGAGGAATGCCAGTAATGGTTCAGCTTCTGGCAATGAGAAATTTACATTGAAATCTCCCGCAAGGAGTACCGGTTGTTCGCTATACTCTACCGGTTTTCCGAAAATATCTACAAAATCTTGCGAACATGCAGTTCACAACGGTAATAAAGCTTTACCGATGAACAATTTTATGTCTCTCATCGATGAATTTGGCAATGGCAATTAAATTAATTTTTTTACTATTATGATTTTCGCTAGGATTCATTTTCCATTCTTGCAACAGATTGTGAATTACCCTGACTGTACTTATTGACTGCATTAATATATTAATTATATATAATTATTTGTATAAAACCTTGAAATTTATTCATTAAAATCACCACACAGAAGTCGTTTTATCCGTTGTAACCGAGCGATCATCGAAGAAACATCATTTCTAATATGCCACAAGACAAAATTAGAAACGAAGTTTATAAACCTCACGCTGTCAGATAAAACGATATCGCCGGTGCTAATACTTTCGATTTGCAAAGAAAGTAAATGAAGACTGACTACAGAAATGATCCTTTGAAGTACAGTCTTTACTTTTCAACGGCCAACGCAGAGTATTTCAACCAAAAGTCACACAAACTAGTTGAGAATTCGCAGAAATGAAACAGAAACGAAAGAAAAATAATGCGCAAGCATACAATCATACATGTGCGTACACATGTTAATATGTCACCAATCAAAAATTTAAACATTGTTATACAAAAACAAGAATTGCTCAAATTGCATAAGCATGGCAAGTGCTTTGAGTTCTCTGCTTTACTCTCATTCACTCTCTCTCTCGCTTGTTTAATGCTATAGGTTGCGCAACCAACAATTATCGCAACCTTTTCCGAAGTCGTATAAGAAGTATAACTTCAAAAAGACTTACAAAATCTCAAAGGTTAACACTATTTTAAAGGAAGAGATGCACTCAAAATGGTATACAAAATTTTAAATGGATGTGGTTCCGCCCACTTATGGGTCAAAAAACTCCAATATAACTAATATTAGGGTTTCCATCTTTCAATGGACTTTATACCATATATGCCGAGTATGTGGGTTAAATTGTTTGTTATATTAATAAATGTAAATAAATAAATTGTGAGAGTATAAAATGTTCGGTGACACCCGAACTTAGCCCTTCCTTACTTGTTATTGTTGTTGTGGCAGTGCAACAAAATGGTATGTTGTTATAAACCTTGATCTATTCCTGAGTGAACGATGTTTGGTGAGAATAGCTGGACTTATGACAGAGAAATGTGCAAAAGAACTGATGGCTCGCAGTAGTCAAAAGTATTTACACACGACAGTAATACAGTTTAACCTGTTCTTAATGAATGATAATTTTATATTTTAATTTTATTGTTCTGTTACTATTCTAAAGTGATAAATTCATAGTTGGTTATTTCGCCTTTGGCCTCAAAAACATCCTTCTATCTGGTGCGAATTGATTCTACCAAATTGTGTGCTAAGTTAAGCGTTAATTTAGACCAAATTTCGGTAATATCGGAGTTTTTGGTCATTGCATCAATTTTCATCTGATTTTTAACAAAAGTCCTAACATTTTCAATAAAGTTTAAGTCGGTGCTCAGCGTAGGCCAACTTGATTTGCTTCATTAAAAAGTTTTTTAAGTAACGATTCTTCAAGGATATGGAACATTGTCTTTTTTTTGTAAAATCCTGCCAATAGTTGAAAAAGGCCGATGGACCTGTACAGGACCCCTATATTTGAACATATACGGAAGAGAAAGTGTAACATCGAGTTCAATAACCTGAGAACGATTGGATGAAATATTATAAAACATTGTCAGTATTATGGTAAATATTAGTATTCTACAAGGGACAGAGACTTTTTATTCGTATTTCTCGGTCAGTCTAAAGTACTTTCAGCTCATATATTATATGTCGCTTTTGTATATTCTCTATTGATTTTTAGTAAATTGGGGACTTAGTTCAGCTTCGGTTAGCTTTAGACTTTGTACGACTTAATTATGGAGAAAAAATCTCTCAGATTGCTATGAGAAAGTGATTCTGTAAGAATAAAACGAGTGCACTTCTAGCAAGAATGAACGAATTAACGAGTAAAGACTTTTTAAATATAACCATGTATGCTGTATATCTCAAAATATTTTAGATTTAGCTTTAGATGCAATGATAACTGTTTTATAATTTTTGAATCCTTTTCGATTGGTCACAAATTTATCCAATTGAGTTTGTGCAAGAGAATTTTTTGATTAAAATTAGAGATTAGATTAATATTTCGCTTGGACTAAATTATTTCTCAATTTGTCTCACTCGAAATTGAAGAGAAAGTCATATTGTCATTAACTCAATATTGAAAATTTTTTTTAATTCAATTAATAAAAAATTTTAAAACAGTATTCGAAAGCAGACGTTATTTTAAAAGAAAATCTTCATAGTACACACATTTCTTTCGTCTTATTTTTAGTTTTAATTTGTATAAATTTTTGAAATGGCCAAACACTTTTGGTTACTAAAATCATTCTTTTAAAATCATAGTAAATAAAACATAAATATAAATCACTTTTAGCACATAATTTACAGATAATTACAAGACTTTCAATCACTTCAATTACATTGGCTTACTTAAGCGATAAGCTTAACAAATATATAGTTAAAGTCAGTTTAGAACAAAAGTATATCCATATCACATAAAGCAAATATATTTGTCATGACACTTTGTGAAATGAAAGTGACCGCTCCCTACGAATTGCCTGAATCGCCTTTCAAAAGGCAGTCGTAAATATTTAAATTGTAAGTAAATGCAGGCATTAAGAGTTTTTAGTGCATGCAATGCGCCATTTGCTTACATGCACATTTATATGCATAATAAAGTGAATACATTACGCTTCATAAATAATTAATAACACTTACGTATATGCTTTTAGGGAATTACAATAATTTCCACTGTATATGCCTTTTCTCTGCTTCTCCTTACTTGCAGCGCACGCCGAAGGCAAACAAAAACAGCACAATCATTTTGAGATTTCGCAAGGAGAACATCTAAAGCTACACCAAAAGTCATATCGAGTTACTAAGGTAAGTACGAGCCGACAATTTATGCATTTAATGTTTTGCTCGGGCGCCCTTAACCCACCACCAGCCATCACCAGCCATTTGAGCAGCTGATTACTATGCATAAATGGTCCCTATTTCTGAGGCAATTGACCGACTCTTTCTCGAATTGCCATCATTTACATACGCACATGCCACTCTCCATTTCTCTCTCTCTCTCTCTCTGTGTATGTGTGTGTGTGGCTGGCAATTTAATTTAATGGTTGCATATTTTAAATTTGCACGGACAAGAGCATATGAACGCAGTGTTGGTCAAGCGACCATGTGAGCCTTTAAATATATTTTGTTGTAAATACGAGTATGCCTGTGTGTGTGCGTGTGAGCATATGTTTTCGCATGTAAACGCACGCATAAGTGTCCGTTGCTGTGTTTGAAGTGTTCGCACAATCCTTTAGCATTTCATCTCATTTGGCCATTTTAATGGCAAACATATGATAATGAAATGGCCAGTCATGCCATTCAGCAATAACACATACATATGTATACAAGTACATTGCTTAAGAGCGCATCTCTATAAATGAAAATTAACAGTATGCTGTGTTTAAGTATGCGTGTGTGTTTGGCTTGGAATGGTAAATGAATTACTGCTCGAGTGGCTTGAGTGCACAACAACAATAACAAATAATATGTGAGTGAGGCACTTGCAGCCGTTAAGAAGTATGCCAGCAAATTCATATGGCAGACAAATGAAGCCACAGGCTGGGCAACAGCTACTCATAAAGGGTGTTTTTTTAGATGTATGTTTCCCAATAAGGCATCACTTCTTTTGGAGCCACAACATTAAATTAAATGTGTTTTATCTCTACTTGGAGTACATGTGTCGAAAAGACACCCTTTATAATGAAAGTGCTAGCATATATGTGTAAGTGCCACATTCTATTCTATGCCCCACACACATATGTATACGCATGTGTCACGCATTTCCTTTACTTATTTGCTGGCCTTTCATTGTGGCAATTATTTTGCTTTTCTTGGCCATTTCAATGGAATGCATTAAATAATATTAAATTTCATAGCCTTTAACATCCTGCAGCAGACACGCACTCACACTGCCAAAAAAATGTGTGCTTATCCGCTTACATATACACGTATTTTTCATTCTTCTCATATGTGTACTGTGCGCCTTTGTCCACGCTTTATAAATGCCCGCTTTGTTTGTTCCGCACCCATTCGTTCGTTCGCCAACCGCCGCCGCAGCTGCTCTCATTTGCTGACCATTTTTCCATTCATTTCAACTGAATTGCAATAAATGATGCAAACAATGCGAAAATATGAACTACGAAATGTGCAAAAAGGCTGCAGTTGCATGGTAGTGCTCGTGACCACAAACACACACACAGATACTCATATAAGAGATATTATATATAGTATATCGTTTCTTCTCTCTACTCTAAGGCGCTGCTGCAAGTGGTTGCTTGCTGTGTGCCATACTCTAAGTAAATATCCATTGCTGCTACGGACTGTGCCACTTGTGCCCATTTCGCACAAATGTGTTCAACTTCTCTATGGAGTTAATATGAACTTGTACATTTCTTTTATGTCTATTTAATTTGCTCGCAAAAATGTCTCTCCGCAAGCGATATGTACTTCACTTGCTTGTAAACGGTGTTATCCAATTGGGAATAAATGGTGGTGAGAACGTGTCAGTGCCCTTAATTGTCATCGCAAGCATTTTATGAAAATATTGTTTACTACATATTTTGGTTAAGGCGTGGAAAAAATTCAATAATTTTGAAGATATCAGTTCCTTAATATGTGTTTTCTTGACTTAAGACAATATGCTCTCCGAAACTTAATATACTACCTTATTTCGAAGTCATAGCGAGTATTCAAAAGGCACCTAGACAAGTCGAGTCTGTCGTAAAAGTTAGTTACTTGACTCGTTGGAATATGACTACTTTGTGACAAAAATCTACTCGTCACTGTTTAAATAAAATATTTAATTGAAAATCTGAATCTGAAAGTATATGTAGAACTTCGTATATAAAATATTCAACAAATTTCTAAAAAATATCATAATAATAGTAGAATTTGGAATCGACTTCCTAACTCTTTGAAGCTAAATGTCACAAGCATTGAAGTGGAAAAGCAACTATCACAATTTTCAACAATAGCAATTAAGTTGTCCATAAAGAATACTGGCTCATAACATTTTGCCTTGCAAAAAATGAAAAAGAAACTATTTTTTTTTATAGAAGAAATAGTCAGCTCAGTATTTTTGCATTGTAGTAGATACTCATCATCGCTTTGCTCTCTATCTTCGTCGGTTGGTTCGAGATGTTGTTTCAATCTGATGATGTTGATACTTGTTTTTACATGCAGAGTTTTAAAGTTAGAAGTTGCCTGCCAAGAGCAATATACGAAAATATCCAACAATTTATAACCTCACAATAGCTCTTTCTTTCCAAATATTGGCCAACGCTGCTTAATCGGTGAAGTATTTTTTGTATATTTTTCTCTTTCTTTCTTAGTAAAGAAACAACTGTTATTGGCTTTTATCCCTCTTCCAGCTTATTAGTTTCGCCATGCTTCAAAGTTTCCGTTTTTTTATTGGATCAATGAAAATGTCTTTGTAGTTTGTTTTATATCTCTTTTTTATGAAAAAACAAGTAAGGAAGGGCTAAGTTCGGATGTAACCGAACATTTTATACTCTCGCAATTTATTGATGTAATTTTATTACACACAATTTGAAATAAAGTCCAATAAATTAACGAAAATCACCATAAATAGTATATGGGGACTGAGGTAATTCCTAAACCGATTTCACTATTTTTCAAGTTATGACCCGATTTTTACCATTTCAGGTACAGAGAGAAACTGTTATAAGAAAAAAATGCAGAGGGAATGAATAACATTAAAATATCAGAGGGATTTACCTATATTTTCGGTGAAAAATTAACCTTAGGCACTGAGTTCTTCATGTTCGATATCAGGGGCCTTGAAAAGTCATGGTCCAATTTTGACAATTTTTTCACAAGTGATGTCACAGCTCAAATACAGTATTTGTGTAAAGTTTTATTCCGCTAGCTTCATTGGTTCCTTATGAATACATTATAAAGTGAACGAATCAGATGTAATTCAAAATTGACTTATATGGGAAGTAGACGTAGTTGTGAACCGATTTCGCCCATATCCCACCCGTGTCATCAGGATGTCAAGAAAGTGTTATATACCGAATTTCATTGAAATCGGTCGAATAGTTCTTGAGATATGGTTTTTGACCCATAAGTGGGCGACGCCACGCCCATTTTCCATTTTGTAAAAAAATCTCAGTGCAGCTTCCTTCTGCCATTTCCTATGTAAAATTTGGTGTTACTGACGTTTTTCGTTAGGGAGTTAACCCACTTTTAGTAATTTTCAACCTAACCTTTGTATGGGAGGTGGGCGTGGTTATTATCCGATTTCTTTCATTTTTGGACTGTATTAAGAAATGGCTAAAAGAAACTACTGCAGAAAGTTTGGCTTATATAGCTTTATTGGTTTGCGAGTTATATACAAAAAAGTAGGCGGTGTCAAGCCTACTTTTCCAAAAAAATTACATCCAAATGTGCCCCTCTCTAATGGGATCCTATGTTCCAAATTTCATAACTTCATTTATGGCTTAGTTATGACACTGTATAGGTTTTCGGTTTTCGCCATTTTGTGGGCGTGGCAGTGGTCCGATTTTGCTCATTTTCGAAAGCAACCTTCCTATGGTGCCAAGAAATAAGTATGCCAAGTTTCATTAAGATATCTTAATTTTTACTCAAGTTACAGCTTGCACAGACGGACGGACGGACGGACGGACGGACGGACGGACAGACAGACATTCGGATTTGAACTCCACTCTTCACCCTGATCACTTTGGTATATATAACCCTATATCTAACTCGTTTAGTTTTGGGTGTTACAAACACCCGTTATGTGAACAAAACTATAATACTCTCTTAGCAACTTTGTTGCTAGCAACTTTGTTGCGAGAGTATAAAAATAACTATAATAAGTCATCTGAAATATGAATAATTGTCCATATTTTATTTGTAAGTTGTGTATCTCTAAAAGAACACCCGTATCTAAGTGTATATTCTACGTTAATTGAAAGTTGAATGCTTTCAATTATTGAGCTTTTTATTTTAAAATTATAATAAGCAAGATATTAATTTAAAAATTTATTCTGTTATATGTATATATCATATATTATTAAACAGGTATCAATTCTGATATCGCTGAGAATGTGGTCATAAAAAATGCAGCTTAAAAGTCGACTCTAAGAAATTTGATTTTAAACATTTCGAAACCTGTTTTAACTTTTGTTTTCTCTTATTTCAGAATTACTCTGAATATTTAATATTTTAAACTTAGGTAAGGAAGGGTTTACTTAGCAATTAGGTCCTATGAGTAGTGTTGGTGATTCAAGAGTATATAAAAAGATTGGTGATTTTATTATTAATTAGTCCTGCTTATATCAAGCTCCTTTACAACTACTTTTATACATTTTTATTCTTGATTTGCATTGCAAATTGTGTAGTAAAACCTAAAAATCAACATAAATGAATTTGACAGATCTTATGCGTCATTTCATAACAAGCACAATCTGGCATTATAAGAAAAGACTAGTTAGCATTATTCAAAAAAAGTGCAAATATGTTGCAGTGCAGTCATGGACATACACACATACTTATGTACATAAGAAGTCGCCACCTACGCCAAGATCAAGTGATTATATGCACGAGTCACCCCATGCCACTGCAACAACGGATAATAAAATAAACGAGTGGTTTGTTAGCGCAGCAGATGACAAAGTGAAACGTGTTCAAGTGATAGGTTCTTAACGTAAATGCACAGCATGTGCCACATAGATAATGCATGATGCAACACTTTTTAGTGGCACTGCAAGCAAGAGCGATAGCAAGATGAAAGCAAAAGGTACACACAAAAGCAACCAAGCAAGACATCGCCAGCAGATAGTGGACAGCATTTGCAAATGCTTGTAACAACAACAATAACTACAACGACAAATCTTGGTAACTTGTTGACTCACTTGCCACACGAAAGACCGAGTTGGGTTCAAATTGTCTGCTGACTGGACTGATGTACTACACGGCCAACAAGCGTAAAGCCAAAGCCAACGAGCTTTATTTAGCGCTAAAAAGTGATTTCGGCCACTAATACTGCCGAGCAACCGACAGCGCCAGCAATCATTGCAATCGGCGGCAGCACGTGACGTTGGCAGTGAAGCGAGTGAGGCACGTGCCTTTTGTTGCTTGCCGGGAATGAGGTCAACAACTACTATGCGCTGTCATATTAAACTGTATTGAGATTGTCTAAATATTAATTTTCAACAAATTTCTTTTGTGCTCTGATTCATTGTGCTTGTTTGTATGTGTGGGTGTTTAGTTGTGTATGATAAATGATAGCTTATAGTATTCTTTGGTAATGCAAATTGCAAAGGTAGCATATCTACGACAATTTTCTTTACAACAGCTGACGTGCAAGAAAATTTGCTGCGCTTCTCAGGTTATATACATCTAAAGTAGATATCTAGCATCTTCCGCCTTCATCATACTAAACCTCTTGCGAAGACTTAGTCATTCAGAGCATCATCGCTGAAGCTGCATTGCGCAAATACCTCGACTAATAACTGATAATTTTATATAGTTACTTATACTGATATTATGGTTAGAGTATAACGTGCAGCCAGCGGAGCAGCATCTTCAGGTAGCTTTAGTTACACACAGCTACACTACCGCAGTGTTTAGTTGTTGTTTAGTGCAAGCTTTGTGTGCGTTGGTGTTAGTAAATCGTTGTCTTATTTACCTTGCTTGAATTCCAACTAAATTCCTTACTATTTATTTTGCGCTTGTCTCTTGTCTTGTGATTATACTGAAGCTTTGCGTTTTACCAAGAACTTAATTCTCATTTGTTTATCTACGCCACCCGCTAGCTTTTAAGGGGAAAATACGAAGGCAGATGTTGTAGCTGCTAAACAAATGCGGAGGGAATGTAGCTTTTGTACCGATTCCCATTAATTAGAAAATACTTGTATCTGATTGTGTGGCTTGATGTTTCGTGGAAAAAGTGGAAACCATTTTTTTTTAATCTTAAGTTCTCTGTTATTTGCTTCAATATTAAGTAAGGACTCTATACACATCTCTAGCATTTTTTTATAAAGAAAAAATAATACAATTCCCTTAAATTATCCAATTCACAGAACTTTCACACCTTCAAGGAATTGAAGTTCATTATTATAAAGCAGAATACTACATCAAGGCAAAAAAATGGAAGATAACTGACAAAGTTAGATGAAATTATGCTTAAATGTTTCAAAATCTTATTAGAAGACGTAAAATGGGCTAATGAAAGTTACTTAGTATATAAACAATGTTATGAGTTCATAAAAATAATACTTGAGATGCCTGTATCCATATGGAACTATTTGATTTATACCTTTAACCACTTTCAATAAATGTACTTAATCATTTTTATCTATTTACGCTCCGGTGTATCTGCCCTTTGTTGGCACTATAAAACATGCCCTTGTCGCCAAAGGTCTTCGCATAAGTGTGAATCGCATTGGAATGTTGGGGCGTATACGTAACATTTGTGTGATTAATTTATTCAGCGCGTAAGCAATCAACTTTATCATACACTGCCATTGATTATCGTGCTAAATTAGTATTATTTATTTAACTGCATGCATATCACGTTTTTAACTTACATTTGCAATAAATTATTTAATAGCGTGCATATGGCTTATGGCATAAACGCAGACAAATATACACACATATCGTCTATCCTTGCATACCGTCATGTAATGTTAACGAAGTGCAAATCGTAATAGTTGTTGTACAGTTACTTCAGAATATGATGTAAAGCATATGCAACGAATGACCAACATTTATGACGGTTTAATGAGAAAAATAACGGCAAGTTTTTATTAGAGAAAAGTTAATCCTTGAAAAGCATCTAATGAAATAAAAAGTAAAGGAATTAATAATTCTTGATTGATGGTAAATTAAGTATAATGCTATCCCTCACTTTAAATATACTTTTTTCATAATTTATTTTTTATTTTATTTTTACAGCTTAAAATCTCTCTCTCTCTCTCTCTCTTTAATTCTGCAAAAGTGTGTGAAAAATTATGGGCTTAATGTAATGCAATTAAATTGAAGAGACAAAGTAGGGGAGAGAGGCGGATACCTTTTAAAGTAATCCGAACTGAAGGAAAGATGTTAGAAAAAGGGTCTTTAGCTTAATGTGATTTAAAAACAACAATAATTTGCGTATTTCAAATAAAAAAGAAAAAAATAATAACAAACTATAAGCAAATAATTTTGTGGAAAAGCTAAAACAATTTCCGCGAGAGCAAAACATTAACAAAATATCCCTCACCACATGTTACGTATACGCTCCGTTGCTGCATTATTAGTTTTACTCAGCATTGAATTGTTTATATAAATAATATTGTAGTTTTTCTAAGGCAACGTATTTCCATTGGAATAACAACCAAATCAATATGCGCTCGTGGCATCCAATAATGGCAGCGAAGTCACGTATTTCTCTCACATGACCGCAGCTAAATTGAATTAACTCAATTTCATAAAGCAAATAACTAAGTAAATATGAGACCACATATCCTCAAAGCTTATATAATATAAGTTAAGGTTCTTTCAAATATATTAGTTTCCCTTACTATCGCACTTTAGCATTTACTTGCGTATATATAAATATTTTAACTGCCTTTTCTCTATACGCGTACGTGTATTCAAATCCATCAAAATCATTTAACTATCATAACAACTGCGTACAAGGCAAAATACTCGTAAAATAAGGCTTTTCGAGCTTTATTAATTTTTGTATATACATATGTAGTACATGTGTACATTACAATGTGATACATTTTATCTTTCAACATATGAGTGTATGACAATTACGTCAACAGTCCCATCTTCGCTTGATCACGTAAACCATTGAAATACATTAAATGTTGACAGCATTTCGATATTTATATACATACCTACATACGCATACTATACCAATTAACAGTTATAATATTGTCACGTTGTTTCATGTTACTGTGACACACCTTGTGTATTGTTATTTATAGTTGATTTCTTGCTAAAGCTGGGTGTTTTTCATTCATTGAAGGTTAATTATTTTATAATGAAGCAGTGGTAGGTAAAAGCTTTTACATAACCTTTGACAGCCATCTTTATTATAACATGAAGGGCTGAGCTGCGTTTCAAATTGTCCAAAATAAGTTTTAAAAATGCCTTTTGAGGTCATAACGATAAAATTAGCCTAAATTTTGGTGACTGTCAAAATTGTTCAATGCCGATTTAAATATTGTAATATAAAGTAACAGAAATGAATTTGTCATAAATATTAAAATTCTATGTGGAATATTTTTTTCATTTAGTTCGCATTCGTTGAATTTAGTTTTAATTTAATGTCGACATAATTCCATTAGTTATCTTAATATTGATCAACATTTATTGTAAAAGCTCAGCCAGAGATAGAGATATGAGATATGAGAGATGGAAGGAAAATATATGCCAATTCATTCACACATTCAAATAATGTACTTGAGGAAACATAGCCACTTAATTTCATTAAGCTACCCGACAGGTTAGCTATATGTGTTTCAAGGCCAATTCCATTTTTAGAATCCATTATAAAATTTATTATATATCTGCATATGTATTTCATCGGTTGGTATGGTATAAAATCAAACGAAAGGTTAGATGATTTCCTATTTCCTTCAAATTTAGTACCGAACCACGATATCTTTTGAGCCAAAATTGGCTTTGACATTTATTGCAATTTTATTAAATTTGAACATATTCGATAAATGGAACCCAGTCATGCTTATAACGGGTGATTTTGTAGACGTGTGCTTTTCAATGAGGTTATGTTGAAACAAAGGTTATGTTGAAAACTACTAAAAATGCTTTAATTCAGTAAGGGAAAACACTAGATACCTTAAATTTCATTATATAGAAGGCACGGAAGAGTTGCACTTAATTTGGTATACACAATTTTAAATGGGCGTGGCTCCGTCCACTTATGGGTCAAAAATCATATCTCCAAAACTACTCAACCAATATCAATGAAATTTGGTTTGTAATATTTTCCTTACATCCCAATGATATGTTGTGAACCAAATCGGTTCACAACCACGCCTACCAGAACGTCGAAGTCGGTCTGAATAGTTTACTTTACACAGAGCATAAATATTGCATTTATAGTGTCCCCCTTTCTAAAAATCGCCGAAAACGCACCTTAAGTTTTCAAGGCCACATATATCGAACATGAGAATATCAGTGCTTCTAATCATTATTTTACCGAATATATGTCTCCGTGCCAATTAATAAAATTAAATAAATTAATTGCGAGAGTATAAAATGTCCGGTCACAAGCGAACTTAGCCCTCCCTTACTTGTTATTATTTAAATATGCATGTTTACAAAAATTCCAAAATTAAAAAACTGACTGCAAATGATATTATTCAAAATGAGTCTGAATTACTTTTGAACAATAACTTTCAAATTGTTGCCTAGTGTAATTTAAACTCTCAATTTTAAGTGGAAAGTTTCTTTTACAGAGTAATATAAAGCGCGTCGAACTTTTACGCTTTAAAAAATGCACCTTTCCCCAATTATGCAGCATTTAAATGCTCACTGTTGAAAGCGTGTTTGTTTCGGGTTTGCCTTAATGACTGGCACGCGAAAGTTATTCTCGTCTTCCAGTTTGCTTGTAATTTGAAATGCGTCTGCGTGTAGCATTTCAAAATGCGCAATTTAGACGTGAAACAAGAGCTCCCAAACGATTTTCTCCAAGCAATGAAGGCATCAAGAGCTGCTCTTACGAAATGGTCCACCATTTTGTGTTCCAACAATTTCGCTTAAAACTTTCGTTCATACCTCGCGTTGTTTCTTTTTTTTTCTCTTTCTGTTTTTAGCTATAAACAATGAGCGCGTACGAAAAAAATTAAAATTCGAGACGGTTTTCGTAAGCTGCCTACAAATGTTGGTCTAAAACATCAAGAACGGTGCTATAGTCAACGGTCCAAGCATCGTCTGTTTGCCATATGTGTATGTGTGTTTATGTGTGTGTGCAAGGCATAATGAAACACTTGCTTTGTGCTGGCCCGTCGCTTTGACATTTAACTTTTGCCACTTGAAATGTGAATAAGGAGCAAACGACAAGTGTTGGCTGCTGCTGTTTTTTGTTGTAGCTAGAAAACAACAACAACCACCGAAATTATAATAATGAAAAGTACACTGAGATATTTGAAAAATAAATGCAAGGGAGCTTAGAGCGTTTGTTTCTTGTATTAACATACACATATGTACTACATATATAGTATATACGTACTTATATAGACTATATGTATACATACATGTGTGTTTTGTGAGTCTCTTAGCAGCAATTTACTGAAGAAAATAATTGTTTGTCGACAGCAGCGACGCCACTTACACTGCTCCTACAGACTGGCTGTCGCTGACTGCCTGCAATTCCTTCGCTCGGTGGCAGCGCAATATTGTTGATAGCCAACAGCAATTTGCAACTAAGCAATTATTATCCCTCCGCGAAACATGTCGCTTGTTGTTTAGGAGGCACATAATACCAGCTACAGCCCTCACCCGTGCCGCAAAAAATGCAAACAAAATAGAATTTTTAATAAAAGTGCTTAAGTAAAGACTCGTGTTATTGCTGCTTACTAAGCTGCTGCAGATTTTTTCATACAAAATAAACAGCAACTAAGCCAGGATCCAACGGTCAATGGCACTTAATTTCAAATACATTCACAAATACATACATACGTATATATTTGCCTCCATTCAATCTGTTGCCGCGCGCAAATGTCATTAGAAGCGGGAGCAGCTTGAGTAGAAAAGCTGATTGGCAAGCTAAAAATGCTGGTCATCGCTGCGCTCAATTGTGCACTTGAGACGGAAGCCAAATTGTTATTTGCTGCCGAATGACTTGCAACATATGTGTGTCCATATGTACATATATGTAAATAATAAATGCTGAACAAAGATAAGCCAAATGTATGCAAGTGTAATAAGGGCAAGAGTGTTGTTTGCTTACCAACACCAGGGAAATTAGCTTGAAATGAGTGAAGCAAAAAAAAAAGGTCGGGAAAAGGATTAACTCGTGATTGCAATGATATGAAGTAGCAAACTGCTTGCTATTTGGACTAAACGCGAATTTGGGATAGTGACTCAACGAAATGCTTGTCTGAGGAGCCGATGGTGTGTGACTCAGTGTTTATTCGAGAGTTTCGATGTATATAAAAATTATTTTTTTCAATAAAAGTGAGAGCAAATGTGTGACAAATATTTAATTTTTTTTAGAAAAATGAGTAATAATAACAAAAATTTTAAGAGATGACAAAATTATGAACAATTGCTGAATACTTTACTTGTCTACTAAGTAGATGGTTGAAAGGAAAATGTTGTAGTTAAATTCCTATTCTGTCAAAGTTCGAGTAACTGGCAATAGTATATCAGTATATATTCTTGTTTTTTTCAGAGCAATTATCAGATAGAATACCAAATACCATCTTTAAAATCTAACTAGAAGATATATTTCCAATTAGGTTACGCTAGATGATTATCAAACTTTGACAGTAATAATTGTCCAATGTAAATCCAGTACTCTTTTTTCTCCAACCCTTACCTTAGCGATAAAAAGTCTATTGTCGAGTTCAAAGTTGTGACGTTGAGGGTTTTTCCTACTCGAGCAAGTAAATTCTGCCGGGCTTGTGGAAACTAAAAATATTTAATTTTTTTTTTCCAAAAACCAAATATATTAGAGTTGTACTTCTCTTTTCAGACCAATTTACTTGAAAATAATCAATTTGGTTTTGATTCTCAGTTTGACCAAAAAATAGTCACTGTTCGTAGTGAAACTCTTTTCAATGAACAGTTCAGACTTTCTCTACTCTTCTAACTCCAAGCTGGAATTTCAATTTATAGCAGTCAGTGTGCCGTTTCAATATTTTGTTGCTGCTGAGTCAATATCGTCTTGTGCTAAATGAGTTCACTAATAAAATCTAAAGGCATTGGCCCTTTCCTGATCCAACGTTTTACACTTAGTTGAGGTGAGTTGAAAGTCATGTAGTTCAGTATATGATTCAGTCCACGAAAACATAAAGGAGTGTGTATTTAAAAATCATTATGAGAATAAACGAATCAACGCACACATTGTATAGCATATACTTGTAGTATACACTACATTACACACAGCAATACATAGGTACATATTAAAGAAAAATTTGCAGTTGGGTTCCCATCCATTCTGTCTCTCATCATTCTTGCTACTCCTTTCGTATTTACGCTCCCGCGGCACTGTGGGTTAGCTGTAAACCAATATTTGTGCTCATCTATCAGCATTTGAAGTTTAACTCCGCTTTGTTTTGATACCCTGTGGCATTAGCTGAAAAGCTGTTGTGCGCACAGCTCAGCTGGTCGCTTCACTGAATTAGACTCCTCAGGTGAAACTTAGTTTGTATTTTCGCTGTTTATTTTTTAATAAACTTTCAACTTTTAGTTAAATGACCTTAGCAGGGTGTACTGGTGCTCATTACTAATGAAAATGAGGGAAGGATCATATTGATATTAAAAATTGATATTTTTAAGGCTCACTTTGAATTGTTGTTTAATACCACACAACTTTCTTTTTTAACTATTAGAAACAAATAAGTGTAACATCTCTCTTTTAAAAAAGCAATAAATTATTTTCTTTAATTTGTCTGGATTTGACTCTATAGTACACTCAATCATTCATTCGAAACCTTTGTCATATAAATGGTTGAACTTTCGAATTTCTTTTACCTTACATATGAACGCTTTTGCAGAATTTTATCTGATCTTTCGGTTATATCAGTGACAGTTTCAGATGAAGTAACAAAACGATTGACTGGACATCTTAAATTGTAATTTATAATAAAATTCTGGAGAATAATGCACAAGAAATGGGCGGAAACATAAAACAATTTGGGCAAAAAAAATCGAAAACCATTATTGTTATAAATAAGTAAATGTTAACAGATACATTTTCAAAAGATATTGTCATGCCCACAACGTCTAAATTAAAAGCAAATGGACAATCAATAGCATAAGAGTTGTAAAAAATTTGAATTCTCAAGAATTTGGGTCAAATATAAAGTGAAATAAATGCGTAAAAATTCAGAAAAAAATATAATAAAGGAGGTGATATAAAAAATATGTATGAAATTTGATACAAAAGCGAATGAAAATGAGCCGTACCATACAAGCTTGTCACCAAAACATACCAAAACAAATAAATGAACGCGCTTTTATGATTTGTATATTGCGTAAAATATCGCGAATGCGTGAGCCTTTCTGAAAAACGGAAAGTGAAGATAACTTCAATGAGCAGCAACGGAAGCTGTTGAATGTTTTCGTAAATTTATTTGTCATATCCTGTAACAACAGCAAACCGACTAAGGAATTCATTTCGTTTACATTATTTGCATTTGAGGGTCGAAAACACTATAATTTTATAAAACAAGTGAACTAAAAAATTGTTGACATAATTTTGTGCATTTTTTAATTTGGTAAATAATATTTATATTTTATATATAATAATGTTATTTGCCTTACTGCATATTGTTCTTTTTTCCTTTCATTATTACGTTATTTTAATGGAATGAAGTGACTTGAGTCATTCTGGACTTAAAACATTATTCCCAGTAATATTTAAATCGGCATAAAGATTTTTAACTTTTTCACTTAAAACAACCTTCTTTTTATAATATTAATTATGGAGTCATATGTAGAAGTTCACGTAAGTGAGGAAAGTTTCTGACTGCCATTCACTTGGGAGTGGCCAGGAACGATTCTTTTACATGTGGCTCAAGCAGCTCACAACTTCCGGTCTTAGACCAAGTATCCTCTGGGTAGCCAACAGACATCCGTCTGGAAGCGAGCTAAAGTGAGAAGGCGAATCCCGCTTATGCGGTTGTGCGTTGGGCTTGGGACCCACCACATAAAAACGAATAACCAGTGAATAAGAAACACAGGCCTCGGATGAGAAACCCTCTTTTGATGACGACCACGGCAAACGTATAAAGGACTATGATTTAAGGGCATGCACCTGGAATGTCCGGACCCTTAATTGGGAAGGTGCCTCTGCCCAGCTGGTTGATGTCCTCGTAAGAGTAAAGGCTGACATCACCGCAATCCAAGAAATGCGATGGACGGGACAAGGACGAAAGAAGGTGGGTCCTTGTGACATCTACTACAGCGTCCATATAAAGGAGCGCAAATTCGGTGTGGGATTCGTGGTGGGAGAGACTCCGTCGTCGAGTCCTGGCATTCACTCCGGTGGATGAACGTCTAGCCACAATCCGCATCAAAGCGAGGTTCTTCAACATATCGCTGATTTGCGCCCACGCCCCGACGGAAGAGAAGGACGAAGTGATCAAAGATACCTTCTATGAGCGCCTAGAACGTACCTATGAGCGCTGCCCCGCCACGATGTCAAAATCGTGCTTGGCGATTTCAACGCTAGGGTGGGTAAAGAAGGTGTCTTTGGCACAACAGTCGGAAAATTCAGCCTTCATGACGAAACATCACCAAACGGTCTGAGGCTGATCGACTTCGCCGGGGCCCGAAATATGGTCATCTGTAGTACTAGATTCCAGCATAAGAAAATCCATCAAGCTACTTGGCTGTCCCCGGATCGAATCACTCGCAACCAGATCGATCATGTTGTGATAGATGGACGACATGTCTCCAGTGTTTTTGATGTGCGTACGCTTCGTGGTCCCAACATCGACTCGGACCACTATCTTGTAGCAGCTAAGATACGCACCCGCCTCTGTGTAGAAAAGCGCACACGTCAACAAACACAAGGAAGGTTCGACATCGAGAAGCTGCAATCACAACCGACAGCCGAACGATTTTCTACTCGACTTGCACTCCTGCTCTCTGAGAGCACTCATCAGCATCTCGGTATAAGGGAGCTGTGGGACGGCATATCAAACTCCTTACGTACAGCTGCAACCGAAACCATTGGCTTTCGGAAAAGCCCAAAAAACAGCTGGTATGATGAGGATTGTCGTCTCGCAGTGGAGAGAAAACAGACTGCCTACCGCGCAATGTTGCGATCGACCGCAACACGAGCGGGATGGGAAAGATACCGAGAGCTGAAGAGGAAGCGAGACGCATTTGCAGAAAAAGAAAGAAAAGAGGCCGAAATGCGTGAGTATGACGAGCTTGACAAGCTGGCCGACAGGGTAATGCTCGAAAGTTTTACGAAAAGATCCGGCGACTAACTGAAGGTTTCAAGACCGGAGCACACTCCTGTAGGACCCCCAGCGGTGATCTAGTGGTTGATGACCAGAGTATACTGTGTTTGTGGAGGGAACACTTCTCCAGCCTGCTGAATGGCAGTGAAAGTACAACACCAGGAGATGGCAGAACCCGATTCCCCAATCGACGACGATGGAACAGATGTTCCATTGCCCGACCGTGAAGAAATTAGAATAGCAATTACCCGCTTGAAGAACAACAAGGCGGCGGGGGCCGATGGATTGCCGGCCGAGCTATTCAAATACGGCGGCGAAGAGCTGATAAGGTGCATGCATCAGCTTCTTTGCGAAATATGGTCGGAAGAAAGCATGCCCGACGATTGGAATCTCAGTGTACTCTGCCCAATCCACAAAAGGAGACCCCACAATCTGCGCCAACTATCGTGGGATAAGCCTCCTTAACATCGCTTATAAGGTTCTATCGAGCGTACTGTGTGAAAGACTAAAGCCCACCGTCAACAAACTGATTGGACCTTATCAGTGTGGTTTTAGACCTGGAAAATCAACAACTGACCAGATATTCACCATGCGCCAAATCTTGAGAAGACCCGTGAAAAAAGGATCGACACACACCATCTATTTGTCGACTTTAAAGCTGCTTTCGACAGCACGAAAAGGAGCTGCCTTTATGCCGCGATGTCTGAATTTGGTATCCCCGCAAAACTAATACGGCTGTGTAAGTTGACGTTGAGCAACACCAAAAGCTCTGTCAGGATCGGGAAGGACCTCTCCGAGCCGTTCGATACCAAACGAGGTTTCAGACAAGGTGACTCGCTATCGTGCGACTTCTTTAACCTGATGCTGGAAAAAATAGTTCGAGCCGCAGAGCTAAACAGAGAGGGTACCATCTTTTACAAGAGTGTACAGCTCCTGGCGTAAGCCGATGATATTGATATCATCGGAAGCAACAACCGCGCCGTTTGTTCTGCTTTTTCCCGCATGGATAAGGAGGCGAAGCGAATGGGTCTGGAGGTGAATGAGGACAAGACGAAATATCTCCTGTCATCAAACAAACAGTCAGCGCATTCGCGTCTTGGCTCCCACGTCACTGTTGACAGTCATAACTTTGAAGTTGTAGATAATTTCGTATACCTAGGAACCAACATTAACACCGATAATAATGTCAGCCTTGAAATCCAACGCAGAATCACTCTTGCCAACAGGTGCTACTATGGACTGAGTAGGCAATTGAAAAGTAAAGTCCTCTCTCGACGAACAAAAACTAAACTCTACAAGTCCCTCATCATTCCCGTCCTACTTTATGGTGCAGAAGCGTGGACGATGTCAAACATCCGATGAGACGGCACTAGGAGTTTTCGAGAGAAAGGTTTTGCGGAAGATTTACGGTCCCTTAAACATTGGCAACGGCGAATACCGCAGAAGATGGAATGATGAGCTGTATGTGTTGTTCGACGACATAGACATAGTCCAGCGAATAAAAAGACAGCGGCTACGCTGGCTGGGTCATGTTGTTCGAATGGATGAAAGTGCCCCAGCTCTGAAAGTTTTCGATGCAGTACCCGCTGGTGGAAGCCGAGGAAGAGGGAGACCTCCACTCCGGTGGAAGGACCAGGTGGAGAAGGACCTGTCTTCACTTGGTATTACCAATTGGCGCCAAAACGCCAAAAGGAGAGATGCGTGGCGCACTGTTGTGGACTCGGCTATAACCGCGTAAGCGGTTTCTACGCCAGTTAAGAAGAAGAAGAATTATTAATTGAACGATTGTAAGCATTATTCTTTATTTTATTTTCGTGGTAATATTTTATTTATATCACATGCTCAAAAAGTATACTCCTAAAAAGTTAAAAACAGTTGGAAACCATAAAATATATTTCTTATGGTAGACTGAGTGTACTTGAAGTATTAACTAAATATTTATAGAACCCCCGACCTTCGATTTCGAAAATAGGAGCTTAAAGGACAAAATGTTGGTAAGGAATACCTTAATATCCCTTGCGCTTTACGCCGTCAGTGGTATATTTATATTTCGGAATGTTTATATTGTGAATTATTAATTTCTACCAGCCAATCAATAGTACGTTAGCTATTTAAATATTTATAGCCATTTATTAAGAATACTCGCGCATGGCACACTTTTTTCAAGCGCTCGGGATTTTATATACATACATTTGTGAGTATGAACAATTCATCAATAAATAATTAAGATGAAGCTACGATATGAAGTTATTTTAAATTTATAGGCGTATTTATATTTTATGCATTCACTTTCACGAGGCCACTGAACGATTGTTCTCATACCAATTCATGAGAGTTTTCCAACAAAAATTTGAAACAGATGTTAAATAATTTAATTATTGAAAAACTTACAAATTTTAAACTATTCATCAAAGTATCAAAGAGAGCTGTTGGTTTTCGGAATTAGAAGAGTGTGTGAATCCCATGTTGTGGGTTAAGTGATTATTTCTGAAAATTGTTTGAGATGATTTTACTATAATTTAAAAATTGACACTAGTACTTAGCTTTGATAGTAGCATTGATTCCATCTTCAGTCTTGGAAAAGTATGGAGCAAAAAAATTATTGGTCAAGTTTTTCTGGTTTCAAGAGTACTTCAATAAATATATCCTGAGTACTATGGTGGCTTAAATTTTAATGGCTACTATATAATGAATTTCGTATAATATCATTAACGATTATAAGGGTAACTTTGGCAAAACTGCAAGCAATACAATGAAATCGAACCAAATTAAGCCACCATTCAAAGTCTGATAATACAAAGAAAGGAGCATATTAAATATAAACGCATTTTATACTATTTTCATAACGCTTTAATTGGAACAACTGATGATCGGATGATATATAAATTAGATACTTAGAATTATAATTTAATACAATTTTAACAGTTTCTGCAGTGTTTAAATGAGAGACAATTAGAAAAAGGAGCATTCATATAAGCTAAAATACTTGTTATATATTCATACCTCTGTGCATTAAGTGAAACATTTAGACTACCCATTAACTCCTTTACAAGTAAGTATGTACGCATAATATCCTTGAATATATCCCACCTGCCGTACTACTGAGTAAAACTTTTGCAGAAAGAACCTTCGCAAGACTACGATTTGCTTTGATGCACATTGACCCACAGCGTTTTATATATTTTTACCCTCATCTCACATAGAAAACTCTTACTCTCTTCTTCCACCGCGTAATTGCAGCGCTGTTAGTGCGTGGCTATTACACGTTGCCCATAAAATGCTTAACTGCAGGTAAAACGCATAAAGTGAAAACAACAAATTAGCCAGTTCCCCCTTTGTACCGTTAAATGCATATATATTCGTACAGTGAAGGGGATATCAATGCTGGAAATTGTGTTTTGCAACTACTGACTTTCACATTTTATTTGCCGCATTATGTTACCCCACAGCACTATAAATTCTATAGCTGCCAGCACTCATTATGTTATCGATAACCTACTTTGATTTGCTTTGCTTATTTCATTTAGAAACTTTATTACACCGCTAAATCTACCGTTACTCCGCTTTTCATTTGTAAACTGAGCTGAAGCAATCTGTGTTTGTGTGTGTGTGTGTGTGTGTGAGAGCCGTTCAATGCCATTTATGCCGCTGAGTTATTTTAGTTTTTGTGTGTAAAATTATATTTATTATTTCTCCGCTTCCTTTTTGGCCCTAAACCCCCACACACACAAACACGCCGATTCATTGGAAATTTATTTATTTTCGTATCGTAAAAATTCTGCTGCCGGGCAATTGATAGCGCGCGAAAAGAAATTGCGCGTTATAAAAAGGTAAATATTTGCTGATGTGCAGATTTACTTTGAGATACACTACCGTGTTGTACCTGCAAAGTAATATGCGTGTGTGTGTGCTGCTGAAATTACTTAGTTATTTGCTTATTTAAGTGCGTATATGCTGATTACATTTTCCCTCTTGAGAGCCGTCGAACAACGGTTAGCTCACCTCTAACAACACTCACCTGTTCCGCTTTATGGCCTGTATGCCACTCTTGTTAAATTCGTGTACTCATATACCGTTATTTGTTTAGTGCTGTAGTGTTGTGTCGTTGTATGGTTGTACTTGGCACTCTCTCACTTCGCATAAAAGACGCAATAAAACCCACAAACTATGCTTAATGAACCCACCATTTTCCGCTGTGTGTCTTACATTGTAATTTCAGCAATAGCTACAAGGCCACTCGTGAGGGTTGAGTAAACATTTAATTTGTAACTTTTGATGATGCCACTTTATTTTCGAGGTTATATAGTTAATAGTTTGTGTTTTTTTTTTTTTTTTGTTTTTCGCTTGTGGGACCCCTTCGGGGTGCTTGTTTAATTTTAGGTTTATTGTTAACAGTTGTTGCTTTTGTTGTTATTTTTGCTGCTGTTGTTTGCTGCAGCGATTTTTCGCTCATTTAACTCCATACAGCAGCTCAAAGATTTATGTGCGGCAAGCGTGCGTTTCGTGAGTACACTCCTCTCTAGGTGTACAATGCAGCTATTTTCATGTAATTGTATGCGTGTCCATGTAGTGTGTTGTTGTTGTACTTTATTCTGTTACTGTTGTACCGTTTGCATTTGCAATAAAGTTATATATGTTCATTAACACCGTAAAGTGTTAAGGATAATTGGCGTTTGCACTGGCATTTAAGTTGCGCATACGCCGTGGACTCCGCGCTCAGGTGCTACCTTTGCTTTGACCTGTACACAAGTGTTCAGTTGTTGTGGTGGGTATAAATAAACTTTTACAAGAACTAAAAAGTGAAATTATTATATACATTATATACATTATTATATATATGTATGTATACATAAAAAACTCTAAAAAAATTAAAGAATTAATTTTCAACAAATTTTATTTAACTAAGATTGTAATATCTGAGCCATCATTTTCGTGGTTATAAATCATTTTTTTTCGTGCCAATACAAAAAATATATAGTTTATATAATATAATAATATTTTTCTCTATTATAAACGACAATCTTCAAAAATATTTACTGCTTACAATTTAGCTGGCATAAATTTACTTTCATTGCTATAATTATATCTTGTTAATTATTTTTGAAATCTGAACACTATAATTGAATAACATACTATATACCACTTATTATTACTTGACTCTTCGTAGTATCCTTTAAAGCTGAACGTAGACTATAGCGACTATCTAAAACTAAAAGTATCTAAATAATATAACATCAAAAATAATTTCCAAATGTACGTCAAAATCTTATTGGCTACGGCTTCGGAAAGTTCTTCTACCATTACTAATACTTACCATTTTTATTGCAATCAGCTGAGTACATTTCATATACATATATGTTTTAAATTCCGCTCTCGAGACACGTTAGGTACGAATCTTCTAAACCATTGTGAACAAAATAAACTGATATAGATCATTAATTAAAAGAAGACAATAGTGTTCTCTTTTGAGGTGAATCAAATAGATCAATTAAACTGGTTATTAGTTAGTTGTTTTGAAATGGTGACTAATATCCTAGAGGGAGTTTTGGGTTTTACTTTAGATAGAAATCGTAACCTTTTATTTAAACCACATAGTAGTTTAACCCAAAATATATGTATTATATGCCAGACATTTCCCGACCACTGGTAAAAGAAGTATTCTTCAGGACATCGGAAATTCCTATTTAAAATCTGAAGTTAATTTAATAAAAATACTTTGACAGCCTAACAGAAGATTTTGCAAATAAAGCTCCTTATAAATCTTTCTTTTTCGACAATGAATATAAATTGCCCAGATGGCAATATCTCCATATTTGACGATGAGGTAACTATTTTTTTTTTTTTTTTAATTTGTTTTCGCTGTTTTTTTTTTAGTTGGTGCGCTCACAGTTTAATTGTCAAAGGGTAAAGTTGCCATATACGAAATTTCCCATAAACTGTGAAGAGCATAAATATAAGAATTAGAATGGAAAAGTAAATGTGAAGAAGCAAAAGTAAGTGATGAATTTCGATGTTATGAGAGGAGTTTTGAGAAATTTATTTATAAGAAGATACAAAGCCCCTTTATATGCTTGCTATGGAAAATGTAGGTAACAAACACCTCTAGCTAAAATATAACCTCACATTTTGATGCTTCTTGACAAAAGTGTCAAACTCTATATGCGAGATACATACAACATATTTTATTATTATTTATCGAACTATGAAAAATATTGGTACAATAAAACACTGTTCTGAGTAGACTATGTTGAGTGCAAAAGCATAAATGATTGGTCAGCACCCACATGCTTGCCCTTGACACCATGTACCATGTCATCAATTTGGAGCTTATATATTGCTGCCTATGTTTATGATACTTGTAATATTATATCTATATACATATACACGACTTGTATTGACGAACCAACAGTGATTTTCATGAAATATAACTAAACAGCTTGCGCGCATAGAATATATATGTATGTGTAAATTTATATTAGGAATATGCGTTTATTATTGATCTAATAAAAGACGAGCTATCACAACCAAATGATGGACCACGCTAAATATTCCACAGGCTTTCGCGGTAAACTAAATCAATGAAAGACCAAAAATAAATACACAGTGGACGAGTAAAATTGTATGATTTTATACGCGTTTGTATGTGTTCGAGTAGTGTGAAATAATTTTACGCCCTATAATACGAAACAGCAGATCTCGTGTGCGCTGATAGATAGCATGTTACGAGCTGGAAAAACAATATTTTCACACCAAGCATAATGCGCTTACATAAATAAATAACTATGGTTAGACCATTTTTATTTGCAATAAATAAATTCGCTGACCGCAACAGAAATAAAATAGAAAATTTAGTAGAGGAAAATAGAGGGTGAAAGCGATTCATACAGTTGGTATGGAAATACATATATATACATATATAATATTTATTTGCGTAAAAACTATATATATACTAAAGTCTACATATATATATAAACATATTTACCCTCCACATGAATATCTATTTGTTTGCCCATGTTAGTGCTTCTATTATTTGCATTTGCATTGTTTATTTACGCGTTGATGGGTGCTGTTGGGTCATTTGTACATTTGAAGATGACCTAGAATGGCTTACGCTGCCGAGCCGAGTGCAAGTGCTAGCTTTAGTTATGCTCGTCTGCATTTGCATATGCACATGCCTAACGCATAAGTGCGCTGGTGTGCGGCCAACGAGGTCACTGCGATACGCAATATTTGCGTTTATCAAATAACAACACGGGCAAATAAAAATAAAAAAACGAAACAAACAGATTTCTACTCTCCGCAAATAACGGTAGATACAACTACACACCATTTACACTCAGCGCTCGTGTTGGGTATTAATGAATTCTACTAAAAACGCTGCTACGGTCTGTCCCGCTGAGCAAATATACACTTGTTGTTTGTGTGTTGTTGTCGCGGTAGTTGTTCTATTTGGCATACCTGACCATTAGTTTGATTTGCATATGCATTTGTTGGCTTCCTTTTTTTCGTTGTGGTAAATATTTTGTGCATTCGATTTGCGTGAGTGCAGCACAGTGGAGCAATGCAAATAAATGGAGTAATTCATAGACTGGGGTGTACAAATATTTGTTCATACCAGTACGTGTTTTTAACTCACAGGAATTCGGAACACATGAAACTATGCCAGTTGCTTTTTGCAAAAAATAATAAATAATTTAGTCCAATTTTCATTAGTAGCACATCAATTTGTTCTTAGTTAACAGATTTTGGCCAGTCATAGGCCTTGAAAAATTATGGTTCGAATTATATCATTACTTAGAGAGGCTAGACACCTCTTCAGATTCATTTTTTATACACATAACGGTTGGTTGTAACTCATAAAACTAAACCAGTCAGATATAGGGTTATATATATCAAAATGATCAGGTTGACGAGTAAAGCTCAACTCCGGATGTCTGTATGTCCGTCCGTCTGTCCGTACATCCGTGCAAGCTGTAACTTGAGTAAAAATTTAGATATCTTGATGAAACTTGGCACACTTATTTCTTGGCCCCATAGGAGGTTGCTTTCGAAAATGAGCAAAATCGGACCACTGCCACGCCCTCAAAATGGCAATAACCGAAAACATATGAAGTGTTATAACTAAGCCATAAATTAGGCTATAGAAGTAAAATTTTGTAAGAGGGATCGCACTATGAAGGGGCAAATGGCTGTTTTTGGGGTTTGCCCCGCCCCCTACTCAGTTTTTTGCACATATCCCGTAAACTACTAAAGCCATATCAAGGAAACTTTCTAAAGTCATTTCTTTTAGGTACTATCTTATACAGTCCACAAATGGAGGAAATCGGATTATGACCACGCCCACCTCCCATACAAAAGTTATGTTGACAACTACCTAAAATGCTTTAATTCAGTAAGCAAAACCACCAGAAACCTTAAATTTCATTATAAAGATCATACAGAAGAGCTGCACTCAAAAAAGTATTCAAAATTTTGAATGGGCGTGGCTCCGTCCATTTATGGGTCAAAAATCATATCTCCGAAACTACTCAACCAATTTCAATGAAATTCAGTTTATAATATTTTCCTTACATCCCAATGATATGTTGTGAAAATAGGTCAAATCGGTTCACAACCACGCCTACTTCCAATATACCAGAACTTTGAAGACGACCTGATTCGTAAAGTAAGCACCAGTGAAGATATTGGAACAGAACCATAGGTTTTCAAGGCCCGATACATCGAACATGAGAATAATTTTTTTCCCGCAAATATAGGTAGGTCTCTCAGATATTTTGATAAAATTCAGAGGGAATATGTTTCTTCTAACAATATATCTCCGTGAAATCGGGTCATAACTTCTCCTATCTCCCATGTACTTAATATTATGTTTTTCAAATTTTCAATGGATTTTATACCATACACATGACGAATATGTGAATCAAATTGTTTAATTAATACAATTAAATAAATAAATTGCGAGAGAATAAAATGTTCGTTGACACCCAAACTTAGCCCTTCCTTACTTGTTTATAAAGGAGGCTCTTGAGTTATAAAGGAGGAAATAACCCTAATTTGCTATATAGATTTTCAGCCGAAACATCACCTTGATAGTATGGGGTCCAATTATTAAAAAAGGTTCAGCCCCCAGCAGTCTTGTTTCCGCAGACGAATAGGCTTAGCACTTTTATATAAGACGTAATGTCATGAATAACATAGTAGCCGTGCGAAAATACATATCAATATCTGAACGAAAACGATAAAGATACGCATACATATATATCTGATTATTTAAAAAAAAATCTGGTTTGGATAATTCAGTTATATCTCCTCTTAAGATTTGCTTTTGTAATTGTACAAATTTTAATTTTCAATATACACTCTGTGTGTGAAAATACTTCAACGAAAATAACGATGTTCTCCCTCTCGAAATAACGAAATAACGGTTGCACATATTGATTCTCGCGTTGATTCTCCGTAGCGTGTTTCTACAGCCAAGGAACCCATGCGGGGCTTTCTCTCGCTATTTACATTGTGGTGAATGTGATTTGGCACATTCGCTGAAAACACAATGAAAAAGGCTTGAGTGTATGTGAAGTGCGAACCGCAAATTGTGCATTTTGGCTGCTGACTGCACATGACGCTGGCAGCGCGCACATATACCGACACAGGACTATGGTGTGTATGAGGTGTGTGAAGTAGTATGCGAATGCTCACACGCATAAAGCATAAATGGGAATTCTGAATTCTGCTGAATTGCCTATTTTTGCAATTTCATTTCAAGATTTTTGCATTTCGGCTACATCAACAGTGGACAACGGCTGCCAAAAGGACACATAGCAATATGAAACTGCACCCAACATAAATGCGCAGCTGCACACAATGCCACGCGGGCATGCCCACTACCATTGAATGAATGGAGCACAAAAACAGGTTGGAGTATATGCCTTTTGGCATTGTCGTTGAACATCGGAAACTCGGTGCCAACAACGCATTGCCTGCAGCACATTGCTGGCGCTTGTATTGTTCAACCTTATTGATGACCACAAAGTAGCCTTGAGGAAATTGCGAAAAAACGCCAACAGTGGTCTTGGCAAATCTACTGCAGTAGGCACAAAAAATCAAAAAACACAACAACCAAAAAAAATACAACAAAAATCATTCGAAAATTATTCGTATACTGCCCACGTAAGCATTTCGCATTTTTGCCTGACGCATTTCGTATTGTGTGCCTCACTGCTACAGGCCAGTCACCAGGGCGTATGAGTAACATCAGCATTTTGTCAAGCGGCTGACAATACAATTGCAGAGGCCATATAACTGCGGTCAAAAGTCGACTTTTGGGTCACAACATATTTACGCAAGTGCACAAAAATATTGTAGTGGCGAAAAAATTTCGTTTTAGGCAATTATGGCTGTGTATATGGATATGTAACGCGCCAGTGGCAGCTGTAGGCCAAACGAAAATTCTTTCGGGCTAAGCTGGCGTTTGGCAGTAGAAAGAGGTTACGGCAAAGAAATGAAAATAGCACTTTTACTTTGTGGATAAATGCTAGATGTAAAATAAATGTAATAATAGATCAAAGTTCATTGTTGAAAAAAGATCGTATTTGGAAATGGTTGACTTAGAAAGTAACTTTTTGGGAAATAATTTACTTTAGCGCAAAAATTACCAAACATATTTTTATGCAGAGTAAATAAATAAAAGGGAATAAATGAACAAAAGGACAGGCTTCACAGAATATCTTGTACTTTTCAGAAGTTATAGTAAATTTATTATTTTCCGAAAAGGTTATCTTCAATTAGAGCTCAAAATAATAAAGATGTGACTATATTTCCCCACACCAAAATATAATATTTATGCTGATTTTGGAACTGACTTGATGATGTCAAGGCTTGTCAGTAGGCATACCAACGGCAAACTGGCTGGTATTGATATTAACCGACTTAAGAAATCTGAGAAAGACTTTAATGACTTTGTCGATACGGGAGGGTTGTCTTGATCAATAGATGGCAGTGTTGCCGTTGGTATCACAAAGGATAATGAGGGTTCCGCAGCAAACGTAAGGATTACCCTCCCAAACAAACCTTAACTATGTAGAGTGGGTCAGCACCATATGTTTTGTAGCTAGTACTAACAAAACAGTTCAAAAACTAACTAAGTCTGTAATAAGGATCTCTTAAAGCTCAATTCAATTCTTGTTTTTATCACTGAGTTGTAACTCTTTGGGAATTACAATATTAAATTAATAAAAAGTAAGAAAAAGCATGGTCCTCAATGAAATCCTCTCAATATTTATTTTTACAAAGACACGAGGAGATTTATACAAAGAAATATGTTTTTATCCGCGTAATATATAATGAAGCCTTTAAAATTTGTATTATACAGCAGATCACAAACAAAGCGAGGAAAACTATGTACCTGAAAACTTATCACATTACCATATATAATTATAATATACAATATACATGCTGTGTATACCGCTTTAGTGTGTCTTTTATTATTCATACCAGCCAAAAAAAGTTAAATCGAGAGTATATCCGCTGGCAATTAACTATACAAATGCCGTTAGAATTGCCGTCAAATTGTGAGACATTACGTGCACTTACTCGTCAATTGTGTCAAATCGGTTGAAGGCGGCAAGAAACTGTAAAAAAAAAACTTGCATAAATAAGCAAAGCTCGGAAGGCGCAGAATACGTGTATAGATACCCCTATGCGCCAAATGCTCAGCATACACAGCTGTGTTTTATGTGAATTTAATGAAATTGTTAACGCTCGAATGAACCGAGTTATTCACCAGAAATAAACTGTTTCACATGAAACACAGCGACAGGCGAGCGCACACTGTGGCGGCGGCAACAGTTTGGCCGGATTTTGCTGTCATTGCCGTTGTTTCCGCTTCCGATGTGTGTGTGTGTGAGGGAATGTGCGTGCATATGTGTGTGTGCCATTAAGCGGTTGTAAATGAAATGGTGGCAAGTGGAAGAGGTTGACGAATTCCGCTGCTGCTTTAAATTATCTGTCGCGTCTGGTGAAAGGCATAAAATGTGCGCTTCAGTGTGAATTTGCTTCGAATGAGATGCTGGTGTGCTAATTTCGCCGAACTGATTTGTTTATGATTTTTCTTCTGCGGGTTTTACTGTCATACTCTTCTGCTGTGCATTTCTAACAAAAGACTGTCGTAATTTGCCTTGACTCAAATACAAACACACACACACATACACATAAATGTGGCAGATGGATGTGGCTTACTGCGTAGATTTTGCTGCGAATTAATTTCTTATATTTTATTAGCGCGTATTTATCAGATACTAAAACCGTTTTACGACAGACCGCTGCAACTAATTGCCGTCAAGATTCATGCATAATATGATGGAACGTTCGCAGCATGAGTTATATGGCCTACTAAAGGGTGATATGAGAGAGAGAAAGTTTAATTTGAAAGTCAAATAAAAACGTTTTATGTCGAACAGAGTAAGGTGGCAAGATTTGTGGAATTAAGTGTGCAGGAGTTAATGGATTCAATTTCGTTTTTAGTCTGCTACACAGTTATATGCAATTTTATTTGCTTATGTGTATCAAAATACATAAAATTATATAAACTTTTGGGGATTATTTGCAGCAATGGTGTTATTGACATGGGTCAGACCTATTAAAGATATTAGCCTAAATGAAATACGTAAATCCAATGGCAGTGGGTTCAATGGTCATATTACCTTTCGGTAGTTCAAAACAGGTCGTGTTTAGAGAACTTATTTAGTGATAACAAGGGTTTTGTTCGGAGAAAAACGGACTATTTTTATACTCTCGCAACAAAAGTTGCTAAAGAGAGTATTATAGTTTTGTCCACATAACGGTTGTTTGTAAGTCCTAAAACTAAACGAGTTAGATATAGGGTTATATATACCAAAGTGATCAGGGTGACGAGTAAAGTTCAAATCCGGATGTCTGTCTGTCCGTCCGTCTGTCCGTCCGTCCGTCCGTCCGTCTGTCCGTCCGTCTGTCCGTCCGTCTGTCCGTCCGTGCAAGCTGTAACTTGAGTAAAAATTGAGATATCTTAATGAAACTTGGAACACGTATTCCTTGGCACCATAAGAAGGTTAAGTTCGAAAATGGGCGGAATCGGACCACTGCCACGCCCACAAAATGGCGATAACCAAAAACACATAAAGAGCTATAACTAAGCCATAAATAAAGTTATGAAAACAAAATTTGGAACATAGGATCGCATTAGAGAGGGGCACATTTGAATGTAATTTTTTTGGAAAAGTGGGTGTGACCCCGCCCCCAAAGGGGTTTTTTGTATATATCTCACAAATCAATAAAGCTATATAAACCAAACTTTCTGCAGTCGTTTCTTTTAGCCACTTCTTAATGCAGTCCAAAAATGAAAGAAATCGGATAATAACCACGCCCACCTCCCATACAAAGGTTAGGTTGAAAATGACTAAAAGTGTGTTAACTCACTAACGAGAAACGTCAGAAACACCAAATTTTACATAAGAAATGGCAGAAGGAAGCTGCACTGAGACAAAAACCTTATCTCAGGAACTACTCGACAGATTCGAATGAAATTCGGTATATAATATTTTCTTGGCACCCTGATGACACGTGTGGAAAATGGATGAAATCGGTTCACAACTACGCTTACTTCCCATATAACTCAAGTTTGAATTTCACCTTATTCCATCACTTTAAAATATATACATAAGGAACCAATGAAGATATCGAAATTAAACTTTGCGCAAATACTGTATTTGAGCTGTGCCATCACTTGTGGAAAAATTGTCAAAATCGGACCATGACTCAAACATGAAAACTCAGTGCCTAAGGGTAATTTTTCTCCGAAAATATAGGTAAATCTCTAAATAAATTGCGAGAGTATAAAATGGTCGGTTGCACCCGAACTTAGCCTTTCCTTACTTGTTATTAATTATTTGCATTTATAACAAATAAAGTATTTAGCTCAAGCTTTAGTGACAGATTACTGAAATTTTTTAAGATAAATATTAACACTCTGAACACAAAAAATCCCTGGCCCTTGTAAATTGTATGTCGGAGACCATCATCCAGTTCGGTTAAATAAATCTCGAGAAATATTGACAACCGACTTTAAAATGACAGATTTTAGAAGAACGCGTTGAAAATTTTGTATGAAAATTCTGGGTAACTGGAGCACGCAGCACGCAATATCTTCAGACTGTAACTCCAAAATTATGACTCAGTTCGAATTGGTGCTATGACAATACTCTAGAGATATTTTAAATTTAATAAGACAATAACAAAAACAATTTCTTAACGTGAAAACCACTCGTTTTTGTTAAAATTTATACATACTCTCTAATATATAATAATAATATATACATACATATTTGTATGGCTGCATTCTGTTTTATATCCACTTAAATAAATGCCAGTATTTATGTCGATCTTTTGGACAGAGAGTTGATAAAATTTGCAGGCAATATTTATGGCCTGTAACTGGACATATCAGCAGAATAACAATCCACACGAAGATTCCCTTATTACAATGTGCAGCATTGAGTTCGAACCTAAATCCTATTGAGGATCCTATGGGGGATGTATAATGACTACTGGTAAAAGTAGTAAATGCACATATAAATATTTACTAAAAGCCTAAATTTAAATTCTGTCATAGTTAAAAAAATTGCAATTTGCTAATTTTTTGTTTTTTAATATCGCATATATTAATAATAACAATCGCGCATACTCAGAAACAATTTACAATTTTCTAATCTTCTAAAAAAAGTTCATGCTCATTTAATTATTTGTATGAGGTATACGGATAGATACGGCATAAGATCACTGAAATAATGTAAAATATATTTTATTACTCCTATTATATAGTATATAAAGAAAGCCATAAAATACCCAAAATCGGTATATAGCAGCTAGAGGAACTTACTTACCAAATTCGATGATTTTTGCGTTTGAGGATCGCCTTTTTAAACTTCACTTTTCCTACTTACAATTATCCGCTTGGTATCGAGCAACGTCCATACTTTACGGTAGCTTTAAGCAATTATTATTCATTTTAAGTTGAAATTAGTAAAGAAAATATATATCGATGTAGTCAAGGAACTATGCATTTTTATGCTCCCCTGAAGTGATAGAAATTCTTTACAATTCTCGAACTATTGAACATTTTATATATGCAGATATACACAAGCGAAAAGCTCAACTATTATTATTTTCAAAATTTTTGAGCTTGCTTTCACTCAATAAATTCACGCACACCTAGTTCCTTATGACATCTAAACACAACATCCTTAACACACCTTTCCACAAATGGCACTGTACTATGTATTCAACAAATGCTCGATATTGTTGTCTCTGCAATTGTACAGCGTTGCCACCCTCTGCATTTAGATGCCCACAATTATTCGTGCATTGTCTGCTCATTGTTTGTTTGCTCGTAGTAATTTCTGACAAATGCGTTTATCCTGCGGCTGTCATTTGTTGTGTTCATATGAATTATGGCTTGTGTGAAAAATTATCGAAATTTGTGTATTTTATGTTATTGTGTGCCGCAATTTTCGTAGCTCTCTGTCTGCTCGTATAGGAATTTGAATGTGCGTGCATTTTGTCGAATAAATATTTGTTTTCCTGCCGAGATAGTAGACCTGCTAGGCAGGTGGATGTGCATTATGTGGGCACTTGCTTTGCTAACAAATGAGTGCACAAATATTTTCCCAAAATTTGCTTGTAGTTTTTGGACTATAGCTGGGTATATTTATCATACTGCCGCAACACGTTTAATAGAGTACACTAGTTGGGTTCACTTAACAATTTTACAACTCTGCTAAAAATCTATTTCCATATCAGAATTCCATAGGTATACCCAACAAAAAACACCAAAGTTTTTACTCAAAGATACTCCAAAAGCAAAAGCCAGAAACACACTTCCAAAAGTAGAAAATGAGGGTGAGGAATTATAGCCTACGATAGCCACCAAGAACGCCAAAAGCAGCTGCCAACTGCAAGCTGTCGGCTGTCACTCATACATTTGGCACAACGCTTCGCCTTTGAGCGGCAGAAAAACTTATTGCTTCCTAGTTGATTTCGGTTTGTTATCGCCTTCGCTTTATCTTTCCGGCCAAAAGCAATAGTGAAACAATACAAACTCCACTCCGCGCTACCAGCCACCCGCACTGACTATGGCCAAAGCCTTTTGCGGCTATAACAATTTAAAAGCGTCACAAAGCAACGCGAATTGGGCGCGCCAAGCAAATCGACCAAAAGCAGTGAAATTAAAATTCAATAAAATTTGCTTTGGCACTGGCGCAAAACAATGAAAGCAATAAAAGAACGTTTGAGGCATAATAGGAAGCCGAATTAGGTTGGAATTTTTGGCGTGAAGTGTTTGAGTGACTATGTATAGTGTGGGGGTGTGATGAAAAGTTGCTTATATTTAAATATATACAGGCAGTTCCTCTCTACTGCGCCTGATGGTTATGCAAATGCGAACTCAACTCATATCTATGGCTGAACATTTCTCTTTCTTCACAAACTTCGCGGCAAAAGCTGAATAGTGGAAGGAATGCTTGGCGACTTTTTGACTTAACAATCAAATAATATGAGCGTTTTGCACGACATTTAAGCATTTAACGTCTTTATTGTGTTCCATTATATATAGACTGTTATTATAAATACATATATATGCATATGAGAAAATATTATAATATATACATATTTTTATATCTGTCACCTCAGCAATAGAGCGGAAATGTATATTACAATTTTATTTGTTTCAACTCAAGAATATTTCCATAAACAACAGTTATAGCTCACCGCAAGTCTCGTTATTTATACAGTAACCATCTGGAAAGTAACGAAGGAATTATTAGTGACACAGAATTGGCCCCAAGTAGTTCTGCCTAAGTTTATACTGAGAACTTAAAACCTAGAGCTCACGGTAGTAAACAAACTGGAAAATT
Source organism: Zeugodacus tau (assembly GCA_031772095.1). Lineage (NCBI taxonomy): Eukaryota > Metazoa > Arthropoda > Insecta > Diptera > Tephritidae > Zeugodacus > Zeugodacus tau. The sequence continues at coordinate 31,554,463 of CM062652.1, forward strand.
TAACTAAAACAAGCAATTACCTGCATCCAAAGTAAAACGGCTTTGATTTTTGAAGCTAGCCTCCAAAATAGAAATATTTGTTCGAAAAAAGCTTATTAAAAAATATAAAAAAAAAAAAACAGGATATAATTACTAAAAGATCCAAAATCCATATTTTATATGGATTTATATTAGGTCTACAACATCGCTTCCGCCGTTTTCCAACAGATGTCTCTAGGGTCAAGCACTGGTCGATTAAATCGATTTTTTTATATCGATCTTGGACATTTGTGTCAACATTAACCCAACAAAATATTTGTAGAGATCAGGTTGCATCTCAAACTTATTATACCCTGAACAGGGTATATTATATATCGAACCACTATATTATATAACGGGTGATTTTTTTGAGGTTAGGATTTTCATGCATTAGTATTTGACAGATCACGTGGGATTTCAGACATGGTGTCAAAGAGAAAGATGCTCAGTATGCTTTGACATTTCATCATGAATAGACTTACTAACGAGCAACGCTTGCAAATCATTGAATTTTATTACCAAAATCAGTGTTCGGTTCGAAATTTTTTTATCGACAAATTTTGTTCAGCGATGAGGCTCATTTCTGGTTGAATGGCTACGTAAATAAGCAAAATTGCCGCATTTGGGGTGAAGAGCAACCAGAAGCCGTTCAAGAACTGCCCATGCATCCCGAAAAATGCACTGTTTGGTGTGGTTTGTACGCTGGTGGAATCATTGGACCGTATTTTTTCAAAGATGCTGTTGGACGCAACGTTACGGTGAATGGCGATCGCTATCGTTCGATGCTAACAAACTTTTTGTTGCCAAAAATGGAAGAACTGAACTTGGTTGACATGTGGTTTCAACAAGATGGCGCTACATGCCACACAGCTTCCGCGATTCTAAGTGTATGGCCATTTTGAGGGAAAACTTCGGAGAACAATTCATCTCAAGAAATGGACCCGTAAGTTGGCCACCAAGATCATGCGATTTAACGCCTTTAGACTATTTTTTGTGGGGCTACGTCAAGTCTAAAGTCTACAGAAATAAGCCAGCAACTATTCCAGCTTTGGAAGACAACATTTCCGAAGAAATTCGGGCTATTCCGGCCGAAATGCTCGAAAAAGTTGCCCAAAATTGGACTTTCCGAATGGACCACCTAAGACGCAGCCGCGGTCAACATTTAAATGAAATTATCTTCAAAAAGTAAATGTCATGAACCAATCTAACGTTTCAAATAAAGAACCGATGAGATTTTGCAAATTTTTTTTTTTTTAAAAAGTTATCAAGCTCTTAAAAAATCACCCTTTAGCTGTCATACAAACTGACCGATCGGAATCAAAGGCTTGTATGGAAAACTTCCGCATTTTACTACATATCTTCACGAAATTTGGTGTGAGTTATTGTTCATAGAAATAATTTAATATCCGAAAAAATTGTTTAAATCGGTTCACTATAGCATATAGCTGTCATACAAACTGGACGATCTGAATCAATGGCTTGTATGGAAAACTTCCGCATTTGACGTGATATCTTCATGAAATTTGACATGGATTACTGCTTAAGGTAAAAATATAATCTCCGCAGAAATTGTTCAGATCGGTTAACTATATAACCTTAATGTTTCTAGCAAACAACCCGGCTAAAAATTATTAGTAAAATGTGTTATTTTTTACTTACTTTTTCTTACGTCTTTAGATTTGCTTAAACACATAGTTACTAAAAGAAATACACCTGTGAAGGGTATATTAGCTTCGGTACAGCCCAAGTTAACGTTTTTTCTTGTTCTCAACTGAAAATGTCACTTTTTGAGCTGAATTCTCGACATTTGCGGAAAATTTTTCTTTTCTTTTTTAATTCCAAGAAAAGTGCGGCTGAGTCTCATTGACCTTTGTAGCCGTTTTTATACAAAAAAAACTTGAATTTACAAAAAAGCGGCAGAAGCAAAGTTGTTGACCTACACATTTTCTTCTTATTTCAATAGTGTATAAAATTTTTCGATTCGAAAAAATAAGTTTGGTCCAATACTCAGAAAAAAGTCGAAATTTTGGTATAGTGCGATTAATTCTTATAAAAACATTTAAATTGTAATTTATTACAGAACTGATTTATTATATTTTAGGAAAATATTCTTTATTGTAAAGACTCGTTTGTTTATGATCTGAATTTCCAATATAGATAAATTTTACCAAACAATTATTTCAGTACGAGCCGTTTGGTCAGTTGTTATAACGTATTCGATTCGCTACTAACTAACGATTGGTGGATTAAATCCAGCTATTTGTGAGATTTAACTTTTAGTTAACTTATAGGTAATAACTACTGTACTCTAAGCTAATATTTGCTGTGCTGTTGATTATAATACACCGGTTATACTGAGAAAGTACTACTTGCGTAATACTCTCACATCTTTGTCCCTTTTCCAAATACTCAGCAGAGGCTTCTGTCTCCTCTTCGCGCGCTTTGGTGGATTGGAATTAAGATTATTACATAAAATCAGTTGATATTGATGATATATAATACATTCAAATATTCCTTAATCATATAGGAGAAATAATCTGTTAATTTAATTTAATATCATTCATATTTTCGTATCCATTTAAACCATACTCCGTAATGTTAATTATAAGAAATTCAAGCTGAAATCGATAACCGATGTAAACTGAAGAGCGTCAAATAATAAAATTGGTGGATGGGGCAACCAGGCACAACTTATTATATTCATAAAAGTATCAAATGCTTTCCCGGAATATTTTAACACCTCCCACATTAATCCTACACCCATTGACACCTCATAGCCAACCCTCATCAATATAATCAGCTTCTAAAGCTTAAAGGTGACACGATAGCAATGCGAATTTGCATTTCAATAAAAATTATGTTTTCAGCTTAATTTTTGTGGTCCCTTAATTTCCTTTGCACTCCCCATTTTATTGGTAACAACATAATACAACACCAACAAAAAATATTTATTGTCACTTAAATGTGGCGGGAAACATTGTTGCTTCCGGCGTAAGGGCTAAAAATTTTACAGTCAACAAACATTGAGCGGCCAAGCGCTTTAGAGCAAACAGACGGAAATGGAGCGGACCCCAACGGAAGTCAAATGAATACATAATAAAAGGAGTGCGGGGCGATTTTAAGATGAAAACAAAGCAAACAATCTGATAAAATAAAAGTTATTGCCGGTGTGAAAATGTGAACTCAAGGACATAAATGTGCGCCGCGAATGTGACGCGTCGAATGACATTAAAGTAAGCACATTGTTGGACGCCCTAAGCACACACAAAGGCACTCATATATTTGCAGTTGATAGTGGCAACGCTAAACAAGTTAACTAAAAACAGTTATTTCCAAAATGCAACCAAATATACACTTACACACATGTATGTATGTGGGTGAGCATACAGCCCTTCCGGCAATGTGTGTTACATCACAGAGGCAACCGGCCCCAACGGCGGCATTATCGTGCCCATTAAAGCTAATGACTGCAATAAATAATAATTTATTTTACCTGTGTGTCACAGCGGTGCGCCAAAACGACAGCGTGTACAACAACAACATAATAAAATATGAATAAATATGGAAAGTCAAAAGCGGCGCCATACAAAGTGTTCCGCAGTCAAGCGCATTGCCAGCGAAATCGCTTGAAGTTGCTTTAAATCTTTCGGCCGGCGACTGAAGGCAATCTGAGTACCAAATAAATTTTAAGAAACTGAACAGATCAAGTTACTGTGGTTTTAGGAGCTTCATTTTAGTATGTAAAATATTTGCTACAGAATTTGGATTCTTGTTGTTTCCATGTCAGATTTCAGCACATCGAAGAGCACCAATTCTTAAACCTTGTCCTGGGGACAAGGACAAGGACCTTAATTAATAAATCCAGAATATATCGAGGATGAATTCGACATATTCGACTAAAGCTAAGCTGGAATTCTACAATCGTGAACATAAGATTTGTATAAATTAGCAATGCATTTTGCTTCGAAACTGCAGAGTTGTTATTTTATAGTGCTTAACATATTGGACAAATAGAATTACCTCAGAATAGCTGACACATTAGAAATTGAAAATGAGGTATTGACAACCAAACGGCATACATATTTCGTATAATAGAGAGAACTAATGTATACTTAACTGTTGAATAGTTCATAGTAAACTTCTAAACTCAAAACTTATACTCCAATTTCTATGATTTTGGTAATTTGAAGTATATTTAGTTTATATTTATTATATAGTATTTTGGCAACTTGAACACAAACTAAAGGTAATCATTAAAAAAATCTTTAAAATGGTACTCAATGTATTTAGAATTTTTCAAAATTAGAAATTCTCTCACACAAAAGTAGGCAGCTAATATGGTTTCTTCTACGCAGACTTCTGAATATTAATTGAGTTAAATTTTCTGGATGAGCTTCTTCTTCTTCAGGTGCTTAGTAAACTGTATGTAAAATGTTTAAAGCATTTCATAATATGTGGCTGATCTCGAAGTGGACCCAAGCGGTCGTGTTCATGGTCAATTGCTCATGAAAATGCAACCAAATGTCAGTAGGTGTGCCAAAGATGTCTATGATTTTAGATACTAAGATTGTTTTATGATAATGAACGTCAAGTTGGTGAAGACAGTGTATTCGCAGATAAAATGCTCTAGCCTTAGCTATAACGTTTTACCATTCCAATCTCTATAGGCATTGGAAGGAATCTCAGTGCTATCAGATGCATCAGGGCTTTAAAACTAACCATATGTATGTACCTCTCTACTGGATGCGGTGCAGTCTAAAATTACTTCGATAAACTCTTTCTAAAGCAGATTATATACAATAGCCGCTTCATTACAATAGAGGTGTACAATATACGCGTATATGTTGACTTTATACCAGTGTGACACCTTTACAGAATGTCGATTTCTCATTGAATAATCTGACGCATAGGGACTTTATAATTACATACCTGCAGTATAGTTTTGCAAGCACGGAAGTATTTTTTTCGCATGCATTTCCTGTTCCTTAAATATTCCAATTTTGCTTCTTGATATTTTTTTAAGATTTATATACAATGGATTTTTCATTGGGGGGTGTTTTTATGTGGTGGGTCCCAAACCCTACGCACAACCGCATAAGCGGGCTTCGCCTTCTCACTTTAGCTCACCTTCAAACGGATGTCTGTTGGCTACCCAGAGGATACTTGGTCTAAAATCGGAAGTCATGAGCTGCTTGAACCATGTGGAGCAGAATCGTTTCTGGCCACTCCCAAGTGAATGACAATCAAAAACTTTCCTCACTTGCGTGAATGACATGATCCCATCCTCCAAACAAACAGTCGGCGCATTCGCGTCTTGGCTCCCACGTCACTGTTGACAGTCATAACTTCGAGGTCGTAGATAATTTCGTATACCTGGGAACCAGCATCAACAACACGAACAATGTCAGCCTCGAAATCCAGCGCAGAATAACTCTTGGCAACAGATGCTACTTTGGACTGAGTAGGCAATTGAACAGTAAAGTCCTCTCTCGACGAACCAAAATCAAGCTCTCCAAGTCGCTTATCATTCCCGTCCTGCTTTACGGTGCAGAAGCATGGACGATGTCAACATCAGATGAGACGACACTAGGAGTTTTCGAGAGGAAAATTTTGCGCAAGATTTATGGTCCTCAGAACATTGGCAACGGCGAATACCGCAGACGATGGAACGATGAGCTGTACGAGTTATACGACGACATTGACATAGTTCAGCGAATAAAAAGACAGCGGCTACGCTGGCTAGGTCATGTTGTCCGAATGGACGAAAACGCTCCAGCCCTGAAAGTGTTCGATGCATCACATATACAATGGAACTTCCATAATTCCAACTTCTACACTTATAGGCGATATTACACTTATAGATTTCAGCAAAGGCATGAGATACAGACGTCAAGAGCCAAACAATAGAAACTTGCAACAAACAAAATTACAGAATACATGTTTTAATGTATGTACATAAAACTTTTTGCCAAGTAAATAACTAAAACTGTGGGTAAATCTGTATTTTACAGCTTTTTGAAAATTTATGTTTCAATGCAAATTTCTATAACTCGAAGTCTTTTTGTGAATTATGGTGATTCGAGTTAGAGAAGTTCCACTGTATATGTATTTTGAGTTAAACCAACCCAGAGCATCCACTGTTATATTTTTTCCATTTTGTGATGATCAAAATTTGTCTAACCAAAGTAATCTAAAATCTTTATACCGATATAATTGATGTCGCATCCTTTAAATATGATACTTCATCAGTGAGTCGAACACGTTTTTGGAATGTTGGTTCAAGGAGAGGGCGGAAATATCATGCAGAGAGAGATATTCAGCTCTTTGAAATCTTAAGTAATTCGCTAATTAAGTACTATGAATCATTTGTAACGCATCTTACCACATATGCATAAAGTAATGTATTTGATTCTGTTAAAATTTTATCCGAATCATATTTCGATCATATTAGATCACAAAAAACATTATCGATTAAAAAAAATAACGATCGGCCTTTGCGCGGGAGTTTGGTAAAATTTGGGTTTATTATTATTATAAATTTAATATAATTAGAGTTAGCTTTACTTTACATAAAAAGCACATTACTGGCAGTACCAGATTACCATAACTCATAAGTGCTCACTCATATATCAAAGTAATTATAATAATAAGAACAGAAAATAAATTCCACACTATTGAAGTGAGTGTGAGCGCTTAATGCCAGTGAGTATTCAGCCAACATTCATTTATGTAGATAAGCCAACGCTGGCCGGCAATTTAAACGCCCTTTAATGCGTTGAGTAACCAAACAGAGTGAAATGCTGAATTGACTGGTTAGTGGGTAATTATATTTGCACTTTAATGTATACGATTACACACACACATACACAGATATACAAGCTAACATAAAGTGTTGGGGTCATTAATGGCGGCAGTTGAGCAACAAAATAGCCGACAAACCCACTAACCGACAAACTAATGAACCGACACTAAAGTTGGGCACTTAAGTCACTTACATACATATCTATTTGGATCTATATGTATAAGCGTACTAGTGCTGTGCTGCCAGTGTGACCTCGAAGCTCCTGCGCCGCTGCCAACCAAGCGGCAAAGCCATTCACACCTGCATCCCACCACCACTCCAACACATGCAGCACACAATGGCGCGCTGGGCATCGGTGAGTTTAGCGTTTAATTGCCATGCAAAATTAATATAACTTATAGAGATTCTAAATTATAAGGTACATTAAGCGAAACGCCTTCAACCACTCACACGCGCTGCCGCTCTGCCACTGCCGCTTAGGTGCTGTTCGCTCGTTTACAGCTACGCGCATAAAGTATAATTTATCGATTAGTCTAGCGGAAATTAAATTTAAGTACAAGGTATTTTGTAAGCGCATGCAACCGCATTATTATCATCGTGAGTCCTGCGGGTAAGCCCACGTATGTATTCTTGTGTGTGTGCATGTGTGCGGTGTTTGCGTGGGCGCGTGCGTTTCGGTGCTGACACCATATACAGCACGCAGGCAAATATTTTCGTTGCGCTCTATCGCATTAATGCCACCGACACTTTAGGTGAGATTTATGCATGCAAATGCCGCACCCAATCACACACACAGGCACATTCAAATGCATATTTGTTGTTTATTGTAATGCTATTACATGCGCACATATACACACAAATATAAAGGGTGATTTTTTAAGAGCTTGATAACTTTTAAAAAAAAAAAAATGCATAAAATTTGCAAAATCTCATCGGTTCTTTATTTGAAACGTTAGATTGGTTCATGACATTTACTTTTTGAAGATAATTTCATTTAAATGTTGACCGCGGCTGCGTCTTAGGTGGTCCATTCGGAAAGTCCAATTTTGGGCAACTTTTTCGAGCATTTCGGCCGGAATAGCCCGAATTTCTTCGGAAATGTTGTCTTCCAAAGCTGGAATAGTTGCTGGCTTATTTCTGTAGACTTTAGACTTGACGTAGCCCCACAAAAAATAGTCTAAAGGCGTTAAATCGCATGATCTTGGTGGCCAACTTACGGGTCCATTTCTTGAGATGAATTGTTCTCCGAAGTTTTCCCTCAAAATGGCCATAGAATCGCGAGCTGTGTGGCATGTAGCGCCATCTTGTTGAAACCACATGTCAACCAAGTTCAGTTCTTCCATTTTTGGCAACAAAAAGTTTGTTAGCATCGAACGATAGCGATCGCCATTCACCGTAACGTTGCGTCCAACAGCATCTTTGAAAAATACGGTCCAATGATTCCACCAGCGTACAAACCACACCAAACAGTGCATTTTTCGGGATGCATGGGCAGTTCTTGAACGGCTTCTGGTTGCTCTTCACCCCAAATGCGGCAATTTTGCTTATTTACGTAGCCATTCAACCAGAAATGAGCCTCATCGCTGAACAAAATTTGTCGATAAAAAAATTTCGAACCGAACACTGATTTTGGTAATAAAATTCAATGATTTGCAAGCGTTGCTCGTTAGTAAGTCTATTCATGATGAAATGTCAAAGCATACTGAGCATCTTTCTCTTTGACACCATGTCTGAAATCCCACGTGATCTGTCAAATACTAATGCATGAAAATCCTAACCTCAAAAAAATCACCCGTTATAAGCGATTTTATCGCTCATTATGATCACAGCGCCATTGTTATTGTTGCTGCTGTTGTCTAATGCGCAGCATTGGGTGCGAAAGCCAGGCCACCGGCGCAACAATTAAACTGGTGCGTTTGTAGTCCAGTCATTAATATGCTGGATATGTATTTATTAAGGTCCGGTTGGCGCTTTTATATGGGCGGCGTCGAGGTGTTGCATTCTAAGTGGGTCATTATTATGATTTTAATTGCTTTTATTATTGCTTCATCGTTATACCTAAATTTGTGTGTGTGTGTGTGTGGATAGAAAGCACTTAAGTTGGCATTTAAGTGGTAAACTTTTGTTATTTTTTGTATAAAATAATGAAGAAATTGTAATCTGCGAAACAATAATTTTTAACGATTTTTTTACCTATGGAAATTACAGTGGAGTTCATTAAGGTGCCAAAGGCGACGGTGCGTATGCGTAACCTTTCTGAGTTGCTCATTTTGAGTTGGTCGCTATTATAGAATGTAGATCTTTTGACGAAATTAATCATGATAAGGATTTTTGCTAGCTTCAATACTATGTTGTTTGATTTTATCTACAGAAGTTTATTTCCATCAAACCTAAAAAATGTGGTGGCACCTTGGCAAATCTCAATCTCTAAAAGTATTCCCACAAATAATTTCAATTTTTACATTTGGTATAGTCTTTTTAAGCGAAAAAGTGTTATTTTTAATTCATGTATTATTCTATACTACCAAGGTTTACAAATACAGGCCTGGATTTATACATATTACTAATAAAATAGTATATCGAATTCCATGACCTTCCTGATTTTCTATAACCAATTTAATCAAGAAAGAAGCTGTTGAATCTCAATTATTGCCTTAAAGTGGAATCCATAGTTAGAACATGGTCAATGATATGGTTCATGATATTCCATTCAACCGTTCCGTTCGTAGTACTATTTTGGTCCTACCTCTAGTAGCTACTCAGAAAATCTCCATTGAACATCGGGAAACAAAATACTTTCAAAACACAACCTGATATTAATCAAACGATATAAGAAGAATTAAGAACGAAGTAAAACTTCAATCGTTACGCACTTAAGTCATCAGTCCTCCGAATGATTGTGGCCTGGATTTATACATATTTCTAATAAAATAGTATATCGAATTCCATGACCTTCCTGATTTTCAATAACCAATTTAATCAAGAAAGAAGTTGTTGAATCTCAAGTATTGCCTTAAGGTGTCAACCATAGTTAGAACATGGTCAAAGTTTCATGATATTTCATTCAACCGTTCCGTTCGTAGTACTATTTTGGTCCTACCTCTAGTAGCTACTGAGAAAATCTCCATTGAACATCGGGAAAATACTTTCAAAAGACATTCTGATATTAATCAAACGATAAAAGAAGAATTAAGAACGAAGTAAAACTTCAATCGTTACGCACTTAAGTCATCAGTCCTCCGAATGATTGTGGATTTTTAAGTTGTTCAATATGCCCAAAAATACAACGGCTATCCGTCAAGGCAGTATTTCTTGGGATTGACGTGGAATTCTATTCTTCGACTACCTCGAATATGGCAAAACAGTCAATACACATTTGGATTGATTGGAGATCAAGGTTGGGTAAAATCGCTAAGTCGTTGACTTGTCAGGCCATTTAAGAAATCAGTCTTCCAAGATAATTTATATGTTTGAGAAACTCAGTATTAATCATCTACTTATCTCACGATAATCACCATATGGTAGAGAACAAGCAGACTCTACCTACTTAACACCATCGATTTTCTATTTTGGCTCCATCGAGCCACATAAAAATCAATTAACCGCAAAATGACTACAGTTTGGAAAGATTTACAGTTAACTTATTTTCTAAATATTATCTATATTAAGTGTAATAATTTGTAATATTTATCAGAACTAAAAATTTATTGATAACTTACGACTTTTAAATGGCACAATAATAATACTAATTATGAAAGTTATTACTTAAACCTTAAATAATATTTATTAAACTCAACTTAAAAGTGTTTGTAACATTTATCTGATAATAAGTAAATAAAAACTGTTATTGTTCTCTAACGAAAGCACAACGATAAATGTGTAATAATATATAATACAAAAAATATGCCGGTATCGTAACTTTTTTTCTTTCTGATTTCCAAAAATAAATCACCAAACATGCAGGAAATAAAATGAGGAAGTCGTCATGCCACGTGCAATATACCCATTCGGTTGGAGTTTTTCGACTTAAAAAGGCTATTTATTGTCTCACGTGTATTTACATATACATACGTACGAATATAAGTGGCATGCAATCTATATACACAAGATATGCCTTTGTTTAAATTGATCTATAGCTAAGCGCCCGTCGTGTCCACAGTTTGTCCCTCTTTTCTGCATTTTCGACTTCCGGTAGCCGTTTTCTTGTGGGGGCGGCAAACCCGAATGAACACAGTAAAAAAATGTCCAAATGGCGAATAAGGTCAACGACACAGCACAAAAGCATTTAAACACACATATAATCGTTGACTACAGTATATATTATATACATATATAATATGAAGGTATATTAACATTTGCTGGACAGCACTATAATTTCGAGATGTTTATTTCGGCGTGCAAAAAGCGAAACGGACTTTCAATAGCATGAGCAAATTATAACGGAAGTGAAAAATGCTTTGTAATGACAAAATAAAAGAGTGAGGAACCTGATTTTTTTATATTTTCTGCACGAGACTTTTGCTAAAGAAATGCAATGCATGTAGACATTGCTAAAGTGGAATTTGTATTATGTACTTAAGTTGAAGCATTTACAATCTACTTTTCTAACAGGCAAATCGCCATTCTGCATTCTACTTTTATAACATGATGCTCATTATGTCAAATTTTTTTTTGAGGGTAGAAATTTTGGTGACAAAAAGTGCAATGAGGAGGAAATATGTAATTGGTTTGGAATATTTGAGATGACTTGGATTTACTTCACACACATTTAAATATTGTATATATAGATGTTTTAGAAACGTAAATGACATTTGCAGACATTTATCTAAATTGTTTTGACTATATAACCTGACGAGGTCTGGCACAACACTTACAGAATAAAGCCAACATAATTATAAAACAAAAATTATAAGTCAAACTGATTTAATATATGAACAGGTCGTTCTCCACCTGGTTCCTCCAACGGAGTGGAGGCCTTCCACTTTCTCGGCCTGCTCCGGCGGCTACTGCATCGAACACTTTCAGAGCTGAAGTGTTTTCGTCCATTAGAACAACATGACCCAGCCAGTGTAGTCGATGTCTTTTTATTCGCAGAACTATGTCAATGTCGTCGTATAACTCGTACAGCTAATCGTTCCATCGTCAGCGGTATTCGCTGTTGCCAATGTTCTGAGGTCCACAAATCTTGCGCAAAATTTTCCTCTCGAAAACTCATAGTGTCGTCTCATCTGATGTTGAAATCGTCCAAGCTTCTGCACCATAAAGTAGGACGAGAATAATGAGCGACTTGTAGAGTTTGATTTTGGTTCGTCGAGAGAGGACTTTACTGTTCAATTGCCTACTCAGTCCAAAGTAGTACCTATATCTGCGCTGGATTTCGAGGCTGACATTGTTGGAGTTGTTGAAACTTGTTCCTAGGTATAAGAAATTATCTACGACTTCGATGTTAAGATCTTGATACAGGGGAAACTTCGGAAGTCATTATACTTGTTATATTTGGACTAGGAGAAGTACTCAAACCATTTTTAACATCACACTACTTTCAATATAATTAATTTCATTAACACAATAATAACATTTTCAATAGAGTTCCTGATATTGGGAAGTTTGGGGGTAGAAAAGTCATCACCCAGTTTCGACCATTTTTATATGAAGGATGCCATACTTCAATGAAACTATTTGAAACAAGTAAGGAAGGGCTAAGTTCGGGTGTAACCGAACATTTTATACTCTCGCAATTTATCTATTTAACTTTATTTATATTAATAATACACAATATGACCCACATATTCGTCATATATATTGCATAAAGTCAATTGAAAGTTGGAAACCATAATATTAGGTTAGAAGCACCGAGGTCCTCGTTTTGCGAATGCAAATTGAAACTGTTACAAAATGAGCTATAATTAAAATGTATTTAACTTAGAGTTTAAGGTTAAATATATCTTATTAAAATTATTTAAACATAAAATAATTTAAAGAAGTTTACTTTTCCATTAACTACATATTTAATTGTATTTATAAACTATATTTTTTTTTTTTTTTTTTTTTTTTGATTTATTTTATTTGCAATCTATATAAAACATATAATAAGCAAATTGTTTAACAAAATCTTAAATTTAACTTATATTAGTGATCGCCAATGAGGTCAATAATAATATACAATATACAAATGCTCTAATTCGTTGTGTGTAATATCTTAGCAAAATATATATACATATTTTTATACTTAATTCCTAAATGGGAGATCTAGAACATGATGTCTTTTGAGTCTAATTGTTTCATTGCTTTCATCAAGCAACATAATTGCCAAAGGGTTGTCGTGATAACTAATCCTGCGCAAGTAAGTAGTACTAAATCTTTTAATCTCATTTTTAACAAAAGACATATTAAGATCTGTATGAATGGCTTTATTTGTGACGAACCAAGGGGCGTTTGTAATTAATCTTAAAGTTTTTGATTGGTATCTTTGTAGAATCTCAATATTTGAGTTACTAGCAGTGCCCCAAAGTTGCACACCATAGGTCCATATAGGTTTCAGTATGGTTTTATAGATTAGTAATTTATTTTCAAGATGTAATGGAGATTTATGTCCGAGTAGCCAATAAAGCTGATTAGTTTTTATTTTTAATTGTTTGTGTTTGGCTTGTATGTGCTGTTTCCATGTTAATCGTTTGTCCAGATGAATTCCGAGGTATTTAACGCTATCACTTTTAGGAATGATATTGCCATTTAAAAGTAAAGGAGGGCTGTCGTTTCGCCTTAGTGTAAATAACACGTGCACAGATTTATCCACGTTTGCTTTCATTTTCCAGGTATCTAGCCAAGCTTGTATCTTATTCAATTCTTCTTGTACTAATTTTGTTGCATCAATAGGAGTCTGACTTGATGACAATATAGCTGTGTCATCAGCATAGGTAGCAATTAATACATTTTTAGTTTCAGGAATGTCAGATGTGAAAATTGTGTAAAGTACAGGACCAAGCACGCTTCCTTGTGGAACTCCAGCATTCATATATGTTATGTCAGATTTTTCGTCATTTATTTTTACATAAAATGACCTATCTGTTAAATATGATTTAAAGATTAAATACAATTGAGAGGCGAATATTTTTTTTAATTTATATAGGAGACCGTGATGCCAAACTTTATCAAATGCTTGCTGTATGTCCAGAAATGCAGCTGAGCAGTATTCCTTACGTTCTAAGGACTCAATAATATAATTAACTACCCGGTGACATTGTTCGGGTGTTCCGTGATATCTGCGAAACCCAAATTGATGTTCAGGTATCACCTTTTTTTCTTTTAATATTGGCAATACTCTACGTAAAAATATTTTTTCAAATATTTTGGAGAATAGAGTCAATAAACTAATTGGCCTATACGAAGTGATTTCGTTTTCGGGCTTAGCTGGTTTGGGAACCATTACAATTTCAGCACACTTCCACTGAGTAGGGAAATGGTTAAGCCTTAATATAGCATTATATAAAAGTGTTAAAAACATAATTCCTTTTTTAGGTAAGCACTTAGCTACTTTGGCATCGATTTTATCGTATCCTGGAGATTTCTTGTTATTTAATTTCTCAATTTCGGTACGTATTTCCGCCGGCGTGATATGCTTGATTGGTAAATCCAGTTGACATGGAGTATCGAGGAATTCTAATATTTCGGGATCATTGTTGCTGCCGCTGCTATCAAAAGCGGTGAACGTTGCCTCTAAGTGTTTACCAAACGCATTTGCTTTATTTTTGTCTGTTCTATACCAAACGTTGTTAATATCTTTAATAGGCACATTTCTTTTTTTAGGCCGTTTTAGATATTTTGTAGCATTCCATATCTTATGGTCTCCAATGTTACTAGAATTTAAACTTTCAATATATTCGAAAATCGATTTGTTTTTAAATTCTTTCAATTTTTCTTTTAACTCCTTTGTAGCTTTATTCAAGTTAGTCTTATCTCTTGGATTTCTACTTTTTTGCCATTTCTTTCTTAAACGTCTTTTGTACTGAATTAATGCTCTAATCTCAGCAGACACATGAATTGAGTTATGAGGTAAGAATTCATTACTTCTTTGAGGAGTAGCAGCAAATGCTGCTTCATGAATTAACTGTGTGAAATCTTCGACTGCATTATCCAATTCTATTGATGTTTTAATAGAGGTGTTAAGTACCACATTTTGAGATATCCAATCTTGAAAAGTACCAATTTCACTTTTGTTGTTTAAAGCAGAATATCTCCGTTGTTTGACATTAATGAATGTGTTGTAGCTAACTATAATTGGCGAATGATCAGAACTTAGTTCTTCAGAACTAGCGACATCTAATAGCTGAGTTGGAATACCTTTATATACAACAAAATCTAGAAGATCAGGAATTTTCAAAGGATCACTCGGCCAGTAGGTAGGCTCACCGCTAGATAGTGTTTTCAAATTATTCTTTGTAATGCATTTATAAAGCTCTCTACCCTTTGGGTTTGGAGTACGAGAACCCCACCAGGGGTGCTTAGCATTATAGTCACCGCCTACAAAAAATCTGGGGCCGAGGGAGTTAAAAAAACTATCGTATTCAGTTGCTGTAATACTATGCCTGGGAGGCGAGTATAATGCATAAATGTGTAATTCAATATTGTTCGTTTTCACACTTATTCCGGCTGCTTGTATTGATGGCGTTTGAATTGGTAAAAGTACTTCATATTTGATACTAGATTAATTAAAACAGCACAACCAGCGTGCGCCCTGTTACTTGGATGATTACAAGGAACTATATCATAATTTTGTATTCGTAAAAATGTTCTATTTGTGAAGTGTGTTTCTGATACTAACATTATGTCAATAAAATTTTCATTCAAAAATATTTCAGTTTCTCGAATGTGACGTGATAAGCCATTGGCATTCCATATTGCCAACCTTAAATTTATTGACATAGTTTGTTAATAAGTAGGGACAGTGGCGGATTTAGAAATTTGCCGCCAGTAGGCTATTCAATTTTTGCCGCCCCTATTGACCTCATGCGCTAGTTTAGTTCACAATCATTATTAATTACATTTATTGTGTTAATGAAATTGCAACATTATGATTTGTCCTCTATCGTCCTCATTACATCGTTTTTTTTCGTTATTAGGATGATTTTGAACTAGGGAATAGTTGTGTCAGTTTCTAGATTATTTTTACAACCCACGATTTAGTGAAGAGTGTTTAGTGTTGAGCTACAACACTATATAAAAGCACAGCTTATATAAAATAATGTGTAGTCGGTAAACGTTTAATTGTTAAATATTTTTTATTCCACTTACAATATAAAAACAACACGAACAATATCTATTAAATAATCTGTTAACAATCAGGTTAATAGTGACAATGAGATCAATTAAGTTTTACATTAACTTTTTGCGAGATTTTAAATTCGCAAAATTATTAATTATATCGTCGTATGAGATCTTGTTCATTAGTTCTGACTCTATGCACAAAAGAGATAAGGCGTTAAGCTTTTCTTGACTTAAAGTAGATCGTAGATAGTTTTTTACTCGCTTTAAGCAAAAAAACTTCTCTCACCTGAACAATTTGTCACTGGTGTACATAGAGCCATACGAAGTGCTATATCCAAGTTTGGATAAATGTTCTCCAAATTCTGTTTTCGTAGAAACAAAGATAGACTTTTCAATGATCCAGAATCTGGTTTTATCAAAATTCTTTCAGAAGAAATGTGACATTGAAAGTGTACGCATTCCTGAACTAAATCAGTTTCTAAATCATTGGGATATATTTTTTCCAAGGAAAGAGCTTTTTCCGTCAGGGTCGTGGGTGTCAACTCACTCATTTTGGTTAGAAATGAAAACTTCTCGTTAAAATCGTTGTAGGCGTTTTGCCGTTTTTCTAACTCGGTCACCAGTCTATCTACGAGGACGAGAAACGTGTTAACTCTGAAACTTTCACTCGCAGTCATTGTAATAACTTCTTCTGATGTTTCATCAAATTTTTTTTTCTTTTCGGTTGCCTTTTTTCCGATTTCTGTTGTGTACTGTTTCGATACGTTTATCTCCATCGCCTTTTCTTCGAAATACTTGAAATTATCTCGTTCAGCTACGAAAAACTTACGAAGTGATTCGTAAAGATCGGCAACGGTGATCAAATCTACGGCGGAAGCCTGAATTTGAACATTCACTTTGTTTATTCTTTCCAAAAAACATTCCACACAACAACCATTACCGCCGTTTCCAGTTTCTCCAAATTCAAGAGTATTCCCACCGCTTCTTGTCGCGTTACAGGCTTTTCGGTACAATCGTCTTTGATTGATTCCAAAGTCTTAAGAACTTCGTGCCAAGAATCTCTCAAGCTTTTACACGCGTCCTCCCTCGCTGACCAACGTGTCAGATTCACTCTTTTCAGGGTTTTGCCTTTCCCGATTTCAGTCATTAATTTAAGCCAGCGTTGTGTCGAGCTTACAAAAAAACATAAATTTCCTGTAGCGTCATAAAAAGCGACAAGCTTCTATACACGATTCAGCAGCGGCAGTTGCCACTAAATTCAAAGAATGGGCAGAGCAAGGCACGTAAAATGCGAAAGGTGCTTGATTTCGAATTTTTGCCTGCAAGCCATTGTACATGCCAGACATGTTTGCGGTATTATCATATGACTGCCCACGACAGTCTTCAATATTTATGCCCAGTGTTTCGAGCTCCGAAATAATGACAGAAACCATTTCTTCAGCTTTATGTCCCACCGACGGCAAAAACTTAACAAATCTTTCACACGGTTCGCCTGATTCTAAAACGTATCTAATAACAAGAGTAAGTTGATCTACGTGTGCTATATCTGGTGTTGAATCTATGATTAGAGAAAAATATTTCGCCCTTCGTATCTAACATATTACACGTTAAATATAATATACGTATTTAATTTAATAAATGGGTCAAATCTCTTTGTGTAGGTATACAATTTTATTTAATTTCTGTAAGACAAAATAAAATGTTTGGGCCAAATTTGCCGCCCCCTAAAATCTGCCGCTCTAGGCTCCAGCCTACTCAGCCTGCTGATAAATCCACCACTGACTAGGGACATCATGTTAAGTAGTGTGTTTGTTAATTCTATTTGTTTAGTTAGTAGCTGCTCAATTTTTCTCATCATGTTTTGTTCATTCTTCTCGTTTTGTTCATTCATCTCTTTTTGTTCATTCTTCTCTTTTTGTTCATTTATGACATTGCCTCTTAAAACATTAGAATACGTCTGGTCAGTGTTGTAATTTATCTCATTATGAGCGCCACTTAAATTAGATAATCCATTACCTAAGCTAGGAAAGTTTTGGTTGTCTATATGTTGTTCTTCTCTTCGATTGTTTGCAAAAACCGGTTTTTTTCGTAGAAGTTGTTGGTATACATCACACCCTTTGTAATTCGCTGTATGGTTTTTTAAGCAATGTACACATGTTGGTAATGAGTCTTTGGGTTTAGTGCATTGGGCCGATGGATGCATTAAATTACATTTTACGCACTTATATGGTTTTTTACAATAAGTTTTAGTATGCCCAAATTCCTGACATCGATAGCATTGGACAATGTCGTTAGTTTGACGAGGAGGCTCTACCCTAATAATTGCGTTGTTTAAGTGCTTAAGTTCATATATTTCCTTGTTGTTGGCGCTGGGCTCCAAATCAACAAAGAACATTGATAATGGTTGTTTTGTTATTCGACTTTTAACATTAGACACGTTTCTTATTTTATGACCTAATAGTGTAATATTATTAGTTATTTCCTCTAAAGAAGTGGAAAAGTGGATTCCTTTTATTACTACTCTAAATGGACGATCCTGTTTAGGTTGGTAGGTGTGAAAACACACCTTGATCGCGTCTAGATGTTTCACAGTTTTTCTATAAGAGTCTATATTATTTATCATAATTCTAATTTGACCATCACTTAGCGATTTATATCTAAAATCTTTTTTTGCAATCACACTACAAATAGAACTTATCATTTCGCTTATGTTATAAACCCCAGGTATGATTAACGGTGGTGGTTTAGGAGCATTCAGTACTTCTGTTTCGTTCACTGACACGTTTTTGTCTTCACCAGCATCCAAAAGGACGTCGTCGTCATCACTTAGGATATCAAATCGATTGGGATGAATTATAATTTGTTTTTTCTTTTGATGGAGTTTAGGAGATTCATTGTTTGTACGTTTTCCATTTTTTATCAATACATTTTGCCATTTATGGCTCGTATCTTCATTTTCTCCTGATGCATTCATTTCACAATGATATTCTGGTAAATTTGTAGTCAATATTAAGTTTTTTTTGTATGTTTATGGCAACAAGTTATTATCACTCTCACTCTCACTCTTGTTAATAAAGCACGTCAGGTGTCAAGCACAGTCAATTAACGACTTATAAACTATATGTTTATTTTTTTTGTCTTTGGAATCACAATCACAAATAATTAACTATTACAGCACCTTGAGCATTATTACATCTTCAAAAACTTTTAGAAAGTCTAAAAATATACTTAAATATCAGCAAAATCGAAAGACGTCAACTAACTCAGCTAAAATAACAAAAACTACCGAAACAGAGAATTTCAAAACCATTAGTAGGAATTTCACGCCAAGCCAACTAATACCACGAAATATATCCATGAACACTCGACGTTTTAACCAAACTTCCAAGGCGAAAGCCACCAAAAGTACTAAACTTACAAGCATTCACAAAGTTTTATTTCCATTTGATTGCATTGCGTTGCACTTTGCCACTGCACACAGTCACCGTCACAGCCACCGCTAACACCACCGCACCCTCCGCTGTGCCACTGCGGCGAGCGAATGTCGCAACGCAGGTGCTTCCACTTCCTTAGTGTTTCTGTTGTTGTGGCTTAGGAAAACAAGCAATAAATATGCGTTGTAGCGGTTAAGTGCGTCTCAGCTCAGGACTCAACTTAATACTCACTTCGGAGGAAAGTCGCAAAGTGAGAGTAAAGTAGCAGGGAATCCAAAACCGAAAATGCACTAAAGTATGCAATAAGAAAGTGGTGTTAAAAGTTTTTAATGTGCTCGAAAAGCTGTAGCTTAAAAAAACAACAACAATAAAACCAAACCGTAATCAGAAAACTCGCACAGAGCTCAGAGTGGTTCATCAAAAGTGTACCGATAAATACAAATATATGCCTGCAAATTCTAAACCTCGAAGTGGGTGGTTGTCAAAAAACAGTGGCATAATGAGGTGAACTTTTGCGGAAAAAATAATCAAAATAAATAAATCAAATCAAAAATGCATTTGCTAAATAATATTTATGAGATGGCTGAAAACAGCTGTAACGATTACTACGAAGTAAGGTCTTTTTGGGAGAGAAAGTCAAGTTGAATTATGCCTATTCAATGTTTTCTAGGCCGAGTTAACAACCTTAGAAGGAACTACAACTCCTGAAGCTAGTTGAAGACTAGAATACAAATATACTTTATGGTGGTGGATTTGGTTGACATGGGTATTAGAGCACTTGAATGCCTTTTTCTATTTCTTTCTGAGCAAATTTGCTTTAAAGAGTTTAGACAAAGCTGGATTGCAAGGGTTTATTTGGTTTCAGAACTGATTACTGGATCTAGAACACACACATGATTTTGAGAAAGAAGTACATGCTCAGTGAAGTAATGATACAGCATTTCGCTTTCAATATATAGGATATGAGAGATTATATGACCATTCTGATAAAATAAGTACTGCGAAGATCTGCAGTTTGGATGGTAGTGTAAATGTTAAGGTCACGATCGGTTCAAAAATAAGATTGGTAATAGTTCAATCAAAAATTTTGAAGTTGGTTATTGATCTTATCACTACTGTAATGAGATGACTTTAGCTACATGAGAATATGTGGAAGGTTATAATAACATCGCAATGCGATAATTATATAAAAATAGGGTAGCTTGCTTCGGAGGTAAGGTGAAAGGTGTCGGATTTCCCTCTTTAGAGCTTTATTAAACAAATATTTGAATATTTACAGGATGATACTTTGATACCAAATGGAGACTACTATACCAACCTTCAGAACAATAACCATTACAAGAGGGCCTAAACGGGCGATACTGATTCTAGGAAATCGAGCTATCTTTAAGAAAATTAAAATGGAGACAATCTATATAAAATTTGATAGTAAAGCATGTATTACATTAAAAACCCTTGATGTTTGAGTGCTGAATAATTTGGCGCAAAAAAACCTTCTGGAGCAAATCAACGCCTGCGATATGCTGCTGAAACGAAACGAACTCGACCCATTTTTGAAGCGGTTGGTGACTGGCGACGAAAAATGAATCACATACGACAATATCAATCGAAAACGATCGTGGTCGAAGGCCGAATATGCCGGTGAATCGTCCCAAACAGTGGGCAAGCCGAGATTGACGGCCAAGAAGTTTTTGCTGTGTGTTTGGTGGGATTGGAAGGGAATCATCCACTATGAGCTGCTCTCATATGGCCAGAGGCTTAATTCTATCATCTACTGCGAACAACTGGACCGCTTGAAGCAGGTGATCGACCAGAAGCGTCCAGAATAGGCCAACAGGAAGGGTGTAGTGTTCCGCCAGGACAACGCCAGATCATACACTTCGTTGATGACTCATCAGAAGGTACGAGAGCTCGGATGGGAGGTTTTATCGCATCCACCATACAGCCCGGACATGGCGCCAAGTGATTACTGCGCCCTTGGCGGTGTAAAGTTGAGCTCAAAAGAGGCTTGTGAAAAGTGGCTGTCCGAGTTCTTCGCAAATAAGAGCCTACCGAGATGCAAACAGATTATCGAACGAAACGGTGCATATTTTAACTAATTCCGATCACTGTAACACTTTTTATAAAGCATTGGATAACACAAAGGAAGGGAGATATTTGCCAACCTAATATATACATTAGGAACCAATGCAGATAGAGGAATAAAACTATACACAATTACTGTATATGATCTGTGGCATCTCTTGCGGTAAAATTGTTGAAATCGGATTTGAACTTTTCAATGCCCCGGACGTCGAATATAAAGAACTCAGTGCCTTAGGGTAATTTTTCCCCGAAAATATCGATAAATTTCTCAGATATCTTAATTTAATTCGGAGGTAAAGCTTATAAATCGGATAATAGTGAAATATCTTAGCGAAATTAAGTGAGTTTCCATTTTATTCTGTATAATTTAAATTCACAGATATATTTTCATACCTATTCCATTTAATTTTTTTTAATGATAATTTCAATTCAACATTAAACTAATGCCATGAAATCCTGCATAGTTTGAAGCAAATTATCAAATAAATCTTAAAGATTTAGCGCGCTTTATATCTGAATTTAGATAATTGACACGTGAGCAAAAATGTTCGCTTCAATTGCGCTTTAATTTAAATTTATAAAGGCCATAACTGCACAGTGACACACTTAACCGCAGACAAGCGCACAAACACACACGGACACTGAAACTAAAAATGCTGCAGCACATAACTGCAGCGAGATAAGCCGAATCACATGCGGCTGCAGTTGTGGCAGCGAACTTTTTTGATTGCAATGAATTTTATGTCACCATGCCATAGGTGGCCTTTGAGTGAATATACACGTGCATTTCAAAGTATGTGTGTGTGTGTGTTGTGCGACCGCAAATTTTACGTATGCAAATTACGTGTGCAACGTGCAAATAAATTTGATTTTTTTCAATAGCGCAAAATATGCAGCACGGCAGACGGTGAGTAAAATAAAATATGCAATTGCTATTAGGGAAAACTGAAAGTTACGTATACGCCATGGTGCGCCAACAAACTTGTGCCAATATGCATGTAGAGCTACATATGTTTGCCGTTATGCCGCATTAGTTGGCGGCAAGTGTGAACGTAAGCCGAGCGATTTATTTAAATAACAATGTAAGCGCGTGTGTAGGGGGGAGGGCAGGACAAATACGAGTAAAATGTAGTTGAAATTATTTATTTTATTTTTCGTGTGATTTTTTGTTTTGTGTTTTTGCTGAAAGAAATTATAGTGCGACCAGCAAATTGTCAGTAATGTGCAGTGGAACGGAAATGAAAATGCATGCGCCATAACGACACACGTGCACCCACACACAAGCAAACACGTCTATATATATAACTATATATATGTTTGAGACTCTACTGAAAGTAATTGCATACAACAACACACACAAAAGTCTAGTCGGAAATCATTTGTGTGTGTGTGAATTTTGTATTTATTTTGCTAGCTGCCAGTTAAATGTATTAAAATTTTGTGTTGTTGGTTGAGGTAAAAACGCAAATAACAATGGAAGGCACGCTAGTTGAAAGAGCACAAACAACCGAACGAGAGAGGCAGGTCGCTTGTGCGGTTATAGAGCATGCCTGTTATGTATTGTGTTGGCTGGACGTAAGCGTAGAATGCCAACTGACCGACGAAGTGATTAAGCATTGTGGTTTAAGCTAAAGCCATTTCCACACACACACAAATACATGTGTGTGAGCGCTTACCAACTTATCAAACTAAACTATGTATGACTGCATGTAATTGTATATATGTCAAACTAAATTACACACATGACCCCCCTACCACCCCTCAAACACCGCAGTGGTGCGCCACAACAAATCAGCAGCACAAAACGCGCAGCTTAAACGCCTATTTGTCCTTCAGTCGACAGCAGGTAGCGGCAGCGCCGTCCACTTGCGCTGGACATGCCACAAAACGCCTGCTGGCAATTGCAACGCCGCCACTTACTGCCACAAACCATTCAATTTAAATGACCGTAAATCTTAATTTCATGGCGCGTGCTTGTACGGAGTGGCGCAGCAGCTACTAGCGCGGCCAGGCTAAGTGAACGGTTTGGCCAGTTTGTTAATGCCAAAGCCAAGCGGCAATACAATGCGCAGAAAAAACACAAAAGAAATACAAAAACAAAAAATGGAAGAAGTTGAAAAATAATTTTCCGCACACGTCGGAAGGGGCGGCGAAAGTATGGCAAGCATGTAGGGTGCAAGCAGAGGAAGAGGGAGCAAATTACACGTGGCATAAAAAAACCTCTACACATCTCCACACATTAATATGCATATAAAATTGTTAGTTGTTGAGCGGAACTGTAGTTATTGCAGTAAAATTCCACTTGGCGCCATTGCCAATTGCAGCTTAGTACCTGAAGACGACGCCAGCAACATAAGGGGGGCCGCGTTCACTGCTTCAGTTTGAGTGCGCGTTACGCAAATCAGCGTTGCATAGCGCGCAAAAAAATGTTTGTATGTTTGCTTAGTTTTTCTATTTGCTTTTCGCTTCTCGTTGGCAATTGCATTTCGCGCGTCGTTTTCCATTTGAATTTTTCTCAATCGCTGGCAAAACTGTCGAAAGGAAATTAATGGAAACACTTTAATGGCCACACATTTGCGCTGCATTTCTTCGAAATTGACAGCCAGTCATTACAAGCATACCGAGGGCACAAATTGCACACGGTAGAAATGTATTTTGTGCGATAAAAATAAATACCAAGCAAGTAATTCAGCATTCAGCAGTGACTCTTACAAGGGCGTTTATTAAATAAGTATAGCGTGGACGATAAAAAGAAATCGTTTTTTTTTTATAAAAGTAAAGATATTGTAATCCAGAGGATTACATGCACTCAGTGTCATT
Organism: Zeugodacus tau; assembly: GCA_031772095.1. Lineage (NCBI taxonomy): Eukaryota > Metazoa > Arthropoda > Insecta > Diptera > Tephritidae > Zeugodacus > Zeugodacus tau. The sequence continues at coordinate 31,578,886 of CM062652.1, forward strand.
GTATTTTTATATTATTAGATCAAGGTATTGACAAATGGGGTTTATACAGTATACCATACATCTAAGCAGAAGAAACGTAGGGAATAGATAAAATCTCATAAATGGAAAATCTATATACATATATTCATAATTATATATTGAGAACGAGGCTCTTACAGTTGAATATTCATTAAAGGTTTAACTTGCTTTGTTTACAATATTCACATTATAAGAGAACATATATAAAAATAACATTAAAGTCGATCGTCTTCTATGATTCATGAGCGCTGAAAAGATTAAGAGCACATAAATCATATTTATACATCGTCTATGTCATATATTAATATAAATATCAATATATATATAAATTCCATGTCACGTTGTTTGTCCGAGATTGGCACTTAAACTACAGAACCGATTTTAATAAAATTTTGCACACGTCTAAATTGTGGTCCAACTGAAAAGATAGGATAGTTTATAGCACAAATTTTAGTCTCAATGTCTATCCATCTGTCCATTCGGCCAAGCGATAGTTTGAATTGAAATCTAGATATCTTAATAAAATTTCGTACATATTACAATTAGCAATATGAGATTAGGCAAAACGGGACAAATGCAAAAACTAAAAAAAAAGTAAAGAAAAAATAAGACCTTTGAAACAGATGTTCGCTGCACGGATGGACATTAGTGACCACGTCCATTTTTAAGTGAGTGTACAGCTACTGGCGTACGCCGATGATATCTATATCATTGGAAACAACACCCGCGCCTTCGCGGAAGCGAAGCGTATGGGTCTGGTGGTGAACGAGGACAAGACGAAATATCTCCTGTCGTCAAACAAACAGTCAGCGCATTCGCGTCTTGGCTCCCACATCACTGTTGACAGTCATAACTTTGAAGTTGTAGATAATTTCGCCTACCTGGGAACCAGCATTAACACCAATAACAATGTCAGCCTGGAAATCCAACGCAGAATCACTCTTGCCAACAGGTGCTACTATGGACTAAGTAGGCAATTGAAAAGTAAAGTCCTCTCTCGACGAACAAAAACCAAACTCTACAAGTCTTTCATCATTCCCGTCCTACTTTACGGTGCAGAAGCGTGGACGATGTCAACATCCGATGAGACGGCACTAGGAGTTTTCGAGAGAAAGGTTTTGCGGAAGATTTATGGTCCCTTAAACATTGGCAACGGCGAATACCGCAGACGATGGAACGATGAGCTGTATGTGTTATTCGACGACATAGACATAGTCCAGCGAATAAAAAAACAGCGGCTACGCTGGCTACGTCATGTTGTTCGAATGGATGAAAGTGCTCCAGCTCTGAAAGTATTCGATGCAGTACCCGCTGGTGGAAGCCGAGGAATAGGGAGACCTCCACTCCGATGGAAGGACCAGGTGGAGAGGGACCTGGCTTCGCTTGGTATAACCAATTGGCGCCAAACTGCCAGAAGGAGGGATACGTGGCGCGCTGTTTTGGACTCGGCTATAACCGCGTAAGCGGTGTCTACGCCATTCAAGAAGAAGAAGGACGTGGCCACAGCTCAACATCCGTCTGTCCGGTCGGCCATTTGGTCAAGCGATAATTTGATCTGGGTATCATAATATAACTTAACACGATCTAAAACATTGATACTATGAGAAGGTTGGTATTCTTGATGGCCAAGATCAGACTTATGCAACAACTAAATAATACTAATTAACCAAAAGGGGATATAACAAAGCTACAATTTAAGTTATAAAATTCGGAACACATGATGTATGTAGGGAAGGGCATATGTGGTTAATTGTTTGATAAATTGGCGAGAAAAAACCCAAGAGAAAGTTTTGGTATATTTATCTAAAACCTGGAAAGTAGTTAAATAATTAGTTACTCCCTAAATTATTTCACTTTATCAAATAGTTAAACAGAGTAGAATTTAACATACATATACCTTAACCACAGCAATGCGAGACCAGGCCAGTAGTATTAATATAAATATAATACTATACCCTGGGAGTTGTGGAGCATACGAGATGTGTTCAAAAAATAACGGGGATTTTCGTTAAAAAAAGTATGTATTCGTACATTATTGCAGTCGCCTTTAAAATATTCCCCATTCGTTATTACTCACTTATGTCAGCATTTCTTCCAATTGACGAAATACTTCTAAAACTCAATTTTTTTGGATAGCCTTTGGAACTTACAGCGATTTCTCATAAGCTTATAAAACGGTGGCTCTTTAAGGCTCTTTATTTTTGCAAATAAGAAAAAGACACACGGAGTCATGTCTGATGAGTAAGGAAGCTGAGACATCGTTTCAGTATTGTTTTTGGCCAAGAATTTACGAACAATAAACGAAGTGTGAGCTTTTAACAAACCAAAATCGACAAGGTAAGGCTCAAGGAAGGGCTGTTGGTCGTTGCAAATCATCGAAAATGATGGCAAAAGGTATTGAATCAAAAAGAAGAATATTTAAATTCATAAATTGCCTTACACAATAAAAGTTCTGTTTAAATTCCACTAAAAAAACGAAATTACTTAGTATAAGACCCAATATATCAACATAACACCAAACACCTGAAATTTTCCAACTCCCGTTATTTTTTGAACACACCATATAGCTCACTTGTTCGACTTAGATTTACATAAAATTTATATTAGTAGATACTAATAATAACTTACTAAAAACTTAGTTCGGGCAGTCTTTAGATTTAGAATTATTATTTCCGAATACTGTAACTCATCCTAAAAAGAATAATATGATTATCTATCTGGTATCTAATTTATAGGATAATCAGACTCAGGATTAACCAAACTCAAATATTCGAAGAGCCAAGAAATTGAGATTTTGGAACAGTGGGCAACGTTCCAGAAAGTTGAAACAAAAATATGGGGACGACTATTAAATTTTAATAAGGGATATAAATTAAATCCTGACAAAAAATTAAAAAGTGAAACTAGAGATAAGCCTTTTCTAAGAATATTTTAGAGATCTTATATTACTTTGGCATAAACGTCAACTAAAAAAAAATAAATGATATCATAAATGATTTTTTTTTTTTTCAATTTACATTTCCATCTATTTGGTTGTCAAATTATATCATAAAATTCGAAAATTGTACTTACTATTTCATAATTTAATTAATTAGGGGGAAATCAAGTCTTTTATGGGTTAAAGTGAACTAATTTAATTATAAAAATACAAATGCTGTTATTTTAATGCATTTTAGCAAAGCAATGCAAAGCAAAATTGCACTGCAAATGGGAAAGCGGGTAATTGCCAAATGGTATGCAACAGCCAACGTACCAGTATTTTTGACAAACACATTGTAACGTCAACATTTGTCTAAACGACAGCTCAGTGGAAGGAGGAAGGTTCACTTAAATTCCAACCGTTGATAATCAAAATGACTGCCACACATGCTAACCGCACGGCAAAGTGTCGCAGTAATTTCGTTTCAATGTAATTACTGTCAACACTAATGAAAGTGGAAAAATATTTAATCAACTGCGGTGACCGCCACACACACACATCCGTACACTTGCAATGGCAAAATAAATATTTGCCAACAACAACGACGGCGGCCATGACACATTTCAGTTGCCATTGCTTGGTGCAAGTTTGGCGAAATGGTGGAACTGACCAAACGAGTGTTGTTGTTTATAAAAATGCCAACAACAACAAAAATAAACAAAGAATAAACTAAATGTTTTAGTATAGAAAAAGAAAAAACTGCTTCCACCACACCTCACAACCCACATCCCCGCTGCCCACGTAGAAGAATGCCAGCAGAGTGCAGCAGCGCTGCAGAAAATTAGAGAAGAACGAATGCATAAAAAGCGAAACTTGAAATAACATTTTACTTCTGTGACAGCAAAACTTTTTGACTGCAACATGGCAGGTCGACCGTTGGCACTCGCAGGCAGCGACCGGAGAAACAAACGTCACATGCAGATCAAAATATTCACATAAACAAAGTGCATGTGGTAAAAAGTAAATGCGAATGCAAATGCAAATGCCCTTCGGCGCACGCTCGTGGCAGTGGCAGCAAGTAAATATGTGTATTTTGTATTACTGTCTCTCCCAGCATGGCGAGCAAATAACAGATTACGTGCGCTGTGTTGCTGATTTTTTACAAAATTAGTAGCTTTATTTAAAAAGTAGGTATTATGCATCTCCGTGGCACAGTATGTGGTTTCACGTTGCTCTTTCAAATTTTTCTTGAATTTATTATATAAATAGAGGAAATTGTTACTTAGTGCAAGTTTCTTGATGATTGTCGATGTAGTTTGTTCGATACGCTACTCTCAAACGCTTGCTGAGTCGAAAACACCAATGTTAATTAAGAATTAATTTTTCTAACTTCCTTGGGAATTTTTAGTCTTCTGGAATTGAAAATTAATATGATAATCGTTATTTTTCGTTTCATGATCCATCAATGCAATTCAATCACACTATATACTCCCAATTATTTTTAAAATAATTCTAGCTCTGAAACATACTTCAGGAACGGCATAATTTGAAGGATTTTCCGATTTTTTTTCTAAATAAAGATGTGTGACTTTGAACAATGACGAATTAGAGATTAACTGGTGCAAGTAACATATGTAGTATGTATACTCATTGTTGTATCTTTAAGAGTATAGCTGTGTCCTATGTGTTATGAAGATATGTCGATATTAGAATACAGTTTGCCCTATAACATACACATTTGTAATGTTACGTTTGTCCAACGCGTAGCTTTTGATTGATAATAGTCATCATACGTATATATATATATATATTCAACTCTATATTTATACATATATATTCCCATTTCGAGGCAAATATATAACAGCCATCAGATATATAAAAATGCACGCATATATGCAAATACATGCAAATATTTCTTGCATATCCTTATGGCGTGTCATAAATTCAAGCCAACTCTCCGCTGACAGCATGGCCACATAACTCACTAGTAAGATAACTAGCAAAAAAGTGAATAGCAAAAAGTAGACAGAAACTAACAAAGAATTTTTAGTTCGTCTGCCGCACAGAGACATTTTTATACCCAGTACTTGTCTCGCTGCCGGAATATTTGAATGTTTGTTAGAATAACTCGAATTAAACTTAAAGTTATTTATTGAGGAGTACCAATAACAAATATTCTAGACTATAAATATTAAAAGGCTTTATCTTCAATGTCTGTAGCCAAGAGATTTAAATAAATTGGTTTAATTTCAAAAATATTATATTTACTTATATTTAATCACTTGGACCTCGATAAAAAAGAATATTGCTATTCCTAGCACTAGGATATTGAAATGTTAAAAACGAGATATGGCTATATTCCATTAGAAAAAGAGGTCGGTCTCTTATAAATCTTTAAAAGACACCAAAAAAAATGACAAAAATAGTTCAACGTAATGACGCATCGATAATCTGTTAGTTAATACAGGTTGTTGGAGGATCAGGCGAGCTACGGGACCATCACATAGTTACAAGATATTTCATCACACTGTAGTACACTCGGCTAGGTATTTGACCAAACTATAAATTATAGAAAGCAATTTCTCGATTTTTCGAAATATTTGTCTAGGAATTTCGAAACTCATCGTACTTTATATGACACAAAAGTCATAAAAGACAAGACAAGACAAGAGTTTAAGTCGTAACTTCGAAAACAAAAAAAAAAAGAGTCATATAGACCCTTAGTACTAACTTGTTTTTAAGAACTATTATTTATAAGCAAACGACTCGAGAGAGAAAGTATAATTTTTTTTTTGATATATGATATATTTTTGCAGAGCCGCGCTATCGAATAACCTTTCCAATCGAATCTTACTACTCTTGCGATATGGTTCAAAATTTATTTAGACCAAATAAATAATATAATAAATTATTAGTTCTCCACTTTGAGAACCTTATACTTTACAAGTTAAAGCAATAAACTCTATGAGAAATTCACCATCATTCATTGGGTATAAAAACCCGAACCACAAGCGAACAGCAAAAGACAAAAGTTATGCAGAAGCCATATAAGTTAATGGTTTATTTGCATAGCGTTGACCAGCTAAGAGCGCGGGCGAGGCAGTGAACCGCTGCCAAAAGCGAGCGTTAGTGAATTTCCAACAAACGCTTTTACCCGAAAGGCGCTGTCGTGTCTCGCACGCTCGCTGCGCGCTGTGAAATAAATTCCTGTCATGGGAGTTGGCGTGGGCCATAACATATTCAGTGCCACAAGGACTGCTTGCTTTCGCATTGTTGACGCGCTGCTTGACGATCACAAAAATTACAAAAATCTAACCACAAAGTCACGCTACAGCGGAGGCTGGTCTCGCTGGTTGCCCGGCTCGCCGCTCTGGCAACGCTGTACGCACTAAACGCATGGCAACACAATGGCTTTTGGCTACGCTCAACCAGCAGCTGTCTAGCGACTTTTAGACTATATACATACATACATACATTATATAAAACATGTATTTTGGTTGCCGAGGACCACCGCTGCGCTGAGAAAATCCCTCAACGGAAGTGAAATATTTACAATCGCTTTGAAAAAGAGCGAAAACCAAATCAACATCAAAAGTAATATACTACTGAAGGAGAGTAAGTAAAGGAAAGTAAAGCGAATGCAATGCGAAGGGAAACGGCGAAAAGAAGAAAATTCATAAACATTTTCATTTTTATTACGGAAATTTATAAAAATGAATAAATTGCGTTGACAGTGCCGGAAGTGACCGTTGAAGCTGCCATCGCTATTATTGTTATGTGTTGTAGTAGTGATTGTTGTTGTGGTTGTAGTAGTGTTTGTTGTTGTCACTGTTGATAACACAGTTGAGCGAACGGGCAGATTGTTAGCGCAAATGGTTGATGGTTGTGTGTGAATGGCAGTGCTAGTAGATTTGCGGCGAGAGGGGTTGGCTGGTTTGTGGCGGGTGTGTGCCTTGAATGCCTTATTATATAGCAATTCATTAAATATGAAGAATCGCATTGTGGTTCATGAATAATGCAAAATAAGTGTTTACCGACATGCTAGTGAACAAGCAAGTACTAATATTTGCTCAAATGTTGCATGAGTTTGTTTGTGTTTGTGCAACATGTATGTGTTTGCTTGCGAGTTTGTATTATAATAAATTGAGATTTCATGAAGTATGAATATTTTCTAAGCATTTCCTTGTACGAGTGGGTTCTTGTATTTGAGTGGGTTTTGGGTACCTTTAATTTTGATTTCTTACAAAATGACCGCTTCTTATGAATATTAAACCGAAAGTCTCATGGTACAATTTACTTCCAGTAGTATCTGGTTGACATCTTTAAGTGAAATCATAAAAATTAAGAGAAAATATATATTTATACCTTTAATCACTCATTTGGTATACTTCCTTTGACTATTTCCTTGTAAGATCTCGCCCCAGTAGTAATTAACAGCATTTTTTAAAAAGTAAAAGCAAATAAAACATGACAAGTGTAAGGTGTATTGTAATTGTTCAATGACTTCTTTCGACTGAGACAGGATGATTCCGTCTTCTGAGGCTTCAATATTATTATATGAAAACAAAGTAATTGGAAGCCACCCACAAACATTCCTCACGACCTACTTAACTGTTGGCAGCTATTTGTAAAAAGTTTGGATCAAGCCTAGAGATCAAGTCCAAATCCAACCAAAAACTAAGGAATGCGCAGATTAGGCCAAATCCACGGTGGTAATGACAAAACAGAAAAAGAAGTAGAAATTCATTTACATACGATTAGAGTTATATGGCTAGTCCGGTCCGAGTCGATTCAGGAAATCTGGAGAGATTCACTCTTCTATAATATATTTATGGAATGAATGATTCATATGAGTTATGTATTTTCAGAACTTAAATGGTTCCTCATATTCCATATGTTTTTTAAATTTTGGGGAGGTTAGATCCATCCACAGTATAAAAAGCCATAATATAAAACAGAAAATTATTAAAGCCCTTGTCATCTTCGTGATAAAGGGAATGATACACGGATTATGACTATAGTTTACTTTTCTCTTACCTTACTAAGTATGGAATAATTCCAGTAGCTTATACAAATTGAACCAAGACAACTATTATTTTCGATTTAAAGTATTTTTATAAAAAGTTATTTATGATTATGTGATATTATTGATGTTAAACTCTTAAATATAAACTATTTCTACATTTAACCGGATAAATTGCAACACCAATCGTTGTTTTAGCATATATGGAAATTTTTTCTCGCTTTTTATACTCTCGCAACAAACTTGCTTAGCAACAAAGTTGTTAAGAGAGTATAATAGTTTTGCTCACATAATGGTTGCTTGTAAGTCATAAAACTAAACTAGTTAGATTTACGGTTATCAAACTAATCATGATGACGAGACGAGTTATATAGCTATAAATAAAGTTATAAAAGTAAAATTTTGTACAAAGGATCGCACTAGCAAGGGGCATATTTGGATGAAAATTGGGGAAGTGGGAGTGGCCCCGCCTCCAAATATGTTTTTTGTATATATCTCGCAAACCAATAAAGCTATATAAATCAAACTCTCTGTAGTCGTTTCCATTATGAACCCCATCACACACCATGAAAATAGTTCAAATAGGATAATAACCACGCCCATCTCACATACAAAGGTTATGTTGAAAATTCCTAAAAATGCGTTAAATCACTAACGGATCACATTAGAAATACCAACCATCACCTGCGCAACAATTGTCGAAAACGGACTATAACTTTTTAAGACCCCGGATATCGAACATGAAGAACTCAGTGTCTAAGGGTAGCTTTTTACCGAAAATAACGGTAAATCTCTCAGATATTTTAATTTAATTCATAGGGAATCTTTTTCTTCTAATAGTTTGTCTCTGTATCACAAATACTTAAAATTGGGTCATAACTTACCCTAGCTCCCATATACCCTATATCAAACTTCCGGTGGGCTTTATACCGCATATATCGGTTAATATCAAAGCAAAATTAAGTGAACATATAGTCTTGAATATAGCGTATTTTCGTGGTGAAAATGGGTGAAATCGGTTCAGGAATTACCTTAGCCTTCATATACTAAATATTATGATTTTCATTATTGTATTGGACTTTATGCCGAATATATGGGTCAAATTATGTGTGTTCGGCAAATGGTCAATAGCGGCACACACAATTTCTCTTGATATTGACGACGCTGCTCGAACCAAATATTTTTTGAAACTTCCAAATTTTAACTTTTTAGTCTAATTTTTATAAAAACATATAAATAGTGATCTAAATACAAAGTAGGTATCTGAAGTATTATGCACGTAGCTAACTAAGAATTAATCATTAGAATCGCTTTATAAAAAAACTTTTTAGACTCTAACCTCTATAAAAGCAATTGTGGGAGTAACAACATACTATTGGTGTTATCTTAGAACAAAGCTTTTTTTGAACATTACATATACGATCCCACACACATATACATACATTAGAGTAGTAAAAGTTTTTATGTCCAGGTAGCAATCGCATTAGCACACCGATTTGCCGCGCAAACGACGCTGTGGGAGTGTGCTGGATAAAACTTGTCACAGCAAATCCATAAATTACAAGGCAATAAAAATTGCCTTTGCAAAACACCTCCAACCTCATTAAGGGCAAAGCCACACACATACAACATATCCGCAATTTATTATATTCAATTTGTGCGTGCTTTATAACTTACCTACGCTTTTTTCTCCATTACAGAAATCGCATAACAATTGCAGCTGATTATTTGGAATGCGAAAATAAATTGTTGCATGCATACCAGTGAGAGTGGCAGCAAAAAACGCGCAACTGAAGCGGACGCACAAAAAACACAGTTATCTATATATGCGTGTGTGCGAAATTGCATAACAAACTCATTTATCAAATCAAGAGGATAGTGCGAGCGCACAAAAAACACGAAGACACTGTGGGAGAAATACAAATAAGATTACTTCGGCAAAGCGAAATATTCAATACAATGCAAATAAAAACCAAATAAAAACTAACTAAAGTACTTGTGCTTGCTACAAATGATATTAATGCCACAAAGCAGCAAGTAAGCAGCGAGCGCAGTGAGAGCGGGGGAAACGTGCGCACAATAAACGAGCAAATTTGGGAGATGGCAGAAAAACGCAAGGGCAAAGGCAGCAGCTGAAGCAGTCCTTCGTCCTTTGAGGGAAAGCAAGAAAGCAAGCAAGCAAAGAAATTTGTAAGCATAGCGATTTTCACATGAAAAATGATGTTTATATGAAATTATGGTGAAAAACATGAAATTCGAGTTATTGCATACGAGCCAAAGAGCTATATACTCAATGCAATAACAACACATTATTAGGTCAAATAAAAGGAAAAGGCAAAGAAGTGAAGAAGCGCTAACAAAAGCAACAGATATGCTTGGAGAAACCAAGGAAGTGAAGTGAAAAGCGCATGATGACAAGAAGAACGCTCTGAAAAAATGCTAATGTAATAACTGTAACATAGTAAAAACAGGGAGAGAGAGAGAAAGAGAGAGCACACAACAGAAACAAACAAAGTAACGGCAGCGCCAAAAAAGCGTGGCGACATACATACATTACTGCCAAATCGAGAGCAGTCAGGAGAACAGACACAAAAAAGTTGAAGGCTGCCGCATCAAAAAAAGTAAGAAAGAAAGACAAAGGTGGAAAGAAAGGAAAGGAAGAGGGAGCACAACGCTTCGTGCTTTTGGGGGCAGGAAAATCTGTACAACAAACAGAAGACATTATTGTCACGACAAGCAATACAAATATAAACAACGTCGAGAGGGTGTAGGCAACACACGGGCGACACAACAACACACAGCAGCATTTCTTCAACGCTGGCAATGCAAAATTTATGCTCAACACTACAACAACTTATCGGCCGTACTGCTTCTTGCTGCGACTTCAGTTCAAAAACACATTAACCCTAATGAGTGAGCGTATCAGCGCACAAGTCGAGACCAAACTATTGCAACAACAACAAGTAGTGTGAAATCTTACGGCATTTTACACAGGCTTTATCAGCAAGTGTCCGCTTGACTGCCACCTTGGTGTGTGTGTGCGTTGGAGTGCTGTTAGTTGGTGCTGGTGTCGCTGCCGCGCCAACGTTTCTTCACGTATTTTACATACACAAATGTCACCGATATTAATGCCAATGCACATGCTCGAAATTCGGATAATACTACTTTGCTTGCCATCGATACTACTGGCGACGACGCTGGAGCCAGGTGAGTGCGAGACGAGAAATCGAAAAGTTTATTAAAATACTAAATAAAATGTTGTCAAGGCATTTAAGTTCAATATTTATATTTCTGGTTTCTTCTGGTCGTCGAAGTGTATATTACGGCTATTACCTATCCTCCAAAAACTACGGTTTGCATTAATTTAGGTTATCTATGTTTCAGAATATCATTCAGATATGTTTATTTGTAGTATTCCTCATCGGGTTACTATTGCTACTATTATTCCCTTCATAAAAATTCAGATGGTTACAGACTATTTATTCAAAGCACTTAGCCGACTATTCTTCCCTTCATAAAAATTCAGATGGTTACAGACTATTTATTCAAAGCACTTAGCCGACTGAGTAACGTAGTATTGATATTATAAATAATTAAATCACAGTCGCCATTATGTTCAGTTGTAGCATACAAAAAAATTTTTTTTTGGTGGGGGGGGGGGTGGTGTGGTTTTTATTACGAAAAGTTTTATTACTCAACGTATTTTTAATATAGCAGCTCCCTCGCGAAAATTCAGTTATTATAGGACACGGTTTTTTTTTTTGAGTATTTTTCCCTATACGAATTTGACGCTAAACAAAGCTCGAAAAATATTTCCTTTTTATGAAAGGGTGTTCAACTGTTCAGAACAAAACTTTCTTGCGAAGGTGAAAATGTTGAAACAGCGAACTTCAGGCAAGCATTTTCGGAAAGCTCTCGAAGCTTTAGAAGCAGTAAACAAAACGTCTTTTGGGAATGTTTTCAAGATTTTACGCATATTGGCGTTATTGCCTGTTTCAATAGCATCACCGGAAAGAAGTTTTTCAAGTTTAAAGAAAATTAAAACCTATCGAACCACAATTCAATCAATCAGATATCAATTGCTCTCGTACAGAGTAATTGTATTAATACAGTTAAACTATCGATCACAGCATAGACTAAAAATTATCATAACTCATTCAACTCAAAACGCTTGATAGATTTAAATTAGTATTTCACTGACCGTGAGAAAACGATAGAACCATTCTAAGAGCAAAACGATTGTAAAGACTATGTCCAAGCCTTTAAGTAAAATTAATTAATGTTTACCTAGGGTCTAATTCAGAAATAAGTAAAAAACATGTTAATAGGCGACAGTTTGGGTGGTAAAAACAAGAAGATATAAAAATGAACATTGCCGATACCAAAAATAAAACGAAAAAGTTCTTTCGGGCGGAGCAATCATTCATTAGATACCGTTAAGGACATGTTGGGTTAGGCTAGGTTAGAGTGGCTGATCTCCTGTGCCACAAGAGATAACACATGGACAGGCCAGTCCTTTGTGATACCGCAAACTCCTAAAAATGGATGCCCAAGACACTCAAGTAACGACACAGCGCTTTGAGCCTTTCACGAATTTCTGCAGGCAACTAATTTGTAGTCGGGATACTTCAGTTGGTTCCTCGAAGTTTGTCCTGCCAAGATATTTCCGGCGCAGTCTACAAAAGGCTGGACATTGCAGGATAAAGTGTTCGTTAAGGACAAAAACATAAAAAATATAACCAAATAATTTTTATTAAAAAGATATAGAGAAATAATATAATGCTTACACCCTTTTTACGAATTTCTGTTGTTTTTTTTTAATATAAATTATTACAAATTTAAATATAAAGCTATAATATGAACTACCATTAATACGAATCTTTCATAATCTTATACGATTTTTGGGAATTATTGGCTAGTTTCTACTGTTCCATAAAGTGTGTTACTGCCCTTACTTTACTTAAAGCGGCTAAAAATTTAACAGCTTAATATTATTTTTTTTTGAGAAACCCGCTAATATTAGTTAGAAATGAGCATTTATTGTTGCCTACCTTTAGGCGCTTTTAACATATTAAGCCATTGCGCCAAAATCTTTACTTCACTCATATATTTCACATTGTATATGTCTATATAAATTTGCTTAAGTAAGCCGCTATTTATGTGCGACCAAAAACGCATTATGTGAAGGAACAACCACTAATATACACACACACTTAGTGAATTTACAGTGAAACCTTAGAAAAAGGTGCAATGCCTTAGTGCGCACATATAAAATATAATAAAATATGTTTGCGCCTAAAATAAGACTGCGTTTTGGGTATGAAATCAAGAGCTTTTCGTTGGCAGGATCAACTTACACGCAGTAGATGCAGCATTTATTGCGCTACTGGCCGGTATACACCAATGCTGCCCCCACCCCTGCAGACGCATAAATAGCGAATAAATTTGAAACTCCTTCTTCTTCTTCTTGACTGGCGTAGACACCGCTTACGCGGTTATAGCCGAGTCCAAAACAGCGCGCCACGCATCCCTCCTTCTGGCAGTTTGGCGCCAATTGGTTATTCCAAGCGAAGCCAGGTCCCTCTCCACCTGGTCCTTCCATCGGAGTGGAGGTCTCCCTCTTCCTCTGCTTCCACCAGCGGGTACTGCATCGAATTTGAAACTCCTTACCCACATAAAATCGCCATAATTTGGTCGATAATCCGCGTGATGGTGCTGAGCGTTGCGCCCTTTTTCAATAAGCCGTTGCGCGCGTAAAGGTTCATTTCAGACCATTCAGGCTGTACATAAATACGCACCGTTAATTTATGCCCGGCCGCTAAGGTCAAATAACGTACGCGCATCGTAAATAATATCAAAATTCTATTGCCACTTTGCCGCAAGTACTCCTAAGCAGCGGGGTCCACACACAATGCCCCCCACTGCAGGCGCTCACATATTATTTCCCTTTAATGTAGTGCTCGTTACATCGGTGGGCGTGCATTGGGGCGAGCAAATCGTTAGGTAACACAACACTTGTTGGTTTTGTGGTTGGGTGGTTAGGTAGGTGTTTGGTTCGGTAATTGTTCTCTTTCTTCTTCTACCTTACGCAAGTCTTTTGCCGCATACAAATAAATAACATTTTCCCTTTTTTAAGTTATTTCGCTCAGCCTGCCTTGCGTGTGCTTGTTGTTGTAGGCGCATGCTTATTCTTACTAATCTCTCCCAAGCGTATTCTTCATTACGCCTATTATCTGCATGTCCTATGTGTCTGCTATGCTATGCTGCGTGGTGCTGTGCTGTGCCAACCCAAATGAGTTTGCAGCAAAGTTAAGATATTCTTCGCTTTCGAGAGTTATGCTGTTCAAGTGGAATATGCCAAGCAGCAAAGTAAAAAGTAAACATTAGCTTAAAGCGCCTACCTTTGAGGGTGGGTGTGTGTTCATGTAGAATTATGAAGCCTCTTTAGGGAATCCCTTTCTTGTGCTTATTCTTATCTTATGCCGCCTCTTTTTGTGTTCTTTATGCCTGCTGTGTGTAATAAATATATGACGCATATATATTTTGTTTAAGGATTAAAAATGAAACATTATTTTTTCCCAACCGCTCGGAAGTTTCTCTTTTGCCTTCGGTTGAGGCACAGGATATTTGCTGATAAATTATTTTGTATTTATATGGCTCAGTGCCTTTGCACTCGTGGGTTGAAACAATGCATGCGTAAATATTTGAAAAATAGAGAGATTTATAAATATGCACATATCCTTGCGCTTCAGGCAGCAGAAAATGTTTGGTTTATAGTAAAGGCACTGGATTTTTTAATGCTATTGAAGAACTCAAACAAAAGCTTCGAAATTTATAAACATTTTTTTTTAAATTAAGTAGTCAGTGACCAGCTATTACAATAATCAAGTTTTCGGAAATTCAAACCCCCATCTTCTCAAATAGTCGAATACACTATATGGTAAATTGAATATGGTTTATGTCTAAACTGAACTCAAAACATATTATCTTATATAAGTTTCAAGTTTCTATAAGTGAATATTTATGTTTGCCATTGCGGACATTTTAAATTCACTATCTAGAGCATTCTCCTCATTTGGTATGACAAACCACAGCCAAATAAATTTTACAAACTATTGTAATAAGGGGAGAGATGTAAAAACATCAACTGGTGTGCGACCTGGCTACAGTCTTGAAGTCTACTAAAGAAAACTCAATAATACTTATTCGTACAGACATAATCCTATTAGTACCACCAATTTGTCCTTGTAAATATTCTAGCAGCTAGTGCACCTTTTAAGTTTTCGAAAATCAATATCCACCAATTTTTTTCGTTCGTTGGTGTACTTCTCAGTAAAGTACTCATATTTCAAGTGCCAATGTGTACTCCATCTTCGGATTTTTTGCATTACAAAAGGTGATGACAATGGAGACCTTTACATGCGAGTCGCTGTAATCGGGTAGTTCACAGCAGGTGGAGACATGAAGCCAAAAGAGTCTTAACCCCCGGACAAATTTAAATGTAAGCTGTTGAATTTGTATGCTTTTTAAAGCAAAACAAGAATATATTCTCGCATATTTTTAATTTTATTTTATATTATGTATATGTTATAAATATATTAGTGATACGCTTTCTCAGTAAACCATGAAAACATACGACGTACATTATTGGGTAGGAATAGCAGTACCAGTATGGACCGTTCAGTTGCATACCTGGATACAAATTATTCACTAGATGTTACTGAAAAATACCAAATCGCTCGAAAAGGATAAATAAAATTGTTATTCAGTGCAAATGACAATTGATTGGTGTTCGGTGTGGCCATCCTGTTTGGTGGTTGATTTACTTATTCGTCACATAATTTACCTTTGTTTAAGAGGGCATAAACGATCCTTCCGGTGGTATTTACTACTGAAGAAGATCTGATGAATTTCATTATTCGCATAACAAAACTAAAATCCGTGCAGTTTGGTGGTAAAAATATGAAATATACATATATCCTTATCCATATATCCTTATTATTATGTGGTTGGCTGGTGGTATTGTCTAGCAGTAGAAGTGACTTATCTGGCAAATTATTTTTTATCACATATCTCTTCACTTGTATGATAAAAGATTTTTCAAACCAGTTTTTAAACAAAAGCTCTGTCATCCACGCACATTATAACCTTAACTTCACTTTCTTTAACGCTCTTAATTTTTTTAGCTATTCCAAGTAACCCTTTCATTACCAATTTTGCGATCAGTTGCGCATTTTTCAGTATATAACGCTAGCGTTTACTGGCACCTTCCCCCAAAATTGTGCAGTTACATCCGCATTATAAATTTGAGAATATATAAGGCCCATTTCTGCAAGTTTTGTGTGTATTTTGATTGTTTCTCGTTATTCATCTGATCACATAATTTTGCATATACCAAGGCGACTTTCCTTCCTAGCAACGTAAATGCGAAAAATTCATATAAATTTCACGAACTTATTCAAAATGTCTTAGTTGTCTTTTACTGGTCAACTGTTAGAAATGTATGCGTTTTCTTTGTTATTGGTGGCATTATTATTACGATTAGCCACACAGTTTAATTAAAATTCAAGACTACATAAATCAACGCAACGTTAAAATCACAAATTAGCACATTTTTGTTGAACTCTTAATGCCTCATATAGAACCGTGTTAACATAAAAAGCCCCTGTTTACGTATGGAAGTATTCATTCAAATCAAAAACGCAGAATTTTCCGGAAAATAATAGACTAAAAAAAGTAAGGAAGGGCTAAGTTCGGGTGTAACCGAACATTTTATACTCTCGCAATTTATTTATTTAACTTTATTTATATTATATAATATATAATTTGACCCACATATTCGTCATATATATTGTATAAAGTCCATTGAAAGTTGGAATCCATAATATTAGGTTAGAAGTACCGAGGTCCTCATGTTCGATATATGGGGCCTTGACAACCTATGGTCCGATTTCGGTGATTTTTAGAATGGGGCTGCCACACTATAAACGTAGTATTTGTGCAAAGTTCTGCATCGATATCTTCACTAGTGCTTACTTTATATATTGTAAAGTAAACGATTCAGATCATCTTCAAAGTTCTGGTATATAGGAAGTAGGCGTGGTTGTAAAGCGATTTGGCCAATTTTCACAACATATCATTGGGATGTAAGGAGACTATTACAAACCAAGTTTCATTGAAATCGGTCGAGTAGATATGGTTTTTGACCCATAAGTGGGCGATGCCACGCCCATTTTCCATTTTGTAAAAAAATCTGACTGCAGCTTCCTTCTGCCATTTCTTATGTAAAATCTGGTGTTTCTGACGTTTCTCGTTAGTGAGTTGACTCACTTTTAGTAATTTTCAACCTAACCTTTGTATGGGAGATGGGCGTGGTTATTATCCGATTTCAACTAATTTCATGGTGTGTGGTGGGGTACGTAAGAGAACTAACCGCAGAAAGTTTGGTTTATATAGCTTTATTGGTTTGCGAGATATATACAAATAACCGATTTGGGGGTGGGGCCACACCCACTTTCCCAAAAAAATTACATCCAAATATGCCCCTTTCTAGTGCGATCCTCTGTTCCAAATTTTACTTTTATAACTTTATTTTTGGCTTAGTTATGACACTTTTTGTGTTTTCGGTTTTCGCCATTTTGTGGGCATGGCATTGGTCCGATTTTGCCCATTTTCGAAAGCAACCCTCACACGGTCCCAAGGAACGTGTGTTCGAAGTTTCATCAAGATATCTCAATGGACGGACGGACGGACGGACGGACGGACAGACGGACAGACAGACATTCGGATTTTGACTCGTCTCGTCACCCTGATCATTTTGATATATATAACCCTATATCTAACTCGTTTTGTTTTATGACTTACAAACAACCGTTATGTGAACAAAACTATAATACTCTCTTTAGCAACTTTTGTTGCGAGAGTATAATAAGAAAAGAAGTGTCCGGATGTTTGAGGAATATCAAAAAATAGTGTGTCCGGATTACAGCGCTGTCCGAATTAGAGAGTGTCCGAATTATCGAGATTGGACTAAAGGGTTCTCTATCATTCAACGAATCTGTTGTTTAGCTCTCTGATAGTTTTCGCAGTTTTCGAAGATGACTGATCAGTTATGCATGGTATTAATGTAGGATCTCCTCTATATTTGTAGGATCTCCTATATGTAGGATTCCTATTTTCTGCAACTTACTATGTATATTCCGCTTTGGCTTCCATTCTGCAAAATGAGTGCTTTTAAAATGCTTACAAAGTAAGATTGATTCGGTCTGCACATAAAGTAATCAGCAAAGTATCATCCTAAGAATAGTTAGATCATTAGTGATATCCCCTATAGTATCTGTGGTCGTTTCCAGCCACACGTTTGATAAATATGCTATCGCTATATCTTGATTCGCCGAGGTTCCAATGTGTGGACCTGCTCTAATTCAGGACTTACTTTCCTCTTACGATGATTGTCTATTATGTGCCGAAAGGTTCCGAGTTCATGTCATATTCATACCCAATTCAAGTATAGAGTTTCACAGTTGCACTGATTTCCGTTGTTACCTTAGCTCACCCTATCTAAATATATATACTGTAACACCGAAATTCGAATTTTATATGTATATGCTACAATTTCATAAAAAATTTAATTCGCCAATTCATAAAACGTCAAATTACAACAAAAGTCAAGAGAATAAGTAATAATTATTCGAAAATGATTCTTAGCATTTCCGGTGATACTTAAATAAAGTGTTTGGGTTTCAAATTATGAAAAGCACCGCCCCTTTCGAAGTATAGCAAATACTTCCCACCTATTAAAACGTATATATTTTATGCCAGAAACAATATATTTTCCGTTGCCCTTGATTTTATTAATATATAATTATGGGGCGTTATTTATGTACACAAACTTTCTTTTCCTTAAATATAAATTTATACGAGCACATGCTGAAAGTGGCCTGGAATAAATTTATGTAGAAAATCCGAAAAAGTGGCCGGCTAATAGGCGGCAACCACTCACATAAGCAAAAGCGAGTGTTGCCACATATTTAGTATATATCATATATGCTTTAAATATCGCACTCTTGCAGAGAAATAAATGCCAGTGTATGCATGCCACAACACATAAGTACAATAAACTATAAAAATTTACGATGCTATAAAAATGAGCGCTTCACTGTCTTTTATAACGGAATCACAAACGAAAAAAAAATCCGAAAATAAGTAAAATAAATTTCGTATGCCGGAAAACTGTTTTTCTATCTGATTTTTGTTTTTTTTTCTTTTTTTGTTTTGTTCTTTTGTCTGCGCAATGCTCCAACTATTTTATAACTTTCTCATTTCGCTCCCATGTAGGCCACGTGCCGCATTAAATCGGTTGATAAGCAATTCTTTTATTCGGGTATTTATATGCTCCTTTGTGTGGCCATTTAGTAAGCGACTTAGGCATGATTTGGAAACGAGAAAGTGTTGTACATGAATAAAAATCACTTTTAATTAAAGACATCGTAAAAATACACAAAACATTGAGGTTCAAGTGAATATATTCTAATTTTATACATTTTTATAGACTTTTACAGTTAAGCGAAATAACACGTTCTCTTTTCACATTATGTTTTTTTTCACAGAAATTCAGGGAACATGAAAAATTGAGAATGCAAATGTATATTGCTGGTTACTATATACTCGTATAATATATGTGTCTTTGGTCAGGCTTATAGAGAGGTTAATTGATTCTGATTTCGATGTAACTAAGTCAAATAGGAAAATTTATCCTTAACTCTTCTACGAGGAGTCTAAATTGCAAACATGCCAAAACACTAACTTCCTCATTTAATTTCAGAATTTTCCGTTTTTCGTTTCTTACTTGGGGGAGTCTGATCCGCCTATGTAGGGTCGCAATGTTTTGTTTTTCGGATGGGTGAAGATTAAGATGAATATCGATGGTAAAGTATTTATTCGGGAACTTTTCGAAAACGTTGGTTTCCGCTTTTCAGATTACCGTATTTTAATTTAGGCAGACCCAGTTGCCACCAAAAACTGCATTCAGCTACTTCATTATAAGCCTAAGTAAGATGTCATATTAGGACCGCAGAGAATTCGGATGCTTATGAACTTGCAAGGGAGGCCATTAATAATCTAATTTCATCAGATTCATTCAACCACGGTAATCTGCTACTGCCGAGCAGCAGACAACCGGACGGGTCACTGCTTGCCGATAGTGAAAGGCCTTTAGATATGGGGATTAATTCTGAATAACCAATAAGCAGTCCAGACAGCTTTCAGCGTCTAACAGAAGAGAGTCTAGAGAGGTTTTGAATTGAGTTAATTTTCATAAATCCTGAATGCCTGTGATCCCTCTAACGCCATGGTGGGTGATTTGTCGTCATTCAATTACTATCCATGCCATCCAACCCCTACATGAGCCGTAGGCAACTTATTATCCACAGACTTTGAGGAAGCCATAATAGTAGGCTTGTGTCTAGACATCAAGGCACGATATTTAGTACTAAGATTTGAGTTTTTAACTATCGCCACTTCAAATCAGACTTAATTTTAATTTTAACGCCAAACAAAAGTCTCCAATGGCTAATCGCGATTTGCAGGTAAAAAATTTATGTAAAGTTAACATAGATACAGGAAATGCTGACGATGATCAATAGAGCCATAAAATGTTATTGTAGATCTAGCGTCCATACGGGGAAAGCCGGCACTATGACTTATTTGCGAGAACTTTAAAGAAATATTCGAAGTAAAAAAATTGTGTATTAATTTTTCAAAGTTATTTCGACTTTCTAGAGAGTAGTTTAGTGATGCCACTTAGCAAAGTCGTACAAAAATATATAATAATATGAAGTAGATCCTATATACAAAGGTCAATGGTTATTCAAAGGTGTTACTGAAGAAGCAATCTTTTAAAAAAGAAGGTATAAAAAAAATCATTTTACATCAAATAAAGTGTAATAGTTTTATTCAACTTTAATAGCGCTACCATTTGGTACCTCAATTTATCTTAACCTTCCTTTCTACTCTCAACTGCCATTAGCGCTATCATAAAGAACCGGCCGTGTCTGAGTGTAGAACAATGTAGAGATATAGTATCTCGCTTAATCTCATTCGGACGATCCACCTGTCCGCTTTAAACATTTATTTCTCCTTACGTCACATTATAATAGATAAAAATGCTAAATAATTCACTTGCACGTTCGCCATAATTTGCAACCGAAATGAGCACAAAGCAAAAAAGAAGTAGCAACTGCGACAACATAAATTACAAACGAAACATTATTTTCAATATAAACGCAACGCAGCGCCGCACACAAAACGGACAAAGTATGAGTAAATCCAGCATGAATACTACAAATGCATAAACCATTAGTTAGGACGCTTACAAGGTAAGCCAGTGCGAATTGCAGGCGGCGAGAGCATTTGGCACACAGCTAACACTTGTACATTTGTTATCTTTCAAAAGCAGATTTGTCTAATGGCAGTGACAGACCAGCACGGTGCTGGCACTGGGACTACTAAATATGGGCTGTGCCACTTGCAGTGGCGAGTGTGTGTGTGTGTTGTGTGATATTTAGGGCGACGGGGGGAGAGGCGAACTGGCAGCGCGCTGCCTGCAAGTGTCATTTTTATATTTTGTCATTTATTTTTTATATTTTTCTGGAATATACACTTATATATGTATTTCTTTTGTAATTTGCACGAATTGAGCTTTTGTCTTTCATACGACGAACAGACCATGCGCTTCTGCGCCTGCTGACCAGCTCCACTTTCTCTATGCTTTATACTATTAACAGAAGTATAGCAAAGCTGCTTTCGTGTCCTTACTTTGAGGATTTGTTCACATACAGTATGTACCAACATACCTCTCTGCTCCTCTAATGCCTCTGCTATCGCTGCTGTCCCCGCTGCCTCTTCCTTTACCAACACTGCTTGCTACCAACACTGTACTCCTAGGAATTGTGGCTGACAATCGCTACTTTGCCTGCCTATCACACTGTATCGTCGGCTGCCAACAACTATTACAACAAACACAACTCACTAGCTTACCAACTATTCGTGTCTAAAAGCCAACATTCTGTCCAGCCCCGCAGCGCTAGCGATTTAGTGTGCGCCCGTTTGTGTCGGTTTGTGGCGCGTAGCGAATCCGTGGTGCTGAAATAATAAAGCGTCATATCGGATGATAAAAGTATATTATTTATGGTCGTAAATTCGTTGTCTTTCCCTCATACTCCTCACTCAGATTTGCCCTGCCTTGGTGTATATTTTCTTTCACAAAGCACCTTGTTTCCTTCCCTCACAGCCCTCGTGCAGGCTGTGACGTTCCTTTGACTATTTGAGTCTCCTCCGTGTTCGTAGAATTTCACTGTCGGACCGCCACTTTCATGGCTATCAACAGCCGATCTTTTCATTGTTAGCATTAACGAAGCACTCTGTCATCGTTGTGGCGCGCCCCGGACAGCCTTGCCGCACTATTCGTACTATTCCTGTGGGGAAGTTGGATGTATGTGTGTCAGTGTGTAGGTGTTGGTAGCAGTTACAAGCTTCGTTCAAACTATTTTTCATGGCACACAAATACACAATACATGAAGTGATGTTGATGTGCGCCGGCAAGCGGATGTATGGGGTTCACAAGTGTGCGTGTTAAGGACATTTGAGGTTATGTCGCCAACGTAGCTGAAATATGCCTACCAACTGTTCTCGTTAGCTTCGATTCAATAATGAGCGCATACACACATCTATACGTGCATGTCTATAAACGCAAATGAGCGACGTGGAAACCACACTTGACTCCTATACTTCCTACTACTCATTACAGGCATTATTTATGTATATTAGGGTGGCTCTTCAGAAATCTTGAATAACAATTCTTATTGTTTTTACTTCTAATTACCACTAGCTTGGTCAAAGATATGTGATATCTCGATGGTCACATTTCAGTGGTGTATAAGTTACGTGACAGAGGGATCATGGAACAGTGTTTTTCATGAATACCGAAAAAATTTAAAATATTGTTTAACTCAAGTTCAAATTTTCGAATTAAATGAATAAAACATTTTGTTTTATTTTAAAATAAATTGTTTATGCATATTTTGCATTTGACACTCAAAAATTCTGTGAAAAATATATTTTCTATATTTTCCGTCCGCCTTAATGCCTTTAAATATATATATAAGCGCCGTACATTCCCTCAGTATCATCTTGTGCTGTGTTTCGTGTCAGTTTATGACAAAAGTCTCAATGCTGTTCTTATTTTTCGCATAATTTCCTTTGTTTGCTTGAGTGACTTGTGTCATGTGTTGACGCCTGTATTGTTGACATCACAATACACACATGCACGCTCACCCATAACAGGATTCACATGCATATATACAACTTTGTTTATTCATTCAGCTGCGAAAAAATCGCAAAAATAAATGCGCTCACTCGTATTGCCAGTAAAAATCTGCTTTGTTGCTGTTCCTGCTCATTTATAGCGCATTTGCTATAATAGGATCAAATATTTTATGCCAGTGTCATAGGCTCTAATGATTTTTTCCGCATTCATTATGAGAGGTCAATTGTTTGGCTGCCATGTTATTTTTTGCTGGAAAAATTCAAGAAACTTCTTGGCAGCTTTTGTTGTTAACATGGAACATTTTTTTCCGGAGGAGTTGTTAGAAATAATAGGAAGTGGAGGGGGAACCAGTAGGGAGGAGGAAGGGATTTTTGCATTGCTGAATTTAAAATCACTACGGCTTGATTGGATATAGAGTCAAGCACTGAGTTTTAGTAAAAAAATATTCTGTAAAAATTCCTATGATAAAAATCCGAGATCGTTTCAATGGAAAATAATTGTATTTATTCGCTTTAAGAATTTTTTGATGATTTTAAACACTTCCCTGTCTACCTGAACTCAAACCACTCTACTAATAATATTGAATTAATGCCTAGTAATCCATCAGTCAATAGTGAGCTCTCTAGAACCCTAACTAAGGTAGCCATTATTAATACCAAACAGCTTTGATTATTCACCCATTATTAATAATCGTTTACTATTAATATTTATACAAATTAAACATATTTATTGTTGTTATTATTTTGTTGTCACAATTAATCAATTTTTTATTAAAACCAAACCTTAAATCTGAACTCGTGTTGTTATTAGTAATTACATTTAATTACATTCCTTAAACGCACCGGGTGGCGGGCACACTCTCAGCCACATGTGAGTGGTTTCTGTTTTCCTTCAAATTCATATATCATTACTTTTTAATCAATTTCATATTGCTTGAGCATTTAGCGACGTTTGGAGGGCGCGACCAATCGCCACGCCCACTCATTACTCTGCATTGCTTATTTGATAAATCGAAAATTTTATTAAGCACAACAAAGTACAATATTCTCTGCGCATTTCACAGCTATGTACATTCCATTCTTTTCAGTTTCGTTTTCCTTTTTTTGTTTTTATTTTCCCTTTCAATCAGCACTAATGCGTTTCATATCGGCGTCATCGTCTTAATCGATTACATTCCTTTGGCGCTGCCCTTTTCGAGCAATAATTATTTCAACAATTTCTGCGTCAATTTATTGCGTTGCTCTTTCTTTTCTCCACTAGTGAAATGTCTGCCAGTTTTTCTGGCATTCCGTATGCTCTTCTTCTTAGTAGGAGTTTCTGTTCCTCTGTGTTGTATTAATTTTTCAAATAAATCAAATTACTTGAATTCCTTTGGAAATAGCTGGCGAAAATGGAATGATAGTAATTATTGTAAAGAGAGAGAGAGTAGTTTATATATATTTGTAGCACAAAATATTTTTCGAACTATTTACAATCTTAATTGATTTATTACTTTTGCAAAACAATTACTTTCTCTTGCAATTGGTTAGTTAGGGTACTAGTTGAAATCTTAATTCATCTGTCAGTTGTATGGAGAACATTTTTCGGATTTTTTTTCAACACTCATAAATATATTCCTTTGAATTTAATTCTAATATATTTTCTTCAATTTCCTTCCAGAACAAAAATCTATACTCACCGATAGTGACTGGAAGAAGCTATGGATGCGAGGCGGTATAAATCCAGATTCAAAATTGGATAACAATCTCGACACAAGCGACAGTCCGATGTTCGAGGATAGTGAGGTTAGCTTTTTGGCATATATATTTTGATAATTAGCTATTAAAAGTAAGAACAAAATTAAGAATACTTAGATACTCCAAATATGTAAACAAAATATTTTTAGATGCAGAAACTATTTTCAGTTTTTTAACCCAAATTAGACCATTTAAGATTCTGAATTAATAGAATATTTAATTATTAAGAATATTACAACACATTTTAGAAATATTTAGAATTAATATTTAGCTTAAAAACTCGCTTAGTTTCATCATCTTATAACCATATTCAATCTGGTTAAATAATCCAGCCAGTATATATAAATTTTATTTAAAACACAAAAATACACTATAAAAACTTCTCTTATTCACCATCAAATTGAAGTAGCAAGAATTGTAGAGTTCTTTTTATGACACGAATTGGCTGTGGACAATATCGAAACATAGACGATATACACTGAAAATAAATTGCCTTTTCGCACTGGTGCAATTGATCAATTAACCGCCCTTTGATCGATTAAAGCGCTGATTTAGATCGATTTATTTGTCTTTGTTGTTGTTCACGCTACTCGACGATATCTAATCGCTGGTGAAAATAAATAATAAAATAACAAACAGCTGATGAAACTTACCAACTTCTTACGAAAAGCAAAAACAAAATTGTATAACAGCTGATCGATTATCGAGTTGCCGGAAGTGCGAAGGGCAAAAACTGGTTTCTCAATTAAAATTGTAATTGATAAATTAATTAGGCAGTGTGAAACGGCTATACGTTGTGTAAACTTAACATTCTTATCGACGCAGCCAATTTTACATAACCTGTAGACCTTAATGAGCAAAACACCCACCTAATTTTTCCAATTCGGTAATATGTTTAAAAGATGAGTATTTGGAAACCCTTTAGTAACAAACGTTACACCATCACCAAATATAGATTAGATTTCCCCTGTATGCCTTTTGAGGAATTATTTTTAAAGAAAGTACACACTTTGGAATACTAATTAAGTTTAAGATAAATATCTAAAGTCATTGCTACTCTGCCCGAGATTCTTAAGAAATTAATGAAGGACGCAGCTAAAATAGCTCGATTTGTCTCCAAATAAATAGAGTTCTCAAGTTGGCCAAATAAAATATCGCAAATATAAACGAAAATCCTTTCTTAGTAAATTTTATTAATTCTTATAACCTTGTATTGACTGTTTATTTATAAGAAAAAAAGTAATAAATTTCATAATAAATAAAAGCTAGTTCTAATTGCGAACCAGTAAGAATCAAGACCACATTTTAAACGCAATATTTTTTGTATGGATATCTCATCTGTATCTGTGACAAAGCTAAAGACAAATACATATATAAAAAAATTTCAAAACGATGAACATACTTGTCATATTCTTTCAGAGCCCACATAATTCAAATAAACTAAATAAAATATTTCTTCACCAAAAATATTTATATGCGGCCAACTTTACAATAATCAAATACAGACAAATTTTTTGATGATTTCCTTCAAGTCAGTTGGCTATATTCAAAATATTAACTACAAAATTAGAAAGTTACTCAGCTTTAAAATTTATTACAGTATATTAATAGTATTGATATCTATTTTAATGACTTATTATTAAGCTTAATGCAAAAATACAGAAATAAGCTCTAGTAAATACATATTTATAAAAAAATTAAATTGACGCATTTCCTTTTTACTAATCAACAACATTTCTTTACCCCATCAAACCCCCTACAATCCACTTCCCACCGCTACCCATCTTTTTCCTTCCACTTTTATCGATTTCATTCCAGCAGATGGCGCACAACACGACCGTCCAATTGGGTGGCACCGCATTTCTGGTTTGCAAAGTGACCGGCGTGGATAGAGTGGGTGTAAACTGGGTTTGTCTAAGAAAAAATGTTTGATGTTTTTACCCTTTTTATTTCAATGTAAATATGGTAATTAATTAACAATTTTCATTTTAAATAATAATAAATTATTGCATGTATGTTTTTTTCATTATTATTATTATTTTTCCCTGGCTGACTTGCTATTTTGTTGGTTTTGGATTATCAATTATCAATTTTCAAATGAAATTGTTTGTAATCAACACGCTTGCTTGGCCCTTGACCTATTAGCAATTATCGCGCCATTAGATATTATATTTGCTGGCTAATTAATTTAATTTTCAATTAATTTGTTGCCATTACTCATGGAAAAAATTATTGTTATTTATACAGTTGTTTAAAACTAAAATTCAAATATTTTTTATACTAATATTTTATTGCAAATGTGAAGAATTTTATACATAAAATTAATAAGGCTCAAATTTGAAGATTATCCAACACGTGTATCAAATAAAATTGAACGATAGGCAGCATTCACTTTCAGAAGAAATTTTATATCTCACAAAATGTTTTTCTGAATTGATGCATACATATATGGTTCTTAACATTTTCATCACATATTTATGATGTAATTGGTAATAAAATACAGAAATGGACTACTTATACTATAACACCATATTAAATAGCATTATACCAGTGATTTTAGACCTTCCGTCTGACTTTATGTGGCATATACATATAGATCAATATGTAAAATAACTCAATTATTTTGTTTCTTTTCACAAACAGCTACATATATTCAATGGAACTCTTAATTTAAAAGGTCCACCTTTTCTATGTTCCACAAAACATTTCAATAAGCCACTAATTTATGTAGATATATTTTTTGTACAAGGAAAGGTCTTTAGTTTCCTTAAGGGGTTCGGGGTAGTCATAGACACGAAAAAATTTAAATTTTCAGTAAATTTTTTGCTATTAAATCTTGTTATTTTACAAAATTAATAATATGACATTATTACACAATATTCTGTATGTGTTGACCCAGTTCCAAAAAAATGTCCATGCGCTGACAATCATAAGTCCTTGTAGATTCATCTAAAATCAATCGGATAAGAAAAATTAGTTTTATAAATAGATAATCTTGGGCCGGATCGAAACTTTGTCTTTTTTTGTTTTAAATTAACAGTAAATAAATCGAGCTCAGTAAATTTTTTTCTAGATTTTCGTTAAAAAATCGACAGTTAATTTGTTCTTAAAAAATCGAAATTAAAAAAAACAAGTAAGGAAGGGCTAAGTTCGGGTGTAACCGAACATTTTATACTCTCGCAATTTATTTATTTAACTTTATTTATATTATATAATACACAATTTGACCCACATATTCGTCATATATATGGTATAAAGTCCATTGAAAGTTGGAAACCATAATATTAGGTTAGAAGCACCGAGGTCCTCGTGTTCGACATATGGGGGTTTAAAAATATATGGTCCGATTTTGGCGATTTTTAGAATGGGGCTGGCACACTATAAACATAGTATTTGTGCAAAGTTCTGCATCGATATCTTCACTAGTGCTTACTTTTTATATTGTAATGTAAAGATTCAGATTGTCTTCAAAGTTCTGGTATATAGGAAGTAGGCGTGGTTGTGAAGCGATTTGGCCTATTTTCACAACATATCATTGGGATGTAAGGAAACTATTACAAACCAAGTTTCATTGAAATCGGTCGAGTAGTTCCTGAGATATGGTTTTTGATCCATAAGTGGGCGACGCCACGCCCATTTTCCATTATGTAAAAAAATATGAGTGCAGCTTCCATATGCCATTTCTAATGTGAAATTAGGTGTTTCTGACGTTTTTCTTTAGTGAGTTAACCCACTTTTAGTAATTTTCAACCAAACTTTGTATGGGAGGTGGGCGTGGTTATTATCTGATTTCTTTCACTTTAGGACTGTATTAAGAAGTGGCTAAAAAAAGCGACTGCAGAAAGTTTGGTTTATAGAGATCTATTGGTTTGCGAGATATATACAAAAAACCTATTTGGGGTTTGGGCCACGCCCACTTCCCCAAAAAAATTACATCCAAATATGCCCCTTCATAGTGTGATCCTTCATACCAAATTTTATTTCCATATCTTTATTTATAACTTAGTTATGGCACTTTATGTGTTTTCGGTTTTCGCCATTTTGTGGGCGTGGCAGTGGTCCGATTTTGATTTCATTTTCGAAAGCAACCTTCCTATGGTGCCAAGAAATAAGTGTGTAAAGTTTCATCGAGATATCTTATTTTTTACTCAAGTTACAGCTTCTCAGACGGCCGGACGGACGGACATTCGGATTTGAACTTCACTCTTCACCCTCATCACTTTGGTATATATAACCCTATATCTAACTCGTTTAGTTTTGGGTGTTACAAACAACCGTTATGTGAACAAAACTATAATACTCTCTTTAGCAACTTTGTTGCGAGGGTATATAAATAATAAGCCTCTATCAGGACCAGAATTATTATGTATTCTTAAAGCTGCAGATATTTCATTAAAATCTACCGAGCGGTTTTCGAGTTACAGTTGTCACCAGATCAAAAAACATAGTTTTGAGAAAAATGCATTTAAAGTTTCATACTAGCGTGTTGGATTGCCCGAGCGCTCTTTGTTATTTGTCGAATAACTCGATAAGTAATTATCAACTTTAAATGTTCAGAGAATATTTTTAAGATATTACACTTAACGAAAATACAAAAAATAATTAGAATTTTGGAAAATTCTGACTACCCCTAACCCCTTAAACATGAAACAGCAATTCTAACTCCTATAATATTATTAACTCCTCTAGTCTCTCTCTGTAATCAAAATTGATTCGCAAATATTACACCCACGAACATCAAAAAATTCAAATTACTGATTACAAAAATATTGCAATTAAAAGATATCATTCCGAAAGAGACTTCAAAACTATTTTCAATT
Source organism: Zeugodacus tau (assembly GCA_031772095.1). Taxonomy (NCBI): domain Eukaryota; kingdom Metazoa; phylum Arthropoda; class Insecta; order Diptera; family Tephritidae; genus Zeugodacus; species Zeugodacus tau. The sequence goes on from CM062652.1 coordinate 31,608,728, forward strand.
TCAAAAAATCCAAAAATTGTATTTTGAGATTCTTTGCTTAGTTTTAAAAACCATTAAACTTTTAAAACTCACATTTCTACATATTTAGCGAGTAAGTTCCACGCCTTACTAAGACATTTCTAATTAAACACGCTAAAAATAAAATTAAAGCCAAGCACTAACTTCTTCTCTTTCCATCAGACACTTTCTTTTCTTGACGCCATTTAATTTCGCTTCATTCCACTGGAAAACCGAATGTCAGTTTCTCATATATTTGCAATTAACGGAATGTCACAGACATATGTACATACCACCTACTACACACAGTTGCTTTCCAACAACACCAGCTCTACTTTTCATTGCCTCCTCTACTAACGCACACACCCTAGTAAGTGTGTTTGTGTGTGTGTGCCTTATAAGATGTTCATTCAAATAATTTCGCTTTTGCTTGTGCAAATTGATGAAAAGCGCTTTTCGCAAGAAAGCCAACAAGTAAGCAAGCAAGCGAGACTGGGTGTCAGGAAAGAGACTAATTAGCTTCGTGTCGCTTTTTCGCGCTGTTGCTTGCGTCGTCTTTTTTGCACATTATATGCATGTATAGGTTTATATGTGTGTGCGTGCGTGTGTTTGTATAAACTTTTTGTGCGGCGAAGGCAGTTAAAGCAGCAACTATTAGCAAGGACATCGACTTAATAAACTTTAATGCAGTGGGTTGTTGCTTTTATTGTATTACTTGGCGTAAGGAAATGGAAAGCGCTTAATTTTCTTGGTTTCAATTATAGATGCGCTGTTGTAATAAATACATATATGTGTATATATATGGGAAAATATGACCAACATTTATTCTCATTGCATTACCGGGTATAATAACTAATTATGGAATATTTTCCAGGAACTCTTCGATAGCTGTTAAATTTTATTCTAAACACTTCTTTAAAAAGTTTAGAGATAGTACTGTTTCGGCATAAATTGTCTTAAATTATTTTCTCTTATTAATTCCAATCTAAAATTGGCTCAAAAGTCGTTCAAAAGCGTTCAAACTTAACCTCAAAATTTTATCAAGATCGTCTATAAAAACCCACTTCTCTTCAAAAGCTTATACAATTTAATATGAGCATTAACTTCTCACGAATTTCTGATAGACCATACGACACTGCTTGATCTCATTTAATGGACCAACTACTCTCACACTCTCCTCACAATACGCTGTCAACTATACCATACAACAGCTCTGTCTATAAATGTAATGAGCGAATCAGCGAAAGGCAACATTGCAGGCTGATTCATCATACTCGTAATTAAAAGTACTTTTTTGTACGAGCATCTGCCATGAAAAGTGCAAAAATAGAAGAAAAGTAAAAGAAAATGCGAACGAATACAAGCATTGTTTACAGCAAATGAAATGGAAGTACAATACAGATACATATATGCGAAAGCGTTTATAAAGAAGACAACGGTACATATGTGCATATTGTATTTACAAGCGTTTCTGCAACACACTGCCAATCTCTGAGACTGTGAAGCTGCTAGAGTGATATATAGAGTAAATTAAAGGGAAAGAAGAATAACTCGCTCATTTGTAATTTGTCATTAAATGGTTAATTTTAAACGAGTCAGGCAGATAAGCTTGAGCATTTAAGAAGTTTAACTGCTTTTAAAATTGAGAAAATGATAATTGAAGCGGGGAGTGACATTGAAGGATCTTATAACTTGTGTGTTGGAAATAATTTCAATATTTTCTTTAGAAGAAATGGCTTGATATAAAGCCAATTGAAGCATCAAGTTGAGTGGATAAAATAATTAAATTGTTTCCTAAATTTAACACTGGTACACATAATTCAAGGATTCTTTAAACCAAATTGGTCACCTAGTGTTTGCTTGTAATATCCTACATAGCTGGCCTGAGAGTGACTTAGATAGTACTTAAGGCAGTAGTCTGCTTAGACTATCCAAGAATATGTCTTTAAAATTCCAGAGGCCAATTCGACATATTTTCGAAGCTAGAGCAGTTTTAGTGGTCGAGCGTCGAGCAGGTGCGAATGCTCAGGCAGACCTTTAAAGCGCGTTTTCTCGAGTTTTCATTTTCACAAGTGTTAGAAAACGGTGCCGGCGATAGCAAAAATAATATATCTCCGATCGAAAAAAAACAAAGTGATCTAGCTTCAGTATTAAATTATCTTCTATTTGATTTAAAAAAGTTGGACAAAAGTATTATTTAAACTACTTGTTTTGCAACTTAAAGTAAATTTTTTTTCTTAAAAAAGTGAATTTTTTTTTTCAAACTTCGAAAAAATTTGGAATTATATAACTCCTTCGGTATTTTTTTTAGTTCAGAAAGAAAAGAAACTTATAAAAATTAAAAAAAAAAATGGTTCGACTGTTTCAGATGCATCGCACGACCTCCATCACCGGCACTGATTTACAAGTGCAGACTCCAGGCGCTCCAGAAAAATACTTACAACTTTGAAAAAATTTCAATATTTTTTAATTATAAATACTGTTTTTAAGCCTTAAATATAGTACACTATCGTCTTAAAATTCCGTTTACCGCAATCATTTCCTTCCCTTTCAAAAAAAAATGCTAAAAAACGCTTTTTTCGGCTTCTAAAGCAGACTACTGCCTTAAGGCATCGATCATAGAACCATTTATTTATCAGACCAAAAGATTATTATTCTAGTTCCCCCTTTGCACCACTCAATATCATTGCATTATTCTATAAATATAGCAAACAGCAGCGCTCTACAAATCGCATTAAAACCGAATGTTACGTATACGCCATGACACATTAGATAATATTATATAATTATATAGAGAATAGATAGCACCATGGAATTTATTGCTACAAGCGTCGCTATCAGTTACGGCTTAATGACGCTCTAACTAATCGCTTGCCAACCGTGCACGATATGCTAAGCCAAATCCATACAAAGCCATTACCTGTTTCATTTAACGGCATTTACGGTTTACGATGATCCCTTAACTCACTTACGTTGCATTTGCCACTAAAAATCCACATTAAAATGCACTTATACCACAACGGGTAATCAACTATATTATGGCGTCAGAGATCAACCCCTTTCACGGTGCTATTTATTTTAAATGGTTCAAAGGCTAAAATCGGATTTTGTGCATTTAAAAAGCGTGTCAACACTGTAATTACACTCAAATTCATACCTCAACGCCGATTATTTTAATACTACTATTGTAGTTGTTGGTGTAGATAGGGTTGTGTAAAAAATGTAGTGGCACATGTTGTTTGACACCAACACCGCTGTGGCGTTGTAAAACATTACAACTATGGCGTGTCGCCTAGTTGCTACTTGCCAGAATTTATGACCGCTTTGGCACAAAAGTCATGTTGTAATCGGATTTTAATTAAAATTTCACAAGGTCATTGTAGTTTGCGGGTCAGTTTTATTGTCATTTATGTAATGAATTGTTTATGAGCTCACACGAGCTTAGAAAAAATATAAATCAAGTTGGTAGTTAGTTCCAAAAAAAAAAAATAAGTTGAAGCAAATTGTCTCTTCGACTTTTAAAACAAATTAAAATGTGCAATCTCAAAAATCACAATTCCAAACAATTAAATTTTCTCTTTTTGTTCGAATATAAATTAATGTTTGGCACTTGAAATTTATCGATTATAATCGAATGCCTATACTGAGAGTTAGCGCCATCTATACAATCGATCAAGCAACAGTATACAGTAGTTGAAAAAAAAATGCTAATATGAATGCTTCAACTATTATTTTAATTACATTACCTCACGTAGCTGCCAAAATAAGAAACAAATGATTGAACGATTTCGATTTACTGCGATATTTCATATTAAATTAAATACTTTATGCAGAGTGTGAACATACCTTAAGCATTTAAACCATCTCAAGTAAACTCCGCTGATTAAATATTATTTATGATACCATTTTTAGCAGTAAACATACATTTCTTTATGCATTATAGAGCATTACAGCTTACGACCCTTATAAAATAAAAATATTATTGATGCTCTTTAAAGCATAATTACGACAAGCCTTGTTCACAGTTTAAAACAGCTTTGAATACAAATCACGTTCTGTATATAAACTCCTTTTTAACAGACCCATAACTTTCATTCTTTTGCGAGGCTTCATAAATATTAAATTCCAACAAAAATCGAAAAATGAAATTGCATTTCCTGCTTTACTCGTCGTTTCCGCTGTACATATATTAATAATTTCATTGATAATTCTCGAAAATTTAATCCGCTATAAATATTTGTGGCGGCATAATAAATTGCGCTTTATTACTTTATGCACTGATGCATACTAAATTAATGGATTCTAAATTGCAAACAATAACAACAAAAACGATTGTAGTTGCAAAGCAGCATAATTTCTTCTAAAGTCAAAACGCCGAAGCCAAGTTTGGGGTAAAGGAAATTATTCAAAAATTTTTATTATAGATTTTTAATACCAATTTCAATGAGGTGTGAAATATTTATGGGTCATATATATAATATTATGCTTAAATACTATGTAATGTTAGGTATTTAATTAATGCTGAGGTTACGGCAATTACCATGAATTATGTCTAAAAAATTTGCCCAATTAATTATTTTTAACGCCTGCCAACGAAAATGAGTTCACGGTATTCCTAAGGAATATTATATTAATGAGTTGGGTGAGTGGGGCTAAATTATTTTGACTGATCAGCAAAAAAGAGTGATCTATTTAAGTATGTGTAAGTTAGTTAAGTGTTAGTAAAATTACTTCAAAAACCCATTAAGAACAAGTAAGGAAAGGCTAAATTCGTGTGCAAACGAATATTTTATACTCTCGCAATTTCTTGATAAAGTTTTTTAAATCCAGCAAAAGTAAATTTGAATCCCAATAAGTGGTTGTGTTATTCAATATAGTCACCATCTAGTGTGGTACACCGATGATAGTGACCTTTTAATTTTTTAATAATAATATAATAAATGCACAATTGACCTTCTGCCTGGACATATGCATCAGTTTCCTTCATTTTCTTTCGGGAATAATTCTCTGAAGATCAGAAATCCGTCCTTACGGGCTTGGTATTAATTCTGCCTCAGATTCGTTTAGACAAGCTCCTGTCGTTGCTAGCTCGTCTTCTTTTTCGCTGCCGAAAATGTCCTGTGGCCGGGAACCCAGAATAAGTCTAGGGGGAGCTTGTCTTCTACCTAATTCAGTGCCTTCTTGCAATTTAGGACAATGCTTGAATTAGTCATGGGCGACGGCAATGCCAGGAGGTAACGCTTGGCCTATCCCAATGTAATTGCAACACCTTTTTATGTATCCTCTTGGAAGATGCTAGCCGAGTTTGGTAAACCGATAGAGAGAAATGTCCAGTTCATCGGAAAGTAGTACCGTGCCTACTCCGCAGTCCATTTTGGACCCGTCGGTATAGACTGCATTAACTGTTTTCCGTAATCTATCCATCATATAGACTTGTCTTTTATTCCAAACCTCAGGGTAAGTAGTCAAAAGTGGGCAGACTGAATGTGATTCGTCAGATGTGGGTTTTCAAAACTGTGGTAGAATAACTAATCTAAATAAATATTGAAAGTATCTTGCTTGTTCCAATATGCTTTCTTCTCTATATACTCCTGTAAACTTTACATATTTAAAAGAAAAATTCCAGGACGTCATCCGATTTTACAGTAATTCCTTTTTATTTTTTTAAATGTTAATAACACTATCTGACTGCTGGCATTTTCCTCGATGGGCTTTTAGTGTTTTTATTTTCGAATATTTGCGAGATATAACATTATAAATGATCTTTTATAAATCTTCTTGCGATTATCATAATATTTTTGTTCTGAAAATATATAGCACCATTAGTACCCACACTGATTTATAGCTGATGTTTTGCATGATCACTAGATTTCTCACGCTTTATTGTTAAAACTCCCTTTTCCTTCGTGACGCATATTTCTTTAATTACGCTTCTTTTGCGCTTCCTTCTGCTTAATTATTTATTTGTGCTTCGCTCTTCTTATACGGATAGTAAAATACTTATATAATTTAATTATTTACACGCCACTGTAGAATCAAATTTCTTGGATACGACGACGCGACTGGCACATCCTTTCATCCGGCGCTCAACTCTATACCAACGACGAACGCTTTGCGATACTGCACGCGCCCGGCTCCAACATGTGGACGTTGCAGATAAAATTCGTGCAGCGGCGAGATCACGGCATGTACGAGTGTCAGGTGAGTGAATATAGAATAAAGAAAATATTATATGTGGTCTATACTTGAGTTGATTGTGTGTGGCAGCTTCAGTGATTTTGCCGCAAACGGTGGACAATGCCGTTTTTGAGTTAAAAAACTAGGCGAACCACTGCATTTACATATGCCCTCATACAGACTGCTATTATAACGGTGTCGCTTGTTGTGTACATGCAACACACTGGCATTTCCTGTTGTTGCCACATTGTGGCATGCTTCACTTCAACTGTATTCGCCATCTAAAATGTGTCACTTCTCTCAGCTGGTCATATTTTATTCATATTTTTATCTGCCGCTCAAGCGTTGCTATGTCTGCTGTTCGTGCAACAACAACTAGCCAAGCACTAATATTTATTCATATGCCAGCAATATGGGGTAGCAATTTCGAACCGGCTCTCTGGCATGTGGCGGTCGAGTTTAATTTTAATTTTGTTGTTATTGTTGTATATTTGTATTTTTTGGCTTTCGCTCCTGCCAGGCCACACGTGCAATATGCTGTATAACCAAAAAATGGAAAGTAATTAAAATCCATACAAATAAATGAATTCAGTTGTCATAGTGAGGTGTCTAACTGAAATCACGAAATGTCACAACAGATTTATTATTCAACAATTTTGATGGGAGATGGCCACATTCGTAGTGTGAGTAAATGAAAAATGTGTAAAACTCCAGTGGTTCGGTCGTTTTTAGTCACATATAAAAAAATCGTGCGATGAGGAAATAGCATTGTTGTCAGTTGATGAGTTATCATTTCGTTTGACAGAAGTAAGTGAATGTGCACATACATATGTGTTATTCAGGTAATCCTTCCTAAACTAAAACGTGTTAGTAAGAATGTTTTTCAATCTCAGCAATTCCGTCAATCAACGTTTTGCTGATTGATACCGACTGCGAACTTGATAAAAATGACAGTTGCTAAAATTATGAACAGATTACGGTACGAAACGACAGAGGATTAAAAAATGAGAAAGGGTTAATTCATTAAATTGTTATTAATAGGTTTTTTGAACTGAAGGCCATCTTTAGCATAGTTAGAATGATCCGATTTGTGTTAAATAAGCATAGTTTTGCTTAATAACTTGTTGAGATTTTCAATTTCATAATGCCACTCTCATAGAAACCATCGTCCTTATTGTCAAAAAACTGTGGCACTCGATGTTTACAAAGTTATTTTGAAGGAGAAATCTTTCACCAACAGAGTCAATCGGAATCACTTGATGTCTGGTCTGGTCGCGTAAGAACCTCATCTCCCGTCCAAGCTCATGGAACTTCTTCATTAAAACTAAGAGTCTAGCTTCCCCTACAGCCAGCAACATAGTAAATGAATCCTTGCCAATCCCACAAGCATATAGAAAAATCTTCCAGGTGGCTGAATTCGAGCCTTACAAATACGCTCGTTAGTGAATTCGTTACCCTTGATGCCAGTATGCCCACAAACCACCAATTTATTATATAGGGTCTTTATGTTCATGTACAATATTTCGAATCATATTTATAAACAACAGTTTGAATTTGGTGTTTGACAACCCTGCTTCCGTTAAAATATATCTAACTGGGAATGTGAGAACACTCTGGATACTTCTTCCGTCAATATGACTTGTTTCGGTATTAAATTTTTGATTGTCAATGTGAGCAAGATCGATGGATTTTCGAATATTATTGGTTGTAGCACCAGCTTTCAACACAGTTTGAGTTTATTACATTGTAACTGGCAATGTTTTGGGCAAGGTATCATAGTCGTTCATGAATATTTTAACTCTACCGACAAAATATTCAACAATAATAACATAATGTAGACTTATCGCATATTTCTAAACTATAAAAGCTGCTAAGTAACCTTCTTTAGGTCACATTTGTTGATTTTTCAACAATATAAATAGAACCTTTAATTACCCTACCAGATATGGTTCAAATTCTTGTCATGATTGCCGAGACCCAAAATGAGGCAAATGACGTACGCGGCGTATGAGCAACATCACTGCTGAAACTAAATACATCATACTACTATACATATATACATAAATCTGAAAATTGATGTATATTTAACATACAAGTTTGCAACTCTCTGTTCAATATCAACAGCAAAAGGCTCCAATACTTATATATACGGAATATTAATCTACATTTGTTTATTCTATAACTAGATATGCATATGTAATGCAATTTCATTGAAACTAATAATACATTTCCACACACTACAGAATTCCAGGAAACAGCGTAAGTCAGCTGAGCACCAAGCTATGCAAATATCAAGAAAGTTGACATATGTTGTCTTTGTACATATACATATTTATATAAACGATATATGGTATATATGCACATATATATATTTACATATCAAAAACTTACTAAGTTTGTGCGTGCAGTTTGCACAAGCCAACTAGAGTTAAAGAAATTTATAAATTATTTTTTGCAAAAATCAAATAAATATCTCAAGCAAAGTATGAGCTTTCATATTTTCCATAAAATTCCTTTTAACTTTGCTCACATTTTAGGCGTTCAAATTTTATATAATACAAAAATTTAAATTCAACTTTTTTGTCAAAGATGTCCAAATGATCAAAATAAATACCACACTCACATTTATTAACTTAACAATTTTATTCTAAATATATGTTTAATGAATTAATGATTTAAAGTCCTACAATATAGACTTGAGCGAACAATCGATCGTCTTGCTCGCGAGTCAACCAACGAATGATTCCCTCTTACTTGCAAACTGTTGGTGACATTATTCTGAATAAAATATTCTAACTTTAAGTTACAGTTTGGTCTTAATATAAGCTAAACTAGTAGGGTTCTTAGTATTATGTGCATATACCACAAATTTCTGACACAGAACATAAATAAATTTCATGTCTTGAAATGATGGGAATGTAAGGAGCATCCAAGATGTTAGAGTAAAACCAAAAAAGCTCAAATTACTAAGGCCACTTTATTCACATTGTATTAAAAAAATAATCCAAGTAACAGTGCAAAAATTCAAATTACTTGATAATATTCCAAATATTAAAGGCAGTTATTATTTTCGAAATCAATCAACATTAACGTAGCGTTGGAAAAGATTGCATTCCCTGCTCTTTTTAACTTCGGGTCATGCTTCATCCCTTTCATCTTATTGATAAAATCGAATTCCTACACTAATACTTATCTGACCCAAAGTTGCGTCAAGGAGGCTTTCTTCCACATGTAATTGTATTTAAATATCAAATAAATTAAAACTATTACTAATTGTTGATTAAGTTTTTAGCTCCGATAAAGCGTAAAAATAATCCTATACGCTATAAGCCTAGATGTAGGCAACGTTTTACGTATTTCCTTTTTAAAAGTGCTAGAAAACATCCAAAAACGGAAGAAGAAGTTTAGTAGCATTTTTGCAGCATCTCATATTTTTCCTCGATGAGTTAAGAGATGACATCTGTCAAATTCTGATCAAATATATTCCAATTTTATACTAGTTCAATATTGATACTTAACTAATGAAATCTTCCGAATTTCTGAACCAACTTTTCAGATCATAAGTCTGATGACTGTAAAAAAAGTTACAGTAGATGTTATTTGTTGACTTGTTTGATGTTTCATTGCCAGAATATTGCCTACAATTAGGCTTAAAATTTATTTTGTTAATAAAAACACTTTTAGTTACAAAAAATATATTTCGTTAAGTCAATACGATTATCAATAGGATCATGAAGTCAGATCAAGTCAAGCAAGAGCATTATATATATATATACTTCATAAATATGTCTCTTTGTATGCTTTTAATGCTTCCTGTAAAAAGGAAGACAAAGAACGTTGTCGAATCATTTTTAAATATTTCGTTTTCACCAAATTCCACTAAAATCGTAAAATATTTACGTACATTTTAACCATATCCACACTCATATATAAATTAATTGACAGTTTTATAACAGAAATTTCATTTGCACATCTACTCTGCTTTCAGGTATCAACGCCGACAGGCATCATTTCGCATTTTGTAAATCTGCAAGTGGTCGTACCCGAGGCATTTATACTGGGCTCCGGTGAGCTGCACGTCGACATGGGATCCACAATAAATCTCGTCTGCATAATTGAAAAGGTAAGCACCGAAGCACACACCCATAAACACATACACCTAAAAAAAAAATCAACGTAGAGGAAAATAAAAATATGCCAAGGCCAAAGTACAGGCAGCAACAAACACGTACAAGCGCACATACAACCACATCTACATATGTATGAATATGTATATACAGTTACTGCTACTTGCCAATACACCAAAGTGTATTTACTTGAACATTGGACGTCAACAACTTTTGCTAAGATTTATGTTGGCCACACAATTTACGTTTACTTGCCACAGAAATTCAAATTTGTTGGGTTAATGAAAATTTATATGACGCGCTGCAAGCGAACACTTGCAAAGCGGTGTGTGTGTGTGTGTGAGGCAAGTGAGCAACGGCGCGAAGTGAGCAGCCGAGCGTAGTGCAAGGCAAGTGCAGCACAGCAGCTGCAACAATTTCAAGTGCCATTAAATTTAATATAACTGAACGAGTAGTAAAATACTAACAAACACAATCGCGCGAGCGCACATCCATTCATACATATTTTATATGGCTACAAATATATACATATGCATATACATGTATGTATGGCGAATATAACGCGTGGAGCGTACGTAAACTTGCCGCAGCACTCACTTAGCGTAAGTCGTGCAATATCCTGTGTAGCTTCTAGCCACTCGGCGGTGATTACAATTACTTACATATACATATGTATATGCATGTGCTCTAGATGGAGAGCATGTAGGAAAAAGTGGAACTAATGTGAGAGTCTTAAGCTCAAAATGAATTTCGTGGATTCTAGGTTTCTTAGCTGAAATTTGGAGTCCCATAAATATCACCTCTTCTTTATATCTGAAGTTCAGTGGATTCAAGATTCAACTCAAGATATTAAGGATGGCACAAGTACTAAGCGAGGTGAAGACTTCCTAAATTTTATATTTTTTTTTTGAGGTTTAAGGTACCAGATAGTAATATTCTGAAAGTAATATTCCTAATATGTATCCAGTTCGGTCTTTAAGGATGGATAGTGCATCTTCAGTCTTGAGTGATCCGTTTTAAATCTGTTGGATCAAAATCTTGAAATTAAAGTGTTTTAGCTATAAACTCGGTTGACGCCATTAAGCTTAAGCTTTCCAAATCTTCATCTCGTTCTCGGGGAACCGAAAAAATAGCAAAGTGTCGACTTTTGTTATCTTACATACTTCTGTGAGAGTCATAAAGTAGAAAGATTCTCTCCTACAATTATGAACCAAGGTACAGTGGTAACGGAAAGTTTTTAAGACAAGTGTTTCTGGATAAATATCTTAACTTGTAACTTACTTTGTCTTCAAGTGTTCAGTCTGTCCGCTGATCTCTATCATATAATACCTTGGGGATGAACATTATGGATGGATGTCGCTTAGAAAAGTACAAAAGAAAAAGCACTCCAACTAGTAACAGGTTTAGTGATTTAGAGATCATAAAACCTTCGTAGTCGGTCCATTTCCTATTGGACATGTCAGTATATAGTTGTAGCATATGCCTGTGAGTGGGTGCCGATTTCGCATAGTTAAAGTGAATTTACCCGTAGTTCATGCTGCCAAGTGTCCTCACAGCGGCACATCACTTGCTCTCATACATATTTACAATACAAATGCATATGTAGAGTGCATAAACACCAAAACGGTTGCAATAAAAATGCTGAAACGCTAACCGACACACACACACGCCTACGGCACGACAGCCCTTTCAATGTCTTTTACGCCACGTTTGCTGATTTTATTGCCGCTGCAACGGCGATTACGCCAAGTAATCCATGCCAGAGACGCGTTGGCTTACACACGCCGTGGCGAACGCAGCTGAAATTATTGAAATTACGAGTACACAATATTTTGTTGCAAGCGCTTTGGCTTTTAGCTGTTGCGTCTGCCTGAAAAGCGATAAACATACATACAAACACACTAGCATATGCGCTTGTATTCCTCGTACACTTATCTCTTTGCATATCGACTCAATTTTCGGCAGTTTGTTGCCGCTATATTCACACGAGTGCGCTTGCACAAACAGCTCTCAAGTTGCTTGGCTAAAGTGCGGCAAATTTCGCGGTTAAAGTTTGAAATTAATTTTCGTAGAATTTTCCGTGAAATATTCTCTAATCGAAAAGGATATGAAATGTTTCGTGGAATAAATCGTCAGCTGAGCGAATAGTTTCGAGTGAAGTGAGATTTTGCTTGAAATACATTTGGTGCGCTAAAATTGTTGATATGATTTAATATTCAACCGAGAATTCATTGTATTTGAATTTAGTACTGAGGAAAATTTCAAACATCATGCAAGTGGAATACAGAAATAAATTTGAATGGAACGAAGTTTGAGTAGTTATACTATACATTTATTAATTTATAATGACAGGATCGATTTTGCATCCGCAAAGATAAAATGGCTATATTTGTATGTATGTATGTGATTGGCGTTGCAACCGTTTAGCCGGTTATAGCCGAATCGACGATAGTGCGCCACTTCTCTCTCTCCTTCGCAGTTCTGCGCCAGTTGGATATTCCAAGTGTAACCAGGTCGCTCTCCACCTGGTCCATCCAACGGAGTGGAGGCCTTCCCCTTCCTCGGCTTCCTCCCGCGGGTACTGCATCGAACACTTTCAGGGCTGGAGTGTTTTCGTCCATTCGGACAACATGACCTAGCCAGCGTAGCCGCCGTCTTTTTATTCGCTGAACTATGTCAATGTCGTCGTATAAATCGTACAGCTCATCGTTCCATCGTCTGCGGTATTCGCCGTTGCAAATGTTTAGAGGACCATAAATCTTGCACAAAATTTTCCTCTCGAAAACTCCTAGTGTCGTCTCATCTGATGTTGACATCGTCCACGCTTCTGCACCATAAAGCAAGACGGGAATGATAAGCGACTAGTAGAGTTTGATTTTGGTTCGTCGAGAGAGGACTTTACAGTTCAATTGCCTACTCAGTCCAAAGTAGCACCTGTTGGCAAGAGTTATTCTGCGCTGGATTTCGAGGCTGACATTTTTCGTGTTGTTGATGCTGGTTCCCAGGTATACGAAATTATCTACGACCTCGAAGTTATGACTGTCAACAGTGACGTGGGAGCCAAGACGCGAATGCGCCGACTGTTTGCTTGATGACAGGAGATATTTCGTCTTGTCCTCATTCACCACCAGATCCATTCGATTCGCCTCCTTATCCATGCGGGAAAAAGCAGAACAAACGGCGCGGTTGTTGCTTCCGATGATATCAATATCAGCGGCGTACGCCAGGAGCTGTACACTCTTGTAGAAGATTGTACCTTCTCTGTTTAGCTCTGCAGCTCGTATTATTTTTTCCAGCAATAGATTGAAGAAGTCGCACGATAGTGAGTCACCTTGTCTGAAACCTCGTTTGGTATCGAACGGCTCGGAGAGGTCCTTCCCAATCATGACGGAGCTTTTGGTGTTGCTCAACGTCAATTTACACAGCCGTATTAGTTTTGCGGGGATACCAAATTCAGACATCGCGGCGTAAAGGCAGCTCCTTTTCGTGCTGTCGAAAGCAGCTTTAAAATCGACAAAAAGGTGGTGTGTGCCGATCCTCTTTTCACAGGTCTTCTCCAAAATTTGGCGCATGGTGAATATCTGGTCAGTTGTCGATTTTCCAGTTCTAAAGCCACACTGAAAAGTCCAATCAGTTTGTTGGCGGTGGGCTTTAGTCTTTCACACAGTACGCTCGATAGAACCTTGTATGCGATATTTAGGAGGCTGATCCCACGGTAATTGGCGCAGATTGTGGGATCTCCCTTTTTATGGATTGGGCAGAGCACACTGAGATTCCAATCGTCAGGCATGCTTTCTTCCGACCATATTCTGCAAAGAAGCTGATGCATGCACCTTATCAGTTCTTCGCCGCCGTATTTGAATAGTTCTGCCGGTAATCTATCGGCCCCCGCTGCTTTGTTGTTCTTCAAGCGGGTAATTGCTATTCTAATTTCTTCATGGTCGGGTAATGGAACATCTGTTCCATCGTCATCGATTGGGGGATCGGGTTCGCCATCTCCTGGTGTTGTACTTTCACTTCCATTGAGCAGAGGTCGGATAAGTGTTCCCTCCATAATCCCAGTATGCCCTGGACATCGGTTACCAGATTACCACCTTGGTCTCTACATGAGGATGCTCCGGTCTTGAAACCTTCGTTAAGTCGCTTCATTTTTTCGTAAAATTTTCGAGCAGTACCTCTGTCTGCCAGCTTCTCAAGCTCTTCGTACTCACGCATTTCGGCCTCTTTCCTTTTTTGTCTGCAGATGCGTCTCGCTTCCCTCTTCAGCTCTCGGTATCTATCCCATCCCGCACGTGTTGTGGTCGTTTGCAACGTTGCGAGGTAGGCAGTCTGTTTTCTCTCCGTTGCGAGACGGCAATCATCATCGTACCAGCTTGTTTTTTGTCGTTGCCGAAAACCAATTGTTTCGGCTGCAGCGGTACGCAGTGAGTTTGAGATGCCGTTCCACAGTTCCCTTATACCGAGATGCTGATGAGTGCTCTCAGAGAGCAGGAGTGCAAGTCGAGTAGAGTATTTCGTGGCTGTCTGTTGCGATTGCAGCTTTTCGACGTCGAACCTTCCTTGTGTTTGTTGACGGGCGTTCTTTGCTGCACAAATCAGCGATATGTTGATAAATTGCTGTTATTCATTTATATTTATCACATCGATCAACAACTATCTACATCACATTATCTGTATCACATTATCAATAACATAAAATAAAATTGTTCGGCTATCACTATTGTCTTAAACTAGAGTAATTCGACGAAAAAGAGTCGTCTTGTTTGAAAGAAATTCATTTTTATACTATCGCAACAAAGATGATAAGAGAGTATTATAGTGGTTGTCGCCCCGCTACCTATTAAGTTTTTTGTACATAGCTATATCAACCAAACTTTCTAGAATCAGATGGAGGATATCGGATTATAACCACGCCCACCTCCCATACAAAGGTTATGTTGAAAATTACTAAAAATGCTTTAATTCAGTAAGGGAAAACACCAGAAACCTTAAATTTCATTATAAAGAAGGTACAGAAGGGCTCCACCCAAATTGGTATACAAAATTTTAAGTGGGTGTGGCTCCGCCCACTTATGGGTCAAAAACCATATCTCCGAAACTGCTCGACCAATATCAATGAAACTTGGTTTGTAATATTTTCTTTACATCCCAATGATATGTTGTGGAAATGGGACAAATCGGTTCATAATCACGCCTACTTCCTATATACCAGAAATTTGAAGTCGATCTGAATAGTTTACTTTACAATATGTAAAGTTAGCGCAAGATATCGAAACCTTTGCATAAATACTGCATTTACAGCGTGGCAGCCCCTTTCTAAAAATCGCCGAAATCGGACCATAGGTTTTCAAAGCCTCATATATCGAACATGAGGACCTCGGTGCTTCTAACCTAATATTAGGGTTTCTAACTTTCAATAGACTTTATACCAAATATTCGATTCTATTAATGTAATCGAGCACTACCGGTTGAAGCAATCTTCCAATTTGTCACACTAGCATTGTATTACTAATGGTTTTTGGCTTTAAATAAGTGTCAGTCTTGGCGATCTCTTTCGAGAGAGCATTATCTTGATTTCTCTGTTAATTTTCTTGGGTTGGAATCGCAAGGATTCTGTGTGTATCTTATACCAGACTGACATAGACCAGAAGACATAAATATTCCGAAAGAATTGTTTGAAATACTATTCTATATTTTGTAAATCTACATTTATATTTTCAATCGCAAGGGCATAGAATTTAAGTACATGTTGTTTTTTTATTATGTGTGGATATAGACTTCAAAGTTAAGGTATTATCTTAATAAGTATATCGACCTGTCTTTGATCAACTCTATCTTTATTTAATTCTCAAAAGTAAAAAGTTTTTGTAAAGATATAAGGACTTTGTTTATGTTTCTTTTCACGAAAATTGTTTACATAACATATTTCTGAGGTAAATCAACTCACCTTAAAATTGCTGCAAAACTCTGTTGATGTAACAAGCTAATTGTACGAGTTCGTCTATTCACGCCAATGAATGTGCCTTTCAAATTTCAACTAAGCTATCTTAAAAGCTCACACACATCAAAAATCGAAATCCAGCGGAATGCCATCGAATGAAAAATTGGCAGCTTATTTTTCCAGAAGATTAATAAAATGCACTAAATGTGAGATAAAACCGCATGATCTTTTATTACATAAGACCACGCTTTTCAATAGCAGTCAGCAAATAAAAGCGAGAACATATAAATGTCTTTTTTTTGTAGTAATGTGTGTGTATGTGTGCACATATTATTTCATGCTTGTATGATGTGGGAGAATAGCTGGCCAAATAACTGTCTACAAAAACAGAGATAAAACGGCAATGCGGCTCAAAAGATGAAAATGGGGAAAAACATCAAAATCGAAAAAAAAAACAAAATAATGAAAGAGAATCTGAGGAAAAAACTGCAGTTGAATGGGTGAAGTGCAAGAGTAGACGCAGAGCGGGGAAGTGCACAGTGCAAACATGAAAATTCGCAATGCATCAGCAGTGCTGGACACGTACGCTCACGCATGTATGCGCGCACACACGAGTACACATAGTATAACGGTTTGCATATAAATGTGCGATTGTTTGTGCCATTTTTTGTGGGTGCGCTTCGTGAGCATACAACATTGTGTTTCCTTTTTACTGTGTGGTAATTGAATTTGTGCAACCTGCCACACCCATGCAACCGCATGCTCGCAAACGCGTGCAATCGCTGACACACACATACACACATTCACCTGTGTTTGACGGTATGTGAGCGTGCAACATGCCGCTTGCCAGAATTGCAAGAATTGCTGAGGCATGCAACACGCCATATTATACATACATACATATATCTACAGCTGTATATATGTATGTATGTATGTGCTCATATGTATAAATGGAATGACTGATATGCTCGCTGCCTGGCTAGTTGTCTGCTTGTTTGCAATGCAGCGCACGCAAACGCAACGCAGCAACCGAACGGCCACAATGCGAATACAAAGTGAATACTCTAAGTCACACATGGTGCCGGTGGCGAGGTGGCGAGGTGGCAAGTGGAGTTGTTGGTGTTGCAAGGGTGCAAGGGAGAGAAGCAACTAGGCGAATGTCCTGCTAGCCACAAAGCTAGTCAGCAAAAGCGCTGTAACTCGCTTAACTCCAAATGCGAATTGCGACCGAACAACAAAAAAGCATGCAACACCCTTTTCAGTTTCAATTGTAACGGGCGGCAGTGTCCAGGGCAGCGCGTTGTTGCCCACTGGAGGTGGTATGAGGAAAAATTGAAGTTTTTACAAGTTTGACTCTGCGTTATTGTGTGGAGTACGGTTTGTTTTGCTGTGTGCGCACTTTCATGTCAAATACAATTTTTCAATTTCCAAATTTCTATAGTAACTTCAGTTTTGGTATATTCTATATGCACATATAGACACATTGCATATATAGCGTTAATAGCGTTATTCGATGGCATTCCTATACCACTTATGCCTTGCATATACATTCACACAAAATTCACTGAAATTTAGTATGGTTTTTCTACAAATGTCGAGACTATAAGACTGATTTAATATTTTAAGGCATTCTATATAATGAATCCGATATATTTCCAAACCAATAAGAGATTAGTATGTACGCTGTATCGACCAAAGCTTCTTAAATATTTGGTGCTATACTTTATTTACAATAACATACTTTAACATAAAAAAGTATTCAATGTACTATAAATAACAATTTCCATTTAACATTTAACATTCTAAATCTGATCAGTTTTCTTTACATTAATTACATATTCCTGATATAGGACAATTTTGTATAAAAATAGTCGCGGTGAAGTAGTTGTGTATTAGAATTTGAAGAGTAGTATATTAGAATTTGGTTGATATCATGTGTGCTATTCTAAGTTCTATTTAACTTTGTACTGATATTATAGTCCCTTTTTTAATATTTTTGGAAATTGGTCCATAAGATCTAAACTTGATGATCACACCCCAAAATATTATATATATTAAGCAAACTTGAGAAGTTAAGTTCCTTGTATTTCGCATACCGGTCATCTGTCCAGGATTAAACAACCTTTTGTTATCCTTGATATAGTCATTAACGTCGAAAAGGTTTCAAGAACTTCAAACGCCTTACGAACATGACGATTATATCACAAATGCTCGTTTTCATCCCTTTCTAAAAACCTTTCCGCGAGATGCCAACATAAGAATGAGTTTCTAGAAGTTTGTATGATCCAGAAATACAAACAGCAAACACTCAACCGATTATGTACGACCCTTGTTCTCATATTTAAACTATACTCATATTATTACTGTAGTCAGTCCATAACATGATCAACTAATGTAGAACAGTTTCCTAAGTTTTACACTGCCTATGTCAAACACCTCACATTAACTATTTCATATTCTATACTATGCTCATTGAAACCAGTGTTTTCTTTTGCGACAGTAATTTCTTTCGTAGACGTAGCTGCTGAAAGCAGTGCTTAGACAAAACTTTACCAAGATTCTTAAGATGACACCTTAGAAGTAAATTGATGTGACAACCTATATAAAACTTTCCTAAAAGGAGAAATCTTTTAGTCTAACCACAATCAACACTATCTCAAAGTAATTTTGTGGTATATTCTATGTTCAAAGGACTGAGTTGTTCCTCTCAGAAATATTGTTTTAAGCCACACTTGAAGGGATTCTGAAGGGAACTGCGTTCCTGTAATACGCTGAGTGAGCCACATCGTTGCACGTCTTTTCATTTCCCTCTATACATGTATAATAGTGTTTATCTTCATAGAGATACTATGTCTGGCATACGATTGACACTAAGTGCTGCATCATACTTAACTCCAATGTGTATTTGCCGGATATTCTTGGACTAACTTTTCTTACATAAAATATTTTTTTTACAACCCAAAACTTTAAAAAATTCTAACTGAGTAATAAATATTTTATTTTAATTTTTTAATAATTTCAAAATGTTTAATTTCCAGAGTCCAACTCCACCACAGTATGTGTATTGGCAGAAAAACGATCGCCTTATTAACTACTATGACACGAGGCGTGACATTTCAATCGAGACTACACCTGGACCACGTACACAAAGTCGCCTCATCATCAGAGAGCCACAAATCACCGATTCTGGAAATTACACCTGCTCGGCCAGCAATACGGAGCCAGCGAGCATTTACGTTTTCGTGTCAAAAGGTGAGTGAGGGGTAGTGATTAAAGAATTATTTGTTGCGTTAGAGAATATAGAATGAAGCAACTAAGAACTTTACGGCAACAGTGGCATATAGAAATTAAAGAATGAACCAAATTTAAAAATTTTGAAATCTAGAATTTAGGTTTTAAGCTCCTACAAAAACCAGTGCGCCAGCCATTAAAAGTCAATTATAATTCAGCAATAAGCAACTAGTAGATATTTGCTAATATAAGCACCAACTGTTGCCGGCATTTCGCACTCACCCAATTTGCGTTAGAATTTTTGCAATTTACCCAGTTTTAATATTTTTACGTTTTTTCATAGTTGCAAATTTTGCATTTAAATGGGATTTTACGCAAATCTACTCTGGTGACAATATGCTCGTCGCAGTTGCCATTTTGATTGTTGCCAAAATGCAGGCAAATAAGCAAAAAATATTTGCATTAATTCATTTTGCGCAGATTTGCACTCGAATTTGGAGCGATAATTTGCATTTAAATTTAGTGCATTATTTCTTATGATTTTCATGTTTTGTGTTTCCTTGGCTTATGCAAGTTTGTCATTTGTTTTTTTTTTTTTTGATAACTCTTTGCAGGCGATAATATGGCGGCTATATCACGAAAAACTTCCTCGGCCGATCGGATTGCAGCGATATTCAAATATCTTCTGGCCCCTTGTGTGCTGGTGAATACGCTGGGTATAAGGTGAGTGCTGACAGCGTATATATATTTAAATAATAAGACGGTTAAATATATTAAACAGTTCCTTTAAAAGTTTAAGTTTAGAATATTTTTTAGTCGTACATTATTAATGTTTAATTAATTAAGTCGTGCTACTTTACTCTGAAATTGTCGAGTAAAGGGTGTCCTTTAAATATAAATAAAATTCAAATTAATGAAATTACTTTGGTTTAAGTAATTCGAAATTTTTTATAGAATTTAGAACTAAAAGAGAATATCAGGCATATGACCGCCGATATTACATAAATATAATGCGGACTATTGACTTGATTTATTCAGCATCTAATGTGACCGCTTGATAGGCTCAGTTTTTAGCTTAACGGGATGAACCAAAATGTCTCGAAACAGTAGAGTTTATTACGTTTTAACATATTGCTTTTCCATTTTTACCGAATATATGTATATGATAAATTATTTTGAAAACTGGTTTGACTACTATTGGGTCGTTCACTCACATTTTATGAAATTATTTATTCCCCATTTTGATCCAATACCTTTTGCCATCTTTCGGCAAGAAATTGATACCACGCTCATAACATGTTGGATCTTAGTGGGCAAAAAACTGGTCCAAGTGGTTCTTAATGTCCTGATTTGAGGTGAAGGTTCTCCCATCCAAAAGAAAAATTGCAGGTACCGGTACAAGTAATAGTCCGAAGGTACCATCCCATTCAAGCTTCAAAAGTTTCTGGCGATTCATCAAACTTATATGAAGTCTCGCATTATGCTGGTGGAACACTACACCTTTTGTGTTGATCAATTCTGGTCTCTTCTATATGAGGGCGCCACACAATTTAATCAAAAATGGATCACTTCATTAATGCAAATACGATCAGCTGATGTCATCATCCTAAAATAATAATCTTATTAAACTTTCACACCACAAAATTTCTTGGAAGATGTTTTCATTCTTTTCTTTAAGTTTCTAATAAAATTTAGTTATCCTTGAGCGTACTGAAAATATGTGTTCACCACATTAATTTACTCCATACTCCTCAAATTATCTACGAAATTAAAAAAAAAGCAAGTAAGGAAAGGCTAAGTTTTATACTCTCGCAATTTATTTAGAGATTTACCTATATTTTCGGTGAAAAATTAACTTTAGGCACTGAGTTCTTCATGTTTGATATCAGGGGCCTTGAAAAGTCATGGTTCAATTTTGACAATTGTTCCACAAGTGATGTCACAGCTCAAATACAGTATTTGTGTAAAGTTTTATTTCGCTATCTTTATCGGTTCCTTATGTATACATTATAAAGTGAACGAATCAGATGGAATTCAAAATTGAGGTATATGGGAAGTAGGCGTAGTTGTAAACCGATTTCGCCCATATTCCAACAGTGTCCTCAGGGTGTCAAGAAAATATAACATACCGAATTTCATTGAAATCTGTCGAGTAGTTCTTGAGATATGGTTTTTGACCCATAAGTGGGCGACGCCACGCCCATTTTCCATTTTGTAAAAAATCTGAGTGCAGCTTCCTTCTGCTATTTCTTATGTAAAATTTGGTGTTTCTGACGTTTCTCGTTAGTGAGTTAACGCACTTTTAGTCATTTTCAACCTAACCTTTGTATGGGAGGTGGGCGTGGTTATTATCCGATTTCTTTCATTTTTTTTGAACTGTATAAGGAAATGGCTAAAAGAAACGACTGCAGAAAGTTTGGTTTATATAGCTTTATTGGTTTGCAAGATATATACAAAAAACCTATTTAAGGGCGGGGTCACGCCCACTTTTCCAAACAAATTACATTCAAATGTGCTCCTCCCTAATGCGAACTTATGTTTCAAATTTTATTTTCATAACTTTATTTATGGCTTAGTTATAACTCTTTATGTGTTTTTGGTTATCGCCATTTTGTGGGCGTGGCAGTGGTAGACTCGACTACTTATAGACGAAAATCAAGATGTCTTTGTAATTCTTTTCTTTAAGTTTCTAATGATATTGAATTATCCTTGAGCATACGGAAAACAGACGGACGGACAGACAGACATCCGGATTTGACTGCCTTTAATCCGTCACCCTGACCACTTTGGTATATATAACCCTATATCTAACTCGTTTAGTTTTAGGAATAAGAAAAAGAGTATTTCTAAACTATAACACTCTGTTAGCAACTTTTGATCACTGAAATATATTATTGGTTTTGACAAACAAAACAATGGATGTCCAGTTTAAATTGGAGACAACTGACTACTGACTATTATGTCAAACGAGCTTTCACTATCTATCATGTGAAACAAAGTTATTCAAAGAAGAATCTGTTAAAGTCATATAGGCTCCAAACTCAATGAAAGGTTTTATATATTTTGTGATATATCTGCATAACAATTCAGTGAAAGATCAAAGGTTGATAAGTAAAATTGATTAAAACATGAGAAATTGCTCTCGAATTAGGTAAATGGGACACATGCGATATTTAATAAATTTAATGTAAATAATGCATTTATTGAACAGCGAAATATAAAACAATACAAATTAAATAATCTTGCAAAAAGTTTAATTGAATTTAAATATTATCATAACAAATGTATAGAAATTATTTTGAATTCATATAAAAAGTAAATTAAATATATTTTATAATTAATTCTAAATTACTAACCTTGATTATTTTTCTCTCCATTTCAGGCGCATTTTTTTAACCTAAGACTTAAATTAAACATAACGAATAAATTATAAATAATCCTATTTAAGATATTTTCAATTTAGAACTTAACAAGAAAAAAATACAGAAAAATATGGAAAAACTAACTAAAAATACTTAGCAGTAAAAAATAAATTTTAGCACAATTTACGAGTAAATATGTATTATTTATTAGTGTTCCAGTCAAAAAAAACCAAAAAAACATAAATTAAATAAATACAAAACAAAAAACTAAAACCAAAACGAGCATTAAATAGCTGCAAGTAAAAAACTGTAAATAGCGTTAGAATATTGACACAATAAGAAAAAAATACTTTAAATTAAAATAACTGTAAATTACTATTTGTGAAGCAAATTCTGTTATTAGATTACAGATTACAACAAACACAGAGAAGAATTCATATGTGTAACCATATGTGTAAATTAAATTGATTAATGGAATATATGTATGTATGTGTAATTACGGTTAAATTTAGTATTAATTTTGTAATTTAAATTTCATATAAATTTAGTTGTAATATTTTTTGTATGTAAAAAGTATTTGACCTGCTCAGTTTGCTGCGCGAAACTTTGTAAATTTTCATGGAAGGAGAAAGGAATTAAAAAATAAAAAACAAACAAAAAAATTGAAAATAAACAAACAGCAACACACATAAATTAATAATTGCCATTAATTGTAATTAATTAAATTAGGGTTTTGTTACACATTCACGCTTATCTGTTGAAATCAATTAAAGAACTAAGTGAGCGTTTATAAAAATACGGAAATACATATGTATATGAAATGAATTGCAACATAAAGAGCGGGCGGGCGGTCAGTTGAGTTAGAGCGAACTGAGGTGAGGAGAAATTTATTAAATTTAGATGTTAAAGAATTTAAATATATAATAAGCAAATAAATGATGTAGTGAAACTCTAGTTAAAAGTATATGTAGTAAATAAATAAATAAAATAAACTAAAATAAATAAATTATGAATAGTTTAAAAATATCAGAAATAAGCTTCAAAAGTGGAAAACAAGCTAAGAGAACATGAGAATAAATGAATTATAAAGAATTTGCGAAAAGAAGCGAGAGCGCAACAAGAGTATTGATAATAAGGATAGAAAACAAAAATAATTATTATAAATTCTATTAAATGTAGAATCCTTATTAAAATTCCATGAAAATTAAGCAAACAAAAAGAAAAAACATTACAAATGTTCACCGAAACTGCCGACGCGCAGTCAAAATATGGCAATTAGAAATGAAAGCGTTAATACAGTGGGCACCACTTTATTTGGATTTATTTTACTGCTTTTATATTAACTATGATTTTCTGAAAGAAGAAAGAAATCTTCATTACACTTTTTTGTAACCCAAACACAAAATATTTATTTTATAAATCAGTGAAATAGTATCGAGAAGCTATTTTTGTTATGTATTTTTCCTCCATATAAATATGAACACTTAGAAGCATTTTCCATACACTCAAAATTACCTTAACTTATGGTTTTTCCTTTATATCTGTCATCTGAAGTCATGAAGGTACCACTAAAAAATCAGTGACAAATGTAGAAACAAAATGCTATTCAGTGAAGAAAAGAGTTGTCATTAAAACCGATGTGATTCTTCTATTCAAAATGTTATTAATCAACATGCTTCCATATATTCTTCTGACATCCATTATTAAGATACCTACAATACTAGTGTTCTCCACTTAAGAGTAAGATCACTCATAAGGGTTCTAATAATCTTTTTAGAAATTCTGTAACACTCTTATTCTACAACTATATTTTTTCCAATCTATATTTTTTCTACCATACAAAGCGAAGAAAGATTACTGAATATAGAATATAAAAAAGGTATCTTGTTCTGAAATCGAAATCGAATCTTTTTCTCTGTTCATTATCGCTCACCTTAAATCCCTGAGGGCAAAGATCACTCACTATCAACACAAACTTCTGCGTTAATATTTACTTTCAACAATATTTGGATTATAATTATATTATATTACTATTTCTCATAATATTTCTTCTTTGTTCGTAAAAAGCATTTTTTATTGCTAAAAATTGTAATAGTTCTTTATTTTATATCTATTTGGTTTTGTATGTGCATTACCCACTGTACTTCTGCCGCATTGTAACTACATTTAAATAAAAAAAGAAGAAGCAGAAAATACATACATAACTATTTGTAGATAAGCGCATTTAATGTACACAATTCAGTATGAGAATAAACAGACATTCAAATCATTAAAAATTGTGTTTGAACTATTTCGAAATATAAATTCTTTAATTGTTCGGAAGTCTGAACCTTTTTTCGATTCTGCTTGAGGTGGGTATGTGCTTTGATTACACAGTCCAACAAATGAAGACTTTTTGAATGGAACAGAATAATTCCCCCCCCATAATTCTGAAAGGGTTTGTTGAGTAGATCATTTTTGTAGAACAAACTTATGGTCCAGCACGTCTGAGTTTTTTTTTTTTACAGTGGGTCAAAGTTTTCATTTTTTGTTCGGAGGGAGCATTATACTATATGAAAAAAAGTTGTATTGTGGAATTGTATTAGGATTATTTTTGTGGAAGATCTTAACCCTCTAACTGGTTTCTTTATGGGTCAATTTGACCATTTTTTCGAGAAAATCAAAAAATATCCTTTAAAAAATTACATTTAAGGATTCAAATATTCTACGAAAATGTTTGACGGAAAATTTCAGTGGGGGTCACCAAAGACACCATTGTTGTAAATAAAGCTCTTTACGATTAATTGGCAAAATTACACGCCAACATATACAAAGTAGGTGAAAACGTCGTCAAGTTCGGCCGGGCCAAACACTGAGTTCTCGCGTCTAGTCAGCTGTGACTTACAAATCGGGTGTGATAAAATTAAGCATAATTGACTTACTAAGCAGTACATATCGGGAGTGATTTTTACTAAAATTATTATAAAACAAGTAAGGAAGGGCTAAGTTCGGGTGTAACCGAACATTTTATACTCTCGCAATTTATTTATTTAACTTTATTTATATTATATAATACACAATTTGACCCACATATTCGTCATATATATTGTATAAAGTCCACTGAAAGTTGGAAATTATAATATTAGGTTAGAAGCACCGAGGTCCTCGTGTTCGATATATGGGGCCTTAAAAACCTATGGTCCGATTTCGTCGATTTTTAGAATGGGGCTGCCACACTATTAACATAGTATTTGTGCAAAGTTCTGCACCGATATCTTCACTAGTACTTACTTTATATATAGTAAAGTAAACGATTCAGATTGTCTTCAAAGTTTTGGTATATAGGAAGTAGGCGTGGTTGTGAAGCGATTTGGCCTATTTTCACAACATATCATTGGGATGTAAGGAAACTATTACAAACCAAGTTTCATTGAAATCGGTCGAGTAGTTCCTGAGATATGGTTTTTGACCCATAAGTGAGAGATGCCACGCCCATTTTCCATTTTGTAAAAAAATCTGAGTGCAGCTTTAGTGTTTCTGACGTTTTTCGTTAGTGAGTTAACGCACTTTTAGTCATTTTCAACATAACCTTTGTATGGGTGGTGGGCGTGGTTATGATCCGATTTCTTTCATTTTTGGACTGTATTAGGAAATGGCTAAAAAACGACTGCAGAAAGTTTGGTTTATATAGCTCTATTGGTTTGCGAGATATGTACAAAAAACTTAGTAGGGACAGGGCCACGCCCACTTCTCCAAAAAATTACATCCAAATATGCCCCTTCATAGTGCGATCCTTCATACAAAATTTTATTTCCATAGCTTTATTTATGGCTTAGTTATGGCACTTTATGTGTTTTCGGTTTTCGCCATTTTGTGGGCGTGGCAGAGGTCCGATTTTGCTCATTTTCGAAAGCAACCTTCCTATGGTGCCAAGAAATAAGTGTGCCAAGTTTCATCAAGATATCTTAATTTTTTACTCAAGTTACAGCTTGCACAGACGGACGGACGGACAGACAGACATTCGGATTTGAACTCCACTCTTCACCCTGATCACTTTGGTATATATAACCCTATATCTAACTCGATTAGTTTTGGGTGTTACAAACAACCGTTATGTGAACAAAACTATAATACTCTCTTTAGCAACATTTGTTGCGAGAGTATAAAAAATAACAGTTAAAGCTTAAATAAGCATGGCGGATTCTGTTTGCAAATTAAGAGATTGGTTTTGTTTTATTTGTGGACGTTTTACGCACCTTCAAAGCAGAAGAAAGATATTCCCTACAATTGAAGAACCATATTTTCTTTTCTTTGGAATACGATTTTTATGTGAAGCTTGGATACCAAACACTGTATGTACTACTTGCGAAAGTGGTCTTTTGTCCTGGTACAAAGGCGGTACTAAGGCGCTGCCATTTTCTGCGCCTATTATATGGATTGAACCTGAAAATCACAAATCAGATACATGCCATTTCTGCGTAAATTACAAATTTGGTAGAAGCCAAAGGCACTACGCGATATTGACATACGAAGCAACAAATAATGTCATTTTACCAGAAGTGCGCTGTGAAGGTGTTCCGGTGCCTCAACCGCCTACACATACATTTTCGGCCAATATGACATACAATACAGAAATAACAGCGGCGGTTGAAAACATATCAGATATAAGTTACTTGCCTCCTGGTGGTTTAAACATATGTCCTAATTTGATAGACTAAGCTTATTTTGAAGATCTTGTAAGAGATTTTGGACTAAAAAAAGAGAAAGCTGAAATATTATGTTCCAGATTGAAAAACAGGAATTTGATAAAAGCCGCTGTAAAAGTTACATCGCCAAGAAAAAGACACGCCGATTTGGAAAGTTATTTTAAAAAATCAGAAGAACTTGTATACTGTTGCAGTATTGAAGAGGTTCTAAAATATCTAAAGCTTCCACTGGACTCTTCCGCTTGGCGACTATTTATAGATAGATCAAAACACAGCTTAAAAGCAGTTTTACTGCACAATGGAAATCAGCATCCATCAATACCGGTTGCGTATTCCACAAAAAAAGGAGGAAACATACGCAAATATTTCAAATCTCTTAAATAAAATTGAATACTATAAATATAAATGGGAAGTATGCGCAGACTTCAAAATGATTGCAATATTGACTGGAATGCAAACAGGTTACACAAAATATATGTGCTTTCTTTGTAAATAGGATTGACGTGCTACCAACAGCCATTATCATATTAAATATTTCGAAGAACGTAAAGAAAATATTATTGGTGACTTAAATGTAATCCATGAATCTCTTGTCCCAAAAGATAAGGTCATACTTCCACCGCTGCATATTAAGTTGGACGTGGTGAAAATTTTTATTAAAAGCTTAAATACACAAGGATATGCTTTCAAACGCATTCAAACAAATTTCCCCAGATTATCTGCAGCAAAATTAAAAGAAGGTAAAATACGGTTTTAAGAAATAATTTATTTCATTTAATGTAAACTACCTTTTCTAAGAATGCTCGTTGGACCCGATATAGGAAAATTATTACAAGATGAAAAATTTTATGGTCATCTGTCGGATATGCAAAAGACAGCATTTGACTTTATGCAGCTGGTTATATCAGAATTCCTAGGAAACTCCAAACCACAAAACTATGCAGAAAATATTGAAAGCATGCTAATCTGTTTTAACAATATTGGCGTTAAGATGTCACTAAAGCTGCATTTTCTGCACTCTCATCTCAATTTTTGTAAAGAAAACCTTGGAGCGGTTTCAGATGAACACGGTGAAGGGTTTCATCAGGATATAAAGGTATTGGAAGAAAGATTCAAAGGGAAATCCCAAACTGTAATGCTTGCTGAATACGTATGGGGCTTGTACAGAAACCTTGACACATCGGAACATTCACGTCAAGCTAAATACAGGAAAGCATATTAAGTTTAATCTTTAATCCATTGTCCTACTACTGCTGAAGCAAAAAAATAAATATGTACATACTATAATAAACCACTATTAAAACAAAATTATAATTTTTTATCAATCGTAAAGAGCTTTATTTACAACAATGGTGTCTTTGATGACCCCCACTGAAATTTTCCGCCAAACATTTTCGTAGAATATTTTAATCCTTAAATGTCCTTTTTTAAAGGACATTTTTTGATTTTCTCGAAAAAAATGGTCAAATTAACCCATAAAGAAACCAGTTATAGGGTTAAGATCTTCCACAAAAATAATCCTAATACAATTCCACAATACAACTTTTTATACTCTCGCAACAAATGTTGCTAAAGAGAGTATTATAGTTTTGTTCACATAACGGTTGTTTGTAACACCCAAAACTAAACGAGTTAGATATAGGGTTATATATACCAAAGTGATCAGGGTGAAGAGTGGAGTTCAAATCCGAATGTCTGTCTGTCCGTCCGTCCGTCCGTCCGTCCGTCCGTCCGTCCGTCCGTCCGTCCGTCCGTCCGTCCGTCTGTGCAAGCTGTAACTTGAGTAAAAATTGAGATATCTTGATGAAACTTGGAACACTTATTTCTTGGCACCATTGGAAGGTTGCTTTCGAAAATGAGCAAAATCGGACCACTGCCACGCCCACAAAACGGCGAAAACCGAAAACACATAAAGTGCCATAACTAAGCCATAAATAAAGCTAGGGAAATAAAATTTGGTATGAAGGATCGCACTATGAAGGGGCATATGTGGATGTAATTTTTTTGGGGAAGTGGGCGTGGCCCCGCCTCCTACTAAGTTTTTTGTAAATATCTCGCAACCTAATAGGGCTATATAAACCAAACTTTCTGCAGTCGTTTTTTTTAGCCACTTCCCAATACAGTCCAAAAATGAAAGAAATCGGATCATAACCACGCCCACCTCCCATACAAAAGTTAGGTTGAAAATTACTAAAAGTGGGTTAATCTTCACTAACGAAAAACGTTAGAAACACTAAATTTCACATAAGAAATGGCAGATGAAAGATGCACTCAGATTTTTTTACAAAATGGAAAATGGGCGTGGCGTCGCCCACTTATGGGTCAAAAACCATATCTCAGGAACTACTCGACCGATTTCAATGAAACTTGGTTTGTAATAGTTTCCTTACCTCCCAATAATATGTTGTGAAAATTGGCCAAATCGCTTCACAACCACGCCTACTTCCTATATACCAGAACTTAGAAGATGATCTGAATCGTTTACTTTAGAATATATAAAGTAAGCACTAGTGAAGATATCGGTGCAAAACTTTGCACAAATACTGTATTTATAGTGTGGCAGCCCATTTCTAAAAATCGCCGAAATCGGACCATAGGTTTTCAAGGCCCCATATATTGAACATGAGGACCTCGGTGCTTCTAACCTAATATTAGGGTTTCCAACTTTCAATGGAATTTATACAATATATATGACGAAAATGTAGGTCAAATTGTGTATTATATAATATTAATAAAGTTAAATAAATAAATTGCGAGAGTATAAAATGTTCGGTTACACCCGAACTTAGCCCTTCCTTACTTGTTTTCATATAGTATAATGTTCCCTTCGACCAAAAAATGAAAACTTTGACCCACTGTAAAAAAAAACTCAGACGTGCTGGACCATAAGTTTGTTCTACAAAAATGATCTACTCAACATACCCTTTCAGAATTATAGGGTCGCTATTCTGTTCCAAAAATGCTGTTGGACAGTGTTATTAATTATATATAATGATTATTAAAAGTACAACACCAGGAGATGGCGAGTCCCAATCGATGACGATGGAATAGATATTCCATTACCCGACCATGAAGAAATTCGAATAGCAATTATTCTCTCACGAAAAGGAGCTGCATTTATGCCGCGATGTCTGAATTTGGTATCGCGGCAAAACTAATACGGTTATGTAAACTTCAACGTCAGTTACGTCAGCAACACCAAAAGCTCCGTCAGTATCGAGAAGGACCTCTCCGAGCCGTTCGATACCAAACGAGGCTTCAGACAGGGTGACTCACTATCGTGCGACTTCTGCAATCTATTGCTGGAAAAAATAATACTAGCTGTAGAGCTAAATAGAGAAGGTACAATCTTCTACAAGAGTGTACAGCTCCTGGCGTATGCCGATGATATTGATATCATCGAAAGCAACAACCGCGCCCTTTGTTCTGCTTTTTCCAGACTAGATAAAGAAGCGAAGCGTATGGGTCTGGTGGCGAATGAGGACAAGACGAAATATCTCATGTCATCAAACAAACAGTCAGCGCACTCGCGTCTTGGCACTGTTGACAGTCATACCTTTGAACTAGTAGATACTTTCGTCTACTAGGGAACCAGCGTTAACAACACCAACAGCATCAGCCTTGAAGTCAAACGCAGAATCACTCTTGCCAACAGGTGCTACTTTGGACTGAGTGGGCAATTGAAAAGTAAAGTCCTCTCTCGACAAACCAAAATCAAACTCTACAAGTCGCTCATTATTCCCATCCTGATGTATGGCGCCGAAGCGTGGACGATGGCAACATCCGATGAGACGACTCTTGGGGTTTTGTATAGAAAGGTTTTGTGTAAGATTTATGGTCGTCAGAACATTTGCAACGGCGAATACCGCAGACGATGGAACGATGAGCTGTACGATTTATACGACGACATTGACATAGTTCAGCGAATAAAAAGACAGCGGCTACGCTGGCTAGGTCATGTTGTACGAATGGATGAAAACACTCCAGCTCTGAAAGTGTTCGATGCAGTACCCGCTGGAGGAAGCCGCAGAAGAGGACGACCTCCACTCCGGTGACCTGGCTTCACTTGGTGTTTCCAGTTGGCGCCAATAATCAAAAAGGAGGAACGAGTGGCGCGCTCTGGTGGATTCGGCTATAATCGCTTAAAGCGGCCAAATATTTATATACATATATATAATACTAATAGACCCGGTCACACGTTGTTGTGCCTAAGGTATACATTAAATTAACTTGGTCCAATCTTTGCTTCGGCGACGATATTGATTACTCGAGGTTGATTTATGTTACGCAGCATGATGACAACTCACACTACTTTTAATTGCAAAGTGAGTGGTGATAGTACAGACAATTTTAAATAGTTTGGGATAATTGACTACGCCATCCTGGTTTGTAGCTGTGTCAACTTTCCTGGACCGAAATTCTAAATTGTCGCATTAAGATCATCGATCTCTTTTTTTTTACCACCAATATAGGTCATTCAATCAGTCATTTATGGTTATCATATTGAGGTTTCATGTCAGGAAAACCTCTCTTTCGAGTCAATGAAGTGACAGAAATCTGTTGGAAATGCTTTTAATCTATCGAGGTGTCAACTGCGGCCCTACTATTTCCAACTGCTTCTACAATCGCAATTTGATATTGTTGCAAAAGCACTCATATTTTGTTAATTGGCGATTCTTTATTTGTCGCCACAAATTAAATGATTTTAGGCATGCGATTAGCCCGTCAGTACAGTTGATCCAGGAATAATTGGAAGAGTCTGGCGTAAATCACCTGTTAACAGAATCCTGGCTCCACCAAAAACGTTTATCGACAATCAAGATCTTTTAAAGTCCTGTGCAGTACCTCCAGCGACTTCTTGAATATTTGGAAAATCTTCGTTATAGCGCTATTTTTGGCAGTTTTGCCGACTGGTGTTTCGTTCATTTGTAATTTAGGAGTAATTTCAAGGCCGAATGTGTCGTTTGTTTGCCTACTAACAGGTGCCTATTCCCGTTAACCTTGGAACCTTGGTGAAAATGAGTGAAATTGGTTCTGGAATTACATCAGCCCTCATATACTATATATGATGATTTTCTATTGGACTTTATGCCGAATATATAGGTCATATTGTGTGTTATCTTAATAAAATTACATCAATAAATTGCGAGAGTGTAAAATGTTCGGTTGGACGTGAACTTAGCCTTTCCTTATTTTTTACAAATTGTTTTGGGCTATCGACACAACCTTATACAATTGAACAATAACAAAAATATTTTAACAAAGCAACAATGACAACCTTCAAAATATAATTTTTTTGTTTTCTCTTTTTATATTTTTCTTGTCAACTCGAAAAAAATTCTCTTATTGATACCTTCCTCGCAATTTTTCCATATTCACTCAATCACTTTCTAATTTTTTTTCTGGCCTTCCATGAATATTTCAAGACTAAAATTAGCCAGATCGGTTTGAACTTCAACAACCAATAACTTCTCGATTTTAGAAAATTTTTAATTTTCTTCGCGGAAAGTTAAAAAAATTTAGGGGTGGACCACCCGTAACATTTAGGAGGATGAAAAATACATGTTGTCCGATTCTCCACCCTAGCCGATATGCACGCTAAGATTCACGAAAATCGGTCGAGCGGTTTCAGAGGAGTTCAATAACGTACACCGTGACACGAGAATTTTATATATTAGATTTAATATTTCGTCAATTTATTTTATTTAAAATAAATTTATCACGTACTTTTAAAAAGTATTCAGTGTTCTTCGTCTGTTTAACAGCTGTTTATACCATAGTTTTTTAAATCACTCACTTATATCGTAATTGGGTGGCACGTGCCGTGGTTACATGTCTATTACAGCACAGGTATAAAAAGAATATAATTCTATCTATTCCATATATTTATACTTAGGTGTTGGTATTTTACAGCAAAATCAATTACCATAGATAGGAACAGGTAGTAATCACCTGAAGGTCCGATCTATAAAGTCCACACCAAGTATAAAAAGTTTCCAAAAAATCAATAAAAATTATACTTAGTTTATGCAAGCATCTGAAATTGAACTTAAGATTAATTTTAAGTTGAAACAACTATAAGCGTTAAGTTGACACTTTTAAGATTTACATTGGAAAGAGCTGTCAGGTTGTGTAGTTTCCACTAAAATCGATTAAGTGATTACAGCGCCGATTAAACAAGCAGGATACTTCACTTCATATTAACTGAGTGTTTAAAAGCTGTTGTTTAAATCCGGTTGTTTATTGCTCAGGTATGTATGTTAAATAGAACCTAAAATGTATACAAATAGAATACATTTAGTTATACTAACTATATTGTAAGGGAATCAGTAAATTTCTGAAACAAATGAAAACTAGATTGCCTGAATAATTCAAATCTAAAACAAGATTAGGTGTGTTTGAAAAATCAACCCACTTAATTAATTCCTCCATAAGATATAAATCCAGAATTTTCGTTTTTTCGAAAGTGAATCATATAAATATGTAGAACAGGTAGAATTGTATTGATTGCATACCTGATCTTCCGATAATAGACAGGTAACCACTGCTCGAGCCAACCAATTATAAGCAAGTGATTTAAGAAATGCATACCTGCGGCAAGCTATTCAAAAAGAGACCCATAAAGTTAAATGAAAGTCTGTGACTATAAAAGGCGTGAGAAATTATGCTTGAGTACAATTCAAGTTTGATAACAGAGCGAGCAGGACCAAGGGAACAAGACAAAAAAATCAAAATGCAGGAACAATTTTCAAGCCCTTCTAACACAAAAACTGTTTACTATTCAGTCAATTTGGAGTTAGATGGCTTTTTCACTTGTGACGTGTACGATTCAATATTCGTTAGCAGCACACCAACTAAAATAGAAAATATCCACATAGAATGGAGCGAAATGGTGCCACATATGATGATACATCCTGATGGCTCCGAACGGCGAGATGGAAAGCGTATACCACGGAGGCGTTTGTTCTTAGAGGACGAAGAAACTCAATCGGAAATAAAACTGAAACCAGAACCAGAAATAAAGTTTGATCTTGCACATTTGGAAGTCGATGATCCAGATGCGACTGTGATCTTTGTAGTAGAAGACCCGGATAACTACGGTTTAAACAGCTGTGAAACGGACGAAGAACAATGAATATTTTTAAGATGTTTTTATGTGATAGGTTATAAGTTAAATTAGCAAAACTTTTTTAAAGTACGTGATAAATTAATAATTAATAAAATAATTACACTAAATATTAAATATTACAAGATTTTATATTCATTTATTTTTTATTTTCATTCATTGTGTTGTTTTGTTTGTTGCAGTTTGCGTTGTATGAAATTTTACTTCTATTGACAATTTAATAGTTCGAGTTATGTAGAACTTCAAGTTAGGGAAGTTTGAGTTATAGTAGTTCCACTGTATACGACTTCCTACCCAAAACTTCCCAGATAGTTTTGTTAAAGCTTCACTCAGAATTAGACACGTAATAGATAGATATAAGCAATGAAAAAGTAAGCCATATTTTTCAGTTTTTCTTCGAATTTTCATAGATATTCGGAAAGTGGGTACTATTGTAATTTGTATGAAAGGTTGGTCAAGCTGAATTTTAAAATTTTCGAGTTTTCTCAAATAAGCAACTGTTGCCAGCACTCCTTTTTATACTCTCGCAACAAATGTTGCTAAAGAGAGTATTATAGTTTTGTTCACATAACGGTTGTTTGTAACACCCAAAACTAAACGAGTTAGATATAGGGTTATATATACCAAAGTGATCAGGGTGAAGAGTGGAGTTCAAATCCGAATGTCTGTCTGTCCGTCCGTCCGTCCGTCCGTCCGTCTGTGCAAGCTGTAACTTGAGTAAAAATTAAGATATCTTGATGAAACTTGGCACAGTTATTTCTTGGCACCATGGGAAGGCTGCTTTCGAAAATGAGCAAAATCGGACCACTGCCACGCCCACAAAATGGCGAAAACCGAAAACACATAAAGTGCCATAAATTAAGCTATGGAAATAAAATTTGGTATGAAGGATCGCACTATGAAGGGGCATATTTGGATGTAATTTTTTTGGGGAAGTGGGCGTGGCCCCACCCCCTACTAAGTTTTTTGTACATATCTCGCAAACCAATAGAGCTATATAAACCAAACTTTCTGCAGTCGTTTTTTTTAGCCACTTCCTAATACAGTCCAAAAATGAAAGAAATCGGATCATAACCACGCCCACCCCCCATACAAAAGTTAGGTTGAAAATTACTAAAAGTGGGTTAACGCACTAACGAAATACGTCAGAAACACTAAATTTCACATAGGAAATGACAGATGAAAACTGCACTCAGATTTTTTTACAAAATGGAAAATGGGC
This sequence comes from Zeugodacus tau, assembly GCA_031772095.1. Lineage (NCBI taxonomy): Eukaryota > Metazoa > Arthropoda > Insecta > Diptera > Tephritidae > Zeugodacus > Zeugodacus tau. The sequence goes on from CM062652.1 coordinate 31,644,596, forward strand.
GTGGCGTCGCCCACTTATGGGTCAAAAACCATATCTCCGGAACTACTCGACCGATTTTAATGAAACTTGGTTTGTAATAGTTTCCTTACCTCCCAATAATATGTTGCCAAATCGCTTCACAACCACGCCTACTTCCTATATACCAGAACTTAGAAGATGATCTGAATCGTTTACTTTACAACATATAAAGTAAGCACTAGTGAAGATATCGGTGCAAAACTTTGGTTTCCAACTTCCAATGGACTTTATACAATATATATGACGAATATGTGGGTCAAATTGTGTATTATATAATATTAATTAAGTTAAATAAATAAATTGCGAGAGTATGAAATGTTCGGTCACACCCGAACTTAGCCCTTCCTTACTTGTTTGTCTTCGTTTTAACAAGTTATTCTTTTTTACTTAATGCCATTTTGTGGCCGTGGCAACCGATTTCGCCCCGCTGTAATACTAAATCTCCCATGGTGCCAGGAATACGTGTACGATCAAGAAATCTCCAGTTTTACGCCAGTTATCGCTAACTTTGGACGACGGACAGCCGTGCGAACAAACAGACATCCGGATTTCGTCTCGTCGTCATGGTAACACACACATACACATGATGAAACAGGTAGAAAGTTCACATCTTTTATAGATCCAGATCCTTTTAGGATAAGCATTGATTGAATAATAATATAATAACCATTGAGGTCGATACTTCAGCTTCTCGATCGGTCGGTATGGCATTTGCTCCATCAGTCTAAATTGTTTATTTATTTGTCTGCAAAGGTAAAAAATTTATACTGTGACGTCTCTTTTTATATTAATATCTGTTTGACAACTATATGTACAGCCAAACAGTTTTTTTCGATCTCTTTGACTTGGTGAAATGTAATTCCACATGACATTTTAATTACACGATTATGTTGACATTACATTCAGGTTTATTGTTGACAACGCCTGCGGACAATTAATTATCAGCAGTTGGCAGCAACTTTCGACCAAATAGATAAGAAATTGACGTGCAAGCCACAGCAAAATGGAGGGAGAAAACGAAAAAATCATAAACGTTTTTATGCGAATATGATGAGAACTAAACATACGCACTACCGTTAATCGCCTACAGAAGCCATGAAAAATAATAATAAATTATTACCAAAAACACCAAAAAAAGTTGTCTATATGTGTGTATTTAATGATCCTAACTAGTGTACAATGTACATATGCACATAACATTCATTAGATTACATATTTATTTATATGACGTGTCGGTGCACAGAAAAAGGAAGACGTTAATACCGAAGAATTAATGAACGCCTGCTAAATGCGAAAGTCCAGACGTGCTCGCAATGACCGCTGATGAGTTTATTGGCCCCTGTCATTGCTGTACGCCGTGTCCAGCACACGCAGTGGGAATATTCATTTTGCCGTTCGCTTGTTAAACAACTAATTTTCATAAATTTCCAATTAAACGCTGTCGTGATGTTTATCTTGTCACTCGCTGGTCGCAGACATAATGCGCTTTAACACACAAGGAGATAATGTGAAAAAACTGATAATGAATATGTAGCTTTTAGACAGTCGATTATAGTTCAGAGCTCAGACAGCGCGAGTTGAAAATTTTCTAAGTTTTGGAATCTATAACGGTAATTCAAGTACTACAAAAAAATATAATTTTAGTTTTTACGAGTTAAATTTCTTTAATTTAATTTAATAAGCTTTATACAATAAATACTTACAGCCCAATAGGTGTAGATATAATTAAATGAAACCATTTGACGGAAAATATTGCTGAAGTTTCATTAACGATTGACTAAGAAAAATGTAAATAACATTTTGGAAATTTTTTTTCCAGAGGCTATTCTCTTGAAGTCCGAGAGCAAAAAAAGTCTTGAAGGTCATATCCGAAAAGTACAATAGATGCGGAAGCATTGTTTTATTAAATTCTTGAAATTTTGTGTATAATGTAATACAGAAATGTAATACTTTAGCAGAAAACTCAGCAATGAAATATTCACGTGACCTAGAGCCCGAAAGATTACTCATTAAGGTTCCTTTTATGCAGAATATCAATCATAATAATTTTAATGAAACTTGCGAAATCTCAGTAAAAATATGATGACATGAATATCTAGTTAAGATATAATGTGTGATTGATTTACAAAAAAGAGCAAATTTTGGAGGATTTTTGTATTAAGAGTGCGACATTAGGTAAATGTTATTCATATGCACCGACCGATTTTACTAGTAACTCAATTAAGAGGCATTCATTTCGTATATCCTATTAATAAAAGTTTTAAAGAAACATGACATATTTTTGACTTTATTGAAGCTCTTGAGTATGTAGGCATCGAAGCGGTAATAAATCGAAGTTGGTTGAAGGATATGAAAAAATTAATAAATAAACAAGTAAGGAAGGGCTAAGTTCGGGTGTAACCGAACATTTTATACTCTCGCAATTTATTTATTTAACTTTATTTATATTATATAATACACAATTTGACCCACATATTCGTCATATATATTGTATAAAGTTCATTGAAAGTTGGAAACCATAATATTAGGTTAGAAGCACCGAGGTCCTCGTGTTCGATATATGGGGCCTTAAAAACCTATGGTCCGATTTCGGCGATTTTTAGAATGGGGCTGCCACACTATTAACATAGTATTTGTGCAAAGTTCTGCACCGATATCTTCACTAGTGCTAACTTTATATATTGTAAAGTAAACGATTCAGATCGTCTTCAAAGTTCTGGTATATAGGAAGTAGGCGTGGTTGTGAAGCGATTTAGCCTATTTTCACAACATATGATTGGGATGTAAAGAAACTATTACAAACCAAGTTTCATTGAAATCGGTCGAGTAGTTCCTGAGATATGGTTTTTGACCCATAAGTGGGCGACGCCACGCCCATTTTCCATTTTGTAAAAAAATCTGTGTGCAGCTTCTATCAGCCATTGCTTATGTGAAATTTAGTGTTTCTGACGTTTTCCGTAATGAGTTAACCCACTTTTAGTAATTTTCAACCTAACTTTTGTATGGGAGGTGGGCGTGGTTATGAACCGATTTCTTTCATTTTTGGACTGCATTAGGAAGTGGCTAAACAAACGACTGCAGAAATTTTGGTTTATATAGCTTTATTGGTTTGCGAGATATGTACAAAAAACTTAGTAGGGGGCGGGGCCACGCCCATTTCCCTAAAAAAATTACATCCAAATATGCCCCTTCATAGTGCGATCCTTCATACCAAATTTTATTTCCATAGATTAATTTATGGCTTAGTTATGGCACTTTATGTGTTTTCGGTTTTCGCCATTTTGTGGGCGTGGCAGTGGTCCGATTTTGATTTCACTTCCTATGGTGCCAAGAAATAAGTGTGCCAAGTTTCATCAAGATATCTTAATTTTACTCAAGTTACAGCTTGCACAGACGGACGGACGGACGGACGGACGGACAGACAGACATTCGGATTTGAACTCCACTCTTCACCCTGATCACTTTGGTATATAAGTTAATGGTTCTCGCCGTTTAAATAATAACGCACTACTTTAGAATGGTAAAGTTGAACTCCACTACTTTATTGATTACATTTCTTTTTATACAATATTTCTCTTATTTACTATAAACTTACATATGTACGAATTCTTACTTACTAGTACTTATTTCTATATATTCAATAATGCTAACCTAAGCAATAATCATAGCAAACCTCAAGAAACAGCCTACATTGCGGCGGCACGGCTTCCGCTCTGGTTTAGTGCCGACGGAATGTGTTGTTGTTGTTATTTTTGGAAATGAACTTTATTGAGCAACAAATGATATTGTTTATTTGCAGAATATTGCTGAATTGAATTTCTGATTAAAGTTCAACGTTCTTGTTTGTATATTTTGAAAGCAACGACAACTTTGTTGTTGTTATATTTTGATAGCTACTCTAGCTGTGATAACTCCCCCCTTCTTAAGCATCAGCGTCTCGCTGATTAAGAATTATTGGTTACTGAAAGCTGTGGATAATCTATTATTGGTGGGATAAAGAAATGAGTTTCTGTTTTTTGGTTTAAGTATGATATACAAAGCTAATGATAGTGTTACTGCAACAAGAATTGCTGCGAAGCTTGAGCTAATTGAAATAATGTTTTTTGATGTTATTCGTTCTAGTTCATTTACATTGTTTAAATGTAGTTTATGTAAATAGTTTAAATCTAATTTAATTTCATTTTCTGTTAGGTTATTCTGAAGTATTGCAGGTAAGATCTGATAGGAACTTGTTTGCCAGTTTGTGTAACTAACGTTATTCAAAGTTATAGTTTCGTTAAAGAAGTTTATAATAAAAGTACCATTTAGTTTAAAAGATGTATTATTATAAGTAATATTTCCAATAAAATTTGAAAGAAATATTGTTCCCTCATTAATTAATTCAATTGTAGCCTGGTTTACATATTGGTAATCGCAAAGCGCTTTTTCTCCGCTAAGGATTTGTGCAATGCAGTGAGTTTTGTCTAATTTTTTAAGTTGGTTTCTCTTGCATATAGTAGTATCATCTACTTCGATGCAATTTCCAAGTATGCCATATTTATCGTTTTGGGATATGAAAAGATTGGTGAATTCTAAGTATACTCGTTTAAGGTGTTTTACAGTTGAACGTATGATAATATTATTGTACAGGGTATCTTCTGTTTTTGGTAGTGAAATTACATATAAAAGAAGTGAGTTTTTAATGATCATAGAAGGTTCTGCATATTTGAGTGCTTGCAGTTCGTTTTTAAAAGGTAATGTCTCAGTTTGAGAAAGAATATTTGCGATATCTTCTTTATTTAGAATTTGAGAATGGACGATTCCTTGTTTTGCTAATTGGGTTGCCATTATAATTTTTGCAATTTCGTCTTTTACTATACTTAACCTATTATATAATGTTTGTGCGAATAATTCCTTATTATTCTTATTTATTTCATCCACAATCGTATTATAACTATCTAATATTTTGTTATTTGTCTTGATAAGGTATTGGTTTGTAGTGTATTGTATGTTACTGTTTTCAGTCAGTTCATGTGTTGTGGAAAGTATTCGTAAGTGTCCACTGTAGCAGTTGTCCAGTACGGTAAGAGTCTAAAGAGTAAATGTCAGTTATTTTTTAAATGCGATTTATGAATTTTCCTATTGTCTTTAGTAGTTATTGTGACGGTATTGTCTTTAGCGACAGTTTCTTTTTTAAAAATTGGTTTGGTTTTGCCTTTAATTTGTTTATTCTTTTTAAATATAGTGTCACCTGCTTCGTAATTCTTTATTTTTGACCTATTTTTGTTGTGGTAATTTAACGTATTTTTTTGGTTTCTAGCTATTTCATTTCGAAGGTCACAATTAACAATTTCCTTAAAGTTTGTTAAATTCTGATAATTAATTCTTTGTGTTCTTCCAAAGAAAATGTCGGCTGGTTTCCGTTTTGTAACTGAATGTATCGTGTTATTATATCTGTCAACTGCAATGTTGACGATTTCTTTAATAGAAGAATCAGGATACTCTACTTGGAGACATCTGATTATTTCAATAATAGTGGAATGCACACGTTCTATCGCACCATTGACTTCACTTTTCTGAGGTGGTGCTAGATAGATTTCAATTCCTAACCCCTCTAAATAGTTTAGAGTTATTGGGCTTATAAAGCTGCCCTCATTGTCCATGACTAAAGTCTTTGGTACAGTGAAATAGTGTAGAAGCTTTATCAATTTATCCCTGATATGCAATACTGATTTATTTTTTATTCTGAAAAATTTTACAAATTTAGAGAATTTGTCAACGCACGAAATATATTTTTCGCCGGACATTTCTATAATGTCGATATGCAATATTTCTGTTGGGTACGAAGGTATAGGTGTTGCCTGTAACTTGGGTTTTTGTGGATGTCGATCGTACTTATTATATCCGCAAATTTCACATGACTTAGTGTATCTTTTAATCAATTTACTCATTTGTGGAAAATAGTATTTTTCCAATATCTGGTCTTTATTTTCTTTACTATTGCGATGGGCTCTTTTATGTTCCTGTTCTATTATTTTAAATTTAACATCTTCATCTGCGATATCAGTAACTACTTTTTGTGTTATCCTGATACGAAATTGTGAGAAATTTTCTTGATATACTTGCTGTAGCAATGAAATGTATTTCTCTTGAATTTTAATTCCATTTATTATGTTTGGGTTTAAAACTCTTTTCAATATTTTATTTAGGTTTTCTGAATCGTAAACTACACATTTAATGCGGTATCTGTGGAAGCTTGGATGAGGTTCTTCATGTATAATTTCCTCCTTTCCTTCTGTAAATATAACTTGATTTTTGAAAACGTTTAGTGGAGCTTCACAGTGAGGAATGAGCTTTGAGCTATCCTCTTCAGCGCTATGTTGTGAATTTTCGTCTGTGGATGTTAGTGTATTAATTTTTATTGGTCAGCCGTGATAACGCATCGGCGACAACGTTTGTTTTTCCTGGTTTGTAAATGAGTTTATAATTATACTCTTCTATCCTTGCTTTCCACCTTTTCAACTTAGCATTGTTATTACTATTACTTAATGCAAAAGTCAGTGGCTGGTGATCAGTAAGTATTTTTATTTCTTTAGCTCCATACAGGTAAGTCCTTAGTTTGTCAAGAGACCATACTATGGCGAGCATTTCTTTCTCTATTGTCGAATAATTCTCTTCGGTTGTATTTAGTGATCTAGATATGTAAGTTATGGGTCTGTCTTGCCCGATTGTTCCTTGTGAAAGGACTGCTCCGATTGCAGTATTGGAAGCATCTGTTGTCAGAATAAATGGTTTATTGAAGTCTGGGAATACCAGAATTTCAGAAGACGTAAGTAGATATTTTATATCATTAAATGATTTTAAACCTTCTTCTGTTAGTGAAATTTGTATCCGTTTTGATTGACTTGCTTTTATTTGAGCATTTTCACCTCTAGTTAAATTGGTAAGTGGCTTGACAATTTTTGCAAAGTCTTTTATAAATCTCCTATAATACGATGCTAAACCTAGGAAACCTTTTTAATTCCTTAAGGTTAGCAGGTTCAGTAATTATTTTAATAGCGGATATTTTTTCAGGATCTGGCAAAATACCTTTGCCCGTAACGATGTGACCTAGAAAATTCACTTCTGTTCTAAAAAATTTAGATTTTTCCAGATTGACTTTTAAATTTGCTTTATACAAAAGCATGAACACATCTTCAATATTTTGTAAGTGTTCTTCTTTAGTTTTTCCCATTATTATAATGTCATCGATATAAACGTAGCAGGATTTTCCTATAAGTGTTTTGAGAACATCATTGATCATTCTCTGAAAAATGGAAGGGGCATTTTTAAGACCGAATGGCAACCTAGTAAATTCGTATTTACCATTGGCTGTAGAAAAGGCTGTCTTTTCTATGTCCCTTTCCTTCATCCTGATTTGGTGGAATCCGGATGTAAGGTCGAGTGTAGTAAAATACTTACATTCGCCTAAGCTAGCGAGAGTGTTGTTTATATCAGGTATTGGATAAGAATCAGGTATTGTTATTGCGTTTAGTCGTTTAAAATCAACAACTACTCTATACTTTTTTTCTCCTGATGGGCCTGGTTTTTTTGGAACAATCCACAATGGGGAGTTGTACGGACTCTTTGAAGGCCTTATTACACCATTATTTAGAAGTTCTGTTATTTGTTTTTCTACTTCGCCCCGTAGGTTGGTTGGGTAAGGATATGATTTTGTATAGATCGGTTCTTCGCTTGTTGTTCGAATTTCTGCTAATACAGTTGTGTCGATTGTCCCACTGTCGGAGACTGGTCCGAAAAGTTCCGCATATTTATTTATCATTTCCTTAACATCATGTTCATAGGGGTTATCTTCAATATTATTTATTTGTTTAGAGATATTTTGTTTTTAGTGGCAGTACCACATCCTTGAGAGTTATCGTGTCATTTTTCCTATTTATGACTGCTCCCAATTCTTTGAGGATATCATCGCCAATGATACCATCAAATGATTTTAAATTAGGTAATATAAAAAAATCAAAATTATTTGTAATACCTATACTTCCGAAGAATGGTCCACATAGTTTATGGGTTATATTTACTTGACCTGCTGCTGAGTGAACTTTAAAAGGACACTCAAGTTTCTTTGAATTTTTTGAAAGTTTTTCAGAGACAAAGTTTTTATTAGCTCCCGTATCTATAAGGAACTTAACGATATCCCCGTTTTTTAAAGTTAGTTCTAAATAGGGAAGGCTAGACAGGCGTCTGTCATAAAAATTTATTTCCTCGTCTTCTGTTTGGACGTTAAATAATTTTTGGGTTTTCCTAGGAATATTTGAGGAATAATTGGATGGCCTTACTATAGGCGTATTGTTCGGTCGATTCATATAGTTTATTCGTCGTGAATGTATTGAAGGGTCCACCTCCATCGGGACTGGTGGCTTAGGATTGGTTGGTCTGGGTGGTGGTGGAGCTTGATTTTGGAAATTTTTATTATAGATTAAATTTTTTTCGACAGGGTTTAATACCCTTGGTACAAATATTGGTTTTTGATTTATTTGGTGTTTTTGAATTTGATTGGAGTAACCTCCATTCTTTGCGTAGATTGAATAATTCCTTAAGTTAATGTTTTGAATTTCCAGGCAGGAAGCGTATGCTTCGGGTAGGTTCCTGGGCCGTTGAATGACTAGCATTCTGGACAATTCGCCGTTTAGGCCTCTGATAAATATATCAAGGGGCTCGGTTCCTATAGGTTTCCAGTAGAACACTATTTGTTTCTTTGGAATGATCCTGACTCTTTATTTTGTTTATTATTAGTGATAATTGATGATTGACTCTTGCGTAGAATTGTTCTATGATTAAGTGTTTTGGGATAATGTTCCTAGTTCGTGTTCTAGAGTCCTAAGGTCGCGTTTGTCTGCATAGTGAAGTGATAAACAGTTTTTTATTGTTCCCCAATCATCATTAAATATATTATATGAGATTAAGGCCGTATCCGCAGGGCCTTTAATTTTTTGTCTAATATGCCGTAAGATGGCTCTATACAATGGCTTTGTTCTGACTACTTCGTAGTCTTGCAAAACAGATTCGACGTTGTGGATCCAGGATATGAATTGAATCGGATCTCCTTCGAATGTTGGGAGGTTCTTCACGCTGTCAGGTAATCTGCTAATTTCTATTAGGTCTGACTCAGTTAAGTGAATATAGTTATTTGAAATAGAACTTTCGTTGTGGGGATTTATTCTGCTTTCTAATTGATTTATCCTATTGCTCAATATTTTGGACTGTTCGATCTGTGCATTAACAGCACCTGTTAGGTGTGTAATGGCTTCCTGAATTTGTTCCATTTCTGAGGTTTACTATATTTTTACAACAATTTTTATTTGACTAATTATTTTTATTGCTTTAGCAATTTTTAACAAAATTTTTATATGTCAGATAGTTATAAGTTTTACATATACTTAAAAGTTTATTTTTCTGACTATATTTATTGCTATTAACAATTTTTTAAACAAATTTATATATCGGGTATTTATAAATTTTATATAAGCTTAAAAATTAACTTACAGGAGTATCAGCTTCTGCATTCTCTTCGGACGGTCCACGTGATCCTTTTTGAAGCGTTAGTCCTCTACTGGGGGGTGGATGATGTCACTTTAGGCGTTGATTTGGCGGCGTTTTCGTTTTGGTTGCCCACTTTAGTAGTGTGATTTGATTTGTCACACACTTAATAGTTTGCTTTTACTGTTAAAACGATTTTTCACTTTATGTCTATAAGCAATAATTTTTTGCACAGAATTTAATACACCATCGAAAAAGCACAATCACTTGCATTTGATTTGTAAAAAATTCGCACTATTCAACAACAATTTATATGTTTTTATAAAGTTTATATTCTTTAGTGAATTTTCTTCGCTTTTTTAACTTGCAAAACGTACAGTAGGCAATTCCAAGTTTTAAAGTTCTCGGGCGCCAGTTAATGGTTCTCGCCGTTTAAATAATAACGCACTACTTTAGAATGGTAAAGTTGAACTCCACTACTTTATTGATTACATTTCTTTTTATACAATATTTCTCTTATTTACTATAAACTTACATATGTACGAATTCTTACTTACTAGTACTTATTTCTATATATTCAATAATGCTAACCTAAGCAATAATCATAGCAAACCTCAAGAAACAGCCTACATTGCGGCGGCACGGCTTCCGCTCTGGTTTAGTGCCGACGGAATGTGTTGTTGTTGTTATTTTTGGAAATGAACTTTATTGAGCAACAAATGATATTGTTTATTTGCAGAATATTGCTGAATTGAATTTCTGATTAAAGTTCAACGTTCTTGTTTGTATATTTTGAAAGCAACGACAACTTTGTTGTTGTTATATTTTGATAGCTACTCTAGCTGTGATAACTTATATAACCCTATATCTAACTCGTTTAGTTTTGGGTGTTACAAACAACCGTTATGTGAACAAAACTATAATACTCTCTTTAGCAACATTTGTTGCGAGAGTATAAAAAGTAAAAAACGGCAGAACTGGTGCCAGTTAAGATGATCGCTCCACGTTTAGTCAAGATCTGTTGTGATATGCTCCACATTCCGCAATTATATGAAGCAATTCTTATCAATTCAAAATCTTACGGGTAATATTTTACATAGTAATATATCTAAAATCTCTTCCCGCTATCAAGTCACAAAAAAAAGTTAGTTAGAGAAACTTCGAGTTATAGAACAATTCATTAAAACAAAAATTTTTTCAAAAAGCTGTAAAATATCGATTTATACATAGTTGGCTGTTGTTTCGCTCTTGACGTCTGTATCCCATGCCTTTGTTACATTTTGTAGTATGGTCTGGTCTAAATTTATGGAAGGAAATTTGTATGGAAGTTGCCTTCTATTGTCACTTCAAAAGTTCTAGTTATGGAGAGCTTCGAGTTAAAGAAGTTCCATTGTCAACACAGTTAATATGAAAGGAAACTAACACACTCCATAAATTAAAAACAAATTGCTAAAAATTGATAAACCTTTCCTAAATATCCCAACTGTACTAAATTTACCTGATTGGAATTCTACATTGGAAACTACAAAAAATGTTTTGAAAATTATCAAGCATATATCCTCACTTGGAAATAGAAAATTGAATTTTAGTAAATCATTCTTCACGAGTGCATAATAAAATCATTTGATTTGTTACATTAAATTAAAGAGCTTCAGATTGACACTAGTGGTCACATCTGCATTATTACAAAACTGTAAATAAATTCGTGATAATAACACTAAAACGCATGAGCCCACACACACCTCTATTATTAATCAACATGTTAAAATAAATAATACAAAAATAAATAATGCTGATTAGCAATTGTTTGTACACAAATACAAATGTGTAATATTTTAAAAAATAATAATAATGTATGCAAAGAACAATGAAAAGTAAATAATTTCCCACAGCAAACACATGAAATCAATTTAAATTTAATAAATTCATTAAAAATAGATTAAATGCAAACAAACCGCAAACAAAAAACCGCAAGATATGCCATAAACCCAATGTAAACCGCGAAATCGCATAAATATTAACAAAGGGCTCAGAGGCTCACTTTTTGCCTAAAAACTAAAATATGATGCAAATATACTTGAATTACACATGATAATTAGGTTCAAAAAAATATAAAGCAAAAAAATAGGTGCAAAAATAATCAGTAAATAAAGCAAGTGTGTTAAAATAAGCAGCAAGAAAAAAATTTACAAATGCATTGAATGAAACATTTGATAGCAAAAAATAATATAAAGAGGACCGTAGAAAATTTAATTCACAAAAATTCCAAAGAACTGCTGAAATATAATATCTTATGCAAATAGGTATTAAGTGGCATTAATTAGTAATTTATAGAAGTAGTTGCACTCGATTTCTCACAACGATCTTTCCTAATAATGGAAAATGGTATCAAATAACTTGAAATTAAATAAACGGAGTATAATAAAAAATAATTTAATTTGAAATTAAAATCAGTAAGAAACGTTTAAATATTTCATGGACTAAGTTTAATTAAAGTGGAATTTTGCTACAGAGAAACGAGCTCGGATACTTGTGAAAAGTGTTAAAGATCGAATGAGCGACAGTGAATTATGTACATCCCACCTCAGACAAATTGTAGTTTTAGTCTAATACTAGTCGCTCCATTGAGAATTCCCTTGAGCTTTTATCTTCCAGATTCTAATACCACAACAGACGACGAATGAAATGTTTATAACACGTTTAGAAAATGTGTAGCAAGGATATAAAAAGTATATAATTCAAACTAGTTTTGGGGGTATTTCCAGGAGGCAAGTTAGAGCCAGTTAATAGTCTGTGTGAATCGTTCCCGAACAATGAAGGCAAGCGCTATCAATTAAGTTCGTTTGAATCAACGCAAATCAGACGGTCTCGAAAAGTTTGGTTCGCCTCTTTTAGTATCCAAGCCAAACTCAATAATTGCTTTCGACTATCGAAATGTAATTTCATTTATATTAGGTTGTCAAACCCCCTTTGTATAAAGCGCTACAGAGCTCGTATCTTCCAATACTATACATCTTTGAAAGTTCTTGATATAACCTACAAAACGACGCTATGCATGATTAGTTTGGATACTGTGTTATAGACGTGTAAACATGGAGTTCACTAACTCCGAAATTCGCGCTATTTAAAGTTTTCCTTCGTTAAAAGCAAATCCGCTAGAGAAACGTTACGTGAGATTAATGGTGTTTTGGGAGTAAAGGGAAGGTAGATATTTGATAATTTGACGTTGAGCAACACCAAAAGCTCCGTCGGGATCGGGAAGGACCTCTCCGAGCCGTTCGATACCAAACGAGGTTTCAGACAAGGTGACTCGCTATCGTGTGACTTCTTTAACCTGATGCTGGAAAAAATAGTTCGAGCCGCAGAGCTAAACAGATTTTAGATTTAAGATTTTTTTAAGACCCGCGCCGTTAGTTCTGCTTTTCCCCGCCTGGATAGGGAAGCGAAGCGAATGGGTCTGGTGGTGAACGAGGACAAGACGTAATATCTCCTGTCATCAAACAAACAGTCAGCGCATTCGCGTCTTGGCTCCCACGTCACTGTTGACAGTTATAACTTTGAAGTTGTAGATAATTTCGTATACCTAGGCACCAGCATCAACACCGATAATAATGTCAGCCTTGAAATCCTACGCAGAATCACTCTTGCCAACAGGTGCTACTATGGACTGAGTAGGCAATTGAAAAGTAAAATCCTCTCTCGACGAACAAAAACTAAACTCTACAAGTCCCTCATCATTCCCGTACTACTTTATGGTGCAGAAGCGTGGACGATGTCAAAATGCGATGTAACGGCACTAGGAGTTTTCGAGAGAAAGGTTTTGCAGAAGATTTATGGTCCCTTAAACATTGGCAAAGGCGAATACCGCAGAGAATGGAATGATGAGCTGTATGTGTTGTTCGGCGACATAGACATAGTCCAGCGAATAAAAAGACAGCGGCTGGTGGAAGCCGAGGTAGAGGGAGACCTCCACTCCAGAAAGACCAGGTGGAGAAGGACCTGTCTTCACTTGGTATTACCAATTGGGGCCAAACTGCCAAAAGGGGAGATGCGTGGCGCACTGTTGTGGACTCTGTGGTTTCTACACCAGTCAAGAAGAAGAAGTTAAAATAGATACAGAACTTAACATTTCCGTACAGTAATCCAGAAAAGCAGGGTTATAATGGCAAAGCAGAACTAATGAGTTATAGAACACCACATTATATTATTTATGCTGTCGGAATTGCGATTTAAATTTTGAATATATCCTCCGAGTATATAGTTCAAAAATGTCCTTTAATCGAATTAGATATCTTATCTAGAATATTCAGATCCAGTTCAAAATTTCATTAAGTCCACCAGTTCCAAAGCTGAGTTCAGTTCCTGGAGAGTACAACACCAATGGGAGTGGATCAAATTTGACATCAACACTCTAACTTCTACTTCACTTCTAACCAAGTAATCAGAGCAGTATTCTCAACTATTAGAAAATTTAAAGAACGAATAATCATATAGTGACAACGTAAATTTATAAACCGTTATTAAATGAGCGAACTAGTTACAAATTGGTCTACTTTATACACAAATCATTATGTACCTTCGTTCCCGATTTCGCATGCTATAAAAAGAAAATCAAATTCAAATTAAATTTTCATCGTACAGAAGCGGTTTCTCTGAAAATTAGATCACAGGAAAAAACAATCGTAATTATAGCATCATAAAGCTGTGCTTTAATTTCAACAACAAGTACATTTAAATATTTTCAACTTTCAATTAATTTGATTAAATTGAGTTAGGAACATTTTGCATTTTGTTTTCTTTTTTCTTTCCTCAAATTTTCCTTTCATTCGCCGCCATTCAAAAAGTGTCCTTGCTTCGCTGAAAGTGTAAACAATTTAATTAATTAGCACACATTAGAGCTGTTACCGTTTCCGTGAAAGTTCAAAAGCCTTTATGTGCTTTCCGTCAGCAAAGCTGTGAATACTTTTTGCGTCAGAAGTTGCGCTGAAAACGCGCAGGCGGCGCTTGTTGCATATGAAGGAATTTCTTTTTTTTTTTTTGAAAGTTTCTCATCTAGTATGTGCGACGAGCAGAAGTTGTTTGCTTTTACATTTCACTCTATCGAAATCAGCAGATAAGTTGAGTTGGTTGGTGCCTTGCTTGCGCTATGTAATTGAGCCAAGTATTTGCTTTGGTAAATTCTCAGTTCAAAGTATTCACACATATCTCTGTACATGCCTGTATAATGATACAGATATAAGCTCATATGCAGCAGAGCAGTATGTTTCTAAAGAATTAGAGCAGAAAATGTTAAATGCGAAGTTTGCAGCATTTGTTTGAGTTCAACTTGGTTCGTTTGAAGTTCTCATCAGCTTTGAGTTAATTTTTTGCAAAAGTACTCGCACAGATGTGTTTGCTGTTTAATCTTGAGAAAAGCTATTTGTGTAGAATAGGTTTTAATGCTTCGCAAAAAAATTATATGCTTTTACAAATCAAGTAGATACAATTGAATTACAGCTAACTCTTCACAAATATGGAGATCTGTAGATTTTTCACTAAGAGTATAACTCCTGAGTGGAACTACAAAAAATTTCTTTCTAAAATACATCTGAGTAAATGATTAAAGAATTTGAATGAAACAGCAAAATTCAAACTGACGTAACGACACCTTAAGCTTTCAGATTTTATAATAAACAAACAGTCGAAGTCAGCCTCAAAGAAAATGATGATAAATTTTTAGTTGCAAGGTTTTCTTTACCTACTAATATGTTGTAATAATAAATTTAAGTTGATTTAAAGTCATTTATTTTGTTTTCAAATTTTAAATCTAGAAAATAATAATATCATATTATTTATTACAGAATTATTTACTGTAACTATAGTCTACAAGCATTGTTCAATAACTAGTCTTATTTCTAAATCACATTCACTTATTCCTATACTAACTAACTAATTCACCATTAAACATGTGTGCTCCTTAATCTAAACAGCTGCACTAAATCGTTAACCCACTCTTCTGTCAATCCATCATCACTTGCTGGCCTCTTGGCTGCTGGTTCGTCGCTTTCACTTTCTTCTTCGGAGATGTCCGACATATCGTAAATCAAAGTCGGATCATTAAAATTCAAGCGTCTTTTTCGCTTGCTCTCATGCGATGTAGTGGGTGTGGTTACATATGGCTCCAACAATTGCTGACGTGCGGGGGAATGTGGCGAATCCACATTTCTTTCATCATCCTCTGAGTATTCGGAGTAGTACGAGCTTTCACTGCACGACGTTTCTGGAGATAACGGAGATCTACAAATTTCTACTATGTCTGAAGATAATACAAGTTCGTCTGCCATCATGGTTTCGTAATCTGGGAGTTCGGAGTTCGGTGAGCCTGAATTGTTCATGTTTGTTTGTAGGAGATGTCTGCTCTTCGTGTATGCTCACTAATTGCTAGTCTAAATGCAAATGAATTAGTCGGTTGTGCCCTGTCGTTTTTATATCATTTTTCTAACGCAATAAATTTACCTACCTGCTCTAAGTTCAAAAAAGTTGTCATTATTTACCTAAACGAATGAAAAAAACTTATAAGTCCCAATGAGGTTGCAGATGCCGTAGAATCCCTAAGGCTCAAAGACCTGGAAATTGTAGTTAAGATTTACCGGAAGCTAACCACCACACCAAAAATTCTATTGTTTATTTAAAAACAATATAAACATGCACAAACACTGCAATAGAAATAATATAAATACTCGTATAACATTACCTGTTTTGGGCGTGATCAAGTTTATTTACCTGATGATCTCACCTTTGTTAGCAGGTAAAAATGTTATTAACGTTGAAATGCTTGCGAAGGTAGAATGTGACATATGTACAGTGTCGGACAAAACTCATTGGACTAAATCGAGTCTTCTGTCATAACTTTTTACATGGATGCATTAGAAGAATAATTTTTTTTACAAAAGAAAGGTCGCAAATTCAATATTAAGAAACATTTCAATTATTAAATTATCAAAATTATTTTTCAACTTTTATGTACAATTTATAACTTATAACAGAAGGGAAAAAGTAAAAAATCCTCGCGACATAACTCATTGGACTTTAGCTGAATATGAAAATAAATTCGTTTTAAATTAATATTTTATTGGGTAGCTATTATTTTTAACGATTGCAGCACATATTTTAGGCATAGGTAAAATTGAATTAATAATATATGTATCATTTATTCCATTCCAGGCTTGTTTCAGGGCATCAAATAGCTTGTTTTTATTACCGTGGACCTGTTCCCTATTAATCTGCCTGTTGACAATTTCCCATAAGTTTTCAATCGGGTTTATATCAGGAGACTGGGCGGGCCATCTCATAACACAAACTTGTTCTTTCAAAAGCCAATCCTTCACAACTTTTGGCGTGTGTTTGGGGTCATTATCATGTTGGAACTGCCAATCAGGCGGCATTTTTTGGATAGCGTGGGGTAACATTTGGGTTTCTATTTTGAAAATAGGTCCTACTTCCTGCCAGGGAAGCATCCCCACACCATTATGTTACCCCCACCATGCCTTACGGTACCCTGCAAGTATCCACGGTCTAAACGCTTTCCTGTTGGTCGAACGTGTACGAACGTGTCATTCCGTCTGAGTTCTGCAAATTTGATTTGGAGCAATGGAAGTCAGTATTGTTTTCAGATGAGTCCAAATCTAATTTGCAGAACTCTGACGGAATGACACGTGTACGAAGACCAACAGGAAAGCTAAAGTCCAATGAGTTATGTCGCGAGGATTTTTTACTTTTTTCGCTTCTGTTATAAGTTATAACTTGTACATAAAAGTTGAAAAATAAAATTGAATTGTTTCTTAATATAGAATATGCGACCTTTCTTTTGCAAAAAAAATGTTCTTCTAATGCATCCATGTAAAAAGTTATGACAGAATATGTCTGAGACTCGATTTAGTCCAATGAGTTTTGTCCGACACTGTACATATATGAATTGAAGAGAATTTATTTAAGGGAATAACACTTTGATTGGGACTACCAGAAGTTTCTTCTAAAGTGAGGAGACGAACCCTCCGTGGTTAGGAAAATTAAAAATCGAATTAAGCCGCTTGTCTCGCGGTCGGTGCCGATTCTTTTCCGAATAAATTTATTTGGCAACATAGTCTATTAACAAAAGAAAAACCTCAGTTCATAAATACGAAGGCGGGAATTACATAGAGTGAATTTATTTTAAGCTACTCCCCTACGGCCAAACTTAATTCGAACCTGTACTGTCAACAATGGGACCGCTAGAAGTAAATAATTGACCAGAAGCGGCCAGTTTGAGACAATAGGAGAAGACTTGTGTTTCATCAGGACAACGATAGGCCACAAATATTGATAATGACTCGACAGAAGCTTCGGGAGCCTTATAGTTCAGTTTTACCTCTTCCTTTACAGGAACAAATAGCTTGTGATCATGTAAGGAAAGGCTAAGTTCGGGTGCAACCGAACATTTTATACTCTCGCAATTTATTGATATATTTTATTAAGATAACACACAATTTGAAAATCCTATAATTAGGTATATGAGAGCTAGGCGAAGTTATGGCCCGATTTTAACCATTTATGGACACACCATTAGAAGAAACAAAGACTCCTCTAAATTAAATTATGATACCTGAGAGATTTACCGAAATTTTCGGTGAAAAATTACCATAAGGTACTGAATTCTTCATATTCGATTTGCGGGGCTTTGAAAAGTTATAGTCCGATTTCGACAATTCTTTCACATTTTGTGAGCGTAGCAGTGGTCCGATTTTGCTCAATCAATTCTGACTTAATCTATCTTAATTTTGACTCAAGTTATCCGTTGCACGGACGGGCGGATGGACAGATAGACATTCGGATTTTGACTCGCCGCGTCACCCTGATCATTTTGATATATATAACCCTATATCTAACTCGAAAACTCAGAAAATAGACTTCCCAGTTTTTTTCAAATAACAATGACGCTTTCTATAAGAGTGGCATTATGAAATTATCTTCAAATTTTTAATAAGTTTTTTTGACATAAATCGGTTTATTCTTACTGTCATAAATAAAGCCTACCTTTTATATTATGATCACGAAAATAATTGATTCAGTCAAATATGAAGCAAACTGTGTTTTATAAAGTGAACAGAATTCATATTTCCCAAGTGTAACCAGGTCGTTCTCCACCTGGTCTTTCCAACGGAGTGGAGGCCTTTCTCTCGTCTTCGTTGTTTTCGTCTATACGGACAATATGACCTAGCCAGCGTAGTGTCTGTCTTTTTATTCGCTGAACTATGTCAATGTCGTCGTATAACTCGTACAGCTCATCGTTCCATCGTCTGCGGTATTCGCCTTTGCCAATGTTCTGAGGACCATAAATCTTTCGGAAAATTTTCCTCTCGAAAACTCCTAGTGTCGTCTCATCTGATGTTGACATCGTCCTCGCTTCTGCACCATAAAGTAAGACGTGAATAATAAGCGACTTGTAGAATTTGATTTTGGTTCGCGAGAGAGGACTTTACTCTCGACGCTGACATTGGGTGTTGTTGATGCAGGTTCCCAGGTATACGCAACTTCAAAGTTATGACTGTCAACAGTGACGTGGGAGCTGAGACGCGAGTTTGCTTGATGACAGAAGAAATATCGTCTTGTCCTCATTCACCTCCTGACCCATTCGCTGCATATCGTATTATTTTTTCAAGCGATAGATTGAAAAAGTCGCATGATAGTGAGTCCGTATATGGCGAACCAAATTATAGGAGAATATTTCACTTAAAAGTGATTCAAAATGTTTTAAAATTATGGGTAATCCAAAGTATCTAAATTATTATGTGCTAACCTCACATAGCCCTTTTAATAGGCTATAGCGATCTCCTTATACTCGTAAATGATTGACTTTGTAGCAATAGAGTTATAGTGAGAGTAATACTACTTAAAGTAACGAATTGGTACCAAAAAAGAGGTGGTTTAGTACCTTACCTCCCACTTACCTTAATTTGGCGTAATAAGTTAAAACAATATCAAAAACTATTTCGATAAGTCCTTAATTTTGCCTAAACTTCGCTGACGTCTCCTCCACGCTCCTATTTCTTACAAAATTTTTGAGTACCTTTATAATAGATAAATGCTCCAAAATTCAGCACATCCCTACCTGTTTCTATTTAAATTAAAGTCTTATTAGAACACCTACGCATACATGTTCGAATAAACACACACTGCACTTTAAAGCTTTTATGTTCCAAATTTAACAATTCCGTCAGTGTTATAAGTAAATGAGATCATAAAAGTACACTCATTGCACATATATGACTGCTTTCAACACATTATAACTGCTGAGTTGCAGCGCAGCCGATTCGGAAAATAAAGGATACCTTGAAACTTTCTCCCACACACAAGCATATTCGCACAATAAAAGGTATACCGGTACTATTTACAAGTGAGATGAGTGAAGAAAAAATGGAGCAGCCAGCGCTCGCTCGTCAGCAGGCACATGCAAATTAAGAAGACTTGAAGTGCGTGTGTAAACATCTCTGCGCTTGTGTGTGTGTGTATGGAGGTGAAGATGCCTGTCTGCATTAATGTCGGTGCGAGCGCATCTTTCATTCCAGTTACACTGTATTTTATACAGATCTCTATAACTCTGCTCTGCTTGATGCAATGCCATTACGTGCGTTTGTATGTGCTAGCAGTTGTATCTACGCTTTTGCTAGTATTCGTAGCGTCGGCTACTGTTTCCATTTCGGCAATTGCATTACTCTTCATGCAATTACAAAGAAGCATTTTAATCAGCACTTACAACAGCAACATCAAGAAAAAATAATAAATAAGAGAGAAAATATTGCGAAATATCATAAAAGTGGAAGAATGGAGTGGAGAACTGAGAAACATACCTATTTATAACTAACACATAAACCTATGTACATATATACATAAATATTTATATATAAACCTGTAAGCACACACACTTAAACCGATCCACAAATGAGGCTTGCAACCCTGCCCCAGCGGCAAGGACTTGGTTCTGCTAAATTAAAATCGAACTAAGAGTCTTAAAATATACGCAGGCCTCTTCTACTCGCCTCTACCCACTTTTATCCCTTCTCAGGATTCTTTGAGCATCAAATGCCTCAAGCGCCAAAGAATATACCTCTGTATATTCAGTGTGTATGTATGTTTGTATGTATGTTGCCCACTCCTTCATGTAACCGGATTGGCAAATGTTGAAAGCAGATTGCTACGCATAAATTATGGCAAATATATTTTTGTAGAACAGCATATTTTAATTTCAAATTTCACTCATTTCATTGTTTGGTTGCATGTATTCTCCTTTCTCTGTGTGTTTGTGTTCGTGAGTGAGTATGAAGGTTTGCAACTTTATAATGCAACAGGGGCACAGTGTCAGCACACCGCTTTTCGGTAATGTTTTCACTTAAGTTTTGAGGTCAGAAGTTCAAATGCATAAATTTTTTCGTAATGCTGATAGTAATTGTGATTATTGTGCGAAAATGGCGACGATAATAGATGAAATATTTGGGTAATGTAAACAATGGCAGCATTGTATTCACAAATGTTGTTGGATGAAAAGTGCTTTTATACTCACGCAACATGTTACACAGTGTATAATTGTTTTGATAAGTTTTCGTTAGTTGTTGAACTATGTATGTAGCTCCAAAACATGTAGATATGTTAGATATTGGAGCACATATTTCCAAGTGTTCAGTAAGATGTATAGTGTTTTAACTAAGTCACACATTGGGAGTAGCCAGTTCTCGAATCAGTCTATATACATATCTCACATATATCGGTAGCACTATAAATTAGATCATTCCTACATATTCGAAAAGTAAACCAAGTATCCTCTGGATAGCTAACAGACATCCGTTTGGAGGCAAGCTAAAGTGAGAAGGCGATTCCCGCTTATGCGGTTGTGCGCAGGGTTTGGGACCCACCACATAAAAAATCCCAATGAAAAGGAAGCAACATCCTCGGATGAGAGACCCCAATTTTGATTATGACCACTGCAAACGTATAAAGGACTACGAATTAAGGGCATGCACCTGGAATGTCCGGACATTAATTGGGAAGGTTTTGATGTCCTCGTATGAGTAAAGGCTGACATCACCGCCATCCAAGAAGTGCGATGGACGGAAGAAGGTGGGTTTGTGACATCTACTACAGCGGCCATATAAAGGAGCGCAAATTTGTCCATTTTAAAGCTGCTTTCGACAGCACGAAATGGAGATGAATTTATGCCGCGACATCTGAATTTGGTATCCCCGCAAAACTAATACACCTGTGTAAGCTGACGTTGAGCAACACCAAAAGCTCCAGAAAAGGTGACTCACTATCGTGTGATTTCTTTAACCTGATGCTGGAAAAAATTGTACGAGCCGCAGAGCTAAACAGAGAAGGTATAATCTTCTATAAAGCTCCAGTTACCGATGCTTGACTTGACTCAGCTTCGAAAAATTTCGCTTGGAAAACTTAGATGCAGTTATACTTCACACAACTTCAACTTCAGCTGTTATTATTATAGTTTCTGGGTAGAGTTGCCAGATGTGCAGATTTAGCTTTAAAATTAAGTTTTTTAAATTAAAATATCACCAAGATTGAAGATTTCAAAACTAGTATACAAAAAAATCTTCACTATTAGGAAATCTGTGAAGCTCAGTTTTTCGATATTTAGAATTGTTAGAAGATGTAATAAATTGGAGCCAGCCAAGCGTATAAATGATAGGTGAAAAAATAATTTATTCAAATTGTTTTTGAACATTTACAATCAATTTTTCATTACATAAATTCGCAAAATATTTTTTTTCTGAGCAGATCACCACAAATTCATGCAGAGATTCGCAATAGTTATGTTTCTGCTGCAAAATTTACCCTCATATCGTACCTATTTGATTTGATTTCTTTATTGCACTTAAAGTATTTGCGTTATAAATAAAATAAAAGATTTTTTTATTAAACACATTAAAAAATAATTGTTGTGAAAAAGGTATTTTCCTCTGAATTATCTTATTTTTTCTTTATTTGAAGATTTATAAATATTAAAGACTAGAATTTTAACATATTTAATTTTAACCGAAAACATTCAGGCAACACTGGAATAGTGTCATAATGAGAATGAAAAGAGAAGCAGTGAGAGAGGGAGAGCAGTTCAAATGTCAACGTAACTTGAAATTCTAAATTCAACAGACTTTCAAGTCAAGTCATGCGTTCGGTAATCAAATACATGCAAGGCCCATTAAACGGATCTTTTATGTGACAGTTATCAAGTCTCTCTAGGTCAAGTCAAGTATCGGTAACTGGAGCTTAAGAGTGTACAGCTACTGGCGTATGCCGATGATATTGATATCATTGGAAACAACACCCGCGCCATTAGTTCTGCTTTTTCCCGCCTGGATAAGGAAGCGAATCGAACGAGGACAAGACGAAATATCTCCTGCCATCAAACAAACAGTCAGCGCATTCGCGTCTTGGCGTAACTGTTGACAGTCATAACTTTGAAGACGAATACCGCAGACAATGGAACTATGGCTGTACGATTTATACGACGGCATAGACATAACGGGTGATTTTTTTGAGGTTAGGATTTTCATGCATTAGTATTTGACAGATCACGTGGGATTTCAGACATGGTGTCAAAGAGAAAGATGCTCAGTATGCTTTGACATTTCATCATGAATAGACTTACTAACGAGCAACGCTTGCAAATCATTGAATTTTATTACCAAAATCAGTGTTCGGTTCGAAATGTGTTTCGCGCTTTACGTCCGATTTATGGTCTACATAATCGACCAAGTGAGCAAACAATTAATGCGATTGTGACCAAGTTTCGCACTCAGTTTACTTTATTGGACATTAAACCAACCACACGAATGCGTACAGTGCGTACAGAAGAGAATATTGCGTCTGTTTCTGAGAGTGTGGCTGAAGACCGTGAAATGTCGATTCGTCGCCGTTCGCAGCAATTGGGTTTGTGTTATTCGACCACATGGAAGATTTTACGCAAAGATCTTGGTGTAAAACCGTATAAAATACAGCTCGTGCAAGAACTGAAGCCGAACGATCTGCCACAACGTCGAATTTTCAGTGAATGGGCCCTAGAAAAGTTGGCAGAAAATCCGCTTTTTTATCGACAAATTTTGTTCAGCGATGAGGCTCATTTCTGGTTGAATGGCTACGTAAATAAGCAAAATTGCCGCATTTGGGGTGAAGAGCAACCAGAAGCCGTTCAAGAACTGCCCATGCATCGGGCATCGAAAAATGCACTGTTTGGTGTGGTTTGTACGCTGGTGGAATCATTGGACCGTATTTTTTCAAAGATGCTGTTGGACGCAACGTTACGGTGAATGGCGATCGCTATCGTTCGATGCTAACAAACTTTTTGTTGCCAAAAATGGAAGAACTGAACTTGGTTGACATGTGGTTTCAACAAGATGGCGCTACATGCCACACAGCTCGCGATTCTATGGCCATTTTGAGGGAAAACTTCGGAGAACAATTCATCTCAAGAAATGGACCCGTAAGTTGGCCACCAAGATCATGCGATTTAACGCCTTTAGACTATTTTTTGTGGGGCTACGTCAAGTCTAAAGTCTACAGAAATAAGCCAGCAACTATTCCAGCTTTGGAAGACAACATTTCCGAAGAAATTCGGGCTATTTCGGCCGAAATGCTCGAAAAAGTTGCCCAAAATTGGACTTTCCGAATGGACCACCTAAGACGCAGCCGCGGTCAACATTTAAATGAAATTATCTTCAAAAAGTAAATGTCATGAACCAATCTAACGTTTCAAATAAAGAACCGATGAGATTTTGCAAATTTTATGCGTTTTTTTTTTTTAAAAGTTATCAAGCTCTTAAAAAATCACCCTTTAGTTCAGCGAATAAAAAGACAGCGGCTACGCTGGCTAGGTCCTGTTGTTCGAATGGACGAAAGTGCTCCAGCTGTGAAAGTGTTCGATGCATTACCCGCCGATGGAGCAACAGCAGTTGCCACTAAGCTTAGTGATCATCTTCTAACGCCCACCTGCGCACACCGTTCTTCTGAGTCTCTGTTGCCTTTCGCCACTGCATGTTCTTCGGTTAGTAGTAAATTTGTGTGCCCGTTGATAAGCATAATTGATGATGCCACTAGCTGCAATGTCGTCACCGCCATAGTACACTTCGTATATTCGTTCGCTTCTCCGTTTGGTTCATTCGTGGGTTGTCAGTTTTATTGCTGTTTCAATAGCAGCGGTTGTCTTGTACTTGGCACCCGCATGTTTTATATATGTGTTTTCATATGTGTGAATGGACGAAAGTGCTCCAGCTCTGAAAGTGTTCGATGCAGTACCCGCCGGAGGAAGCCGAGGAAGATGGAGACCTCCACTCCGATGGAAGGACCAGATGGAGAAGGACTTGGCTTCACTTGGTGTTACCAATTGGCACCAAACTGCCAAAAGGAGAGATGCGTGGACCGCTGTTGTGGGATCGGCTATAACCGTGTAAGCGGTGTCTACATGATTGTTTAACATGTCTGTCTTTCATGAATCTATTGGTCATCATAATACAAGGTTTAGCTTTTTCTTTAGCACTATCAACTTCAGTAAAATGTTTAAGAATAACTTCTGAAATTCTGGAACTTTGATTATTTATTATTAACTTTAACATTTATTAACTAAACCTTGCCAACTTCTAAAGGATTCTTCTGTGAATTCTTCCACAAAAATATGTTAAAGTTTTGATGGAAATAGCATCTCAATCATCCACAACAACAACAGCAATAATGCGCAATAATTTGCAAAAGCGTTCTTGTTAAGCGCACTTTCGCTTGTCAGCAGCCAATTTCGCGAAAACTCTTTTGAGCGAAACTTCAAAATGTTCAATTTTCCAAATTTGTTGAAAACTCGACATTTCGCATGACGCGATTTCGTTGCGAAACTTTTGTGCAGCTGAAGCAGTAGCGCTGCTAGGTTAGAAGCAAAACTAATAACAGCAAAACTTAAGCAGGAATTGCATGGTTGAATGAGTAAATAAGCGACTAGTATGTATATTAAGACTTGAGCTACCGTGTGGTGTATCGGATGCAATCGAAAGTGGGCAAAATGCTGCCACGATATATGCCAACACATATTTACTACGCTTCCTGATCTCGACTGGTGGTTAAGTATACGCAAATACCTGCCTATTGAAGCATTCTTATATACCCCGGTGTGGCGGAAACCGAAGTGAAAGCGGAAATGGATGAAATTGAAAACTTTGCGAAGCAAGCAAATCGCTCACGTTTAATAACTTTGATGCATAGTTCTGGTTTCTAGCTAAGTACCTTCTTGGAGTATTTACTTGTAGCTCCTTGCTGTAGGTAATATGTTAAGTAGGCGAAGATGAAATCTCAACATAAGCATGTGTTAATAGCTGACATGGCATATCCAATAAGAACCTTCGTGTGAGCGTCTTGTTTGTGCTTTTAATATCTTATATTTAGCCCTTTTGGGTACAATGGTTAATGCAGGGAATGACAGATCAAGGATTAGGTATACTCAAATGTAGCGTTATCATTCATAAATTAATTCCGATGCTGTTCGTGAAGCATTCGCTGTGACTGAAAGCTAATTCTGAAAAACTTTCATTACTCGTAATGATGAAAAAGTTTATAAACTTAATGTTATATAAAAGCTTGTTTAAATAAGCAAATCCAGAAGAATAAGCATGAAAACCTAGATGAAACCTGTTTATTTACTCAAATAATCAGAATATGTTTTATTCACGGAAGAGAACAGAAATATTTCCAATATAGCATAGTATGGCCTCGCAGAGGGGATGGTTAAAAGTAAATTTCCATGTGAATAATGTTTGTAATCCGAAATCGGGAGTTATCTTTTTTCTTCAGCAAACAAGTAGTTCCCAACTTAATTATTATTGTTCCAACATGCTTTTCTTTCATTTGCCAAAAACACTGTTGCAAAACTACATGATGACTACATAACCTCAAAACTGCATTCCCTGCTGTGAACCGCAAATCGAAGAAAGTTTATAGCCAAACGCCAATTCACGCCAATCGAAAAAGTACTAAATCACAGTTAACACTAGGAAGTAGCAAACGTGATCGCGGCGTGCTAAGCGTTCTCGGTCAATAGCGAGCACAGCCACAACTGCATGATAAGCCAATCGAAGTAACTTTTTTCGATAACTACCAACATTTGTGCATAACTAACTGACAAAATATAACGCCAAAATAACAACGAACAAATACAACAAAGACACTAAACACAAAGCAATCGAGCTGATAGTCAAGCGCAAAAACTATCCAGAAGTAATAGTGCTAAGCGAAGCAAGAAGCACGAAGAGCGAAGAGCAAGTGCAGCAGCAAGAAAGCGGATGAAAGAGGTCAATATGAGCTTAAGCTGCAGCGAGTAAGTTATGCCAGTTTAAATTCTCCAGCTGCAAATATTTTAGCGTCAATTGAGCTGTGCACAGCTGCTACAGTCGCTACTGCTGTTGATGCTGATGTTGCGGCTGCTGCTGCGCAGGAAGCAACGCTTGCGGGCTGGCAACAGGAATTGTTCATATTTATTACCTGTCCGACATGCTTAACAACCCGAACGCAATGCCAACAACAATAACACAATGTTTGCAGCAGGAACTAAAATGCAAAAGTTTTGATGTTCGCAGAGAGCAAACGATAGAAACAGCTGAACATAAAGCCAACGCGGGAGGCAGAGCCGAGGCAGCGGCAGAGTAAGTAACAGAGGCGAAGGTAGACGTGAAGGATTACTCTGAGCGCATCTAAGAGTTACAGATGTTCGAAGCTATTTGTTACTGCGTTTGTATGTCGGTGTGTGTGTGTGTCTGTGTTTGAACTTCTGCTGATTGTGTGGAATTCAGCCACCTTTGAGTCGGTTGAGTAACCTCGATGGAGCAACAGCAGTTGCCACTGAGCTTAGTGATCATCTTCTAACGCCCACCTACGCACAAACACACACACCCATATATGTATATCCTCAGAGTTATACCGTTGGATCTCTGCTTGCCTTTCGCCACTGCATGTTCTTCGGTTAGTAGTAAATTTGTGTGCCCGTTGATAAGCATAATTGATGATGCCACTAGCTGCAATGTCGTCACCGCCATAGTACACTTCGTATATTCGTTCGCTTCTCCGTTTGGTTCGTTCGTGGGTTGTCAGTTTTATTGCTGTTTCAATAGTAGCGGTTGTCTTGTACTTGGCACCCGCATGTTTTCGTATGTGTGTGCGTTCGTTTAGCCATCTCTGGAAGCTGCTACTAAACTTCGAAGCTGGCATGTTGCGGCGCGGTAAGCGTAGTTCATGTTTTACAGACCTGTTCAAACATATTTTATGGCATGAACTGTGAATAGAATAGAATTATTGGTTGTACTGGAAAGCAACAATTTTTAGTCAAATTTGAAAACATTGTTTTATTACGTTTAAATCTTAACTTTGTATGTATGTGATTGGCGTTGCAACCGTTTAGCCGGTTATAGCCGAATCGACGATAGTGCGCCATCTCTCTCTCTCCTTCGCAGTTCGGTGCCAGTTGGAGATCCCAAGTGTAACCAGGTCGCTCTCCACCTGGTCCCTCCAACGGAGTGGAGACCTTCCCCTTCCTCGCCTTCCTCCGGCGGGTACTGCATCGAACACTTTCAGGGCTGGAGTGTTTTCGTCCATTCGGACAACATGACCTAGCCAGCGTAGCCGCTGTCTTTTTATTCGCTGAACTATGTCAATGTCGTCGTATAACTCGTACAGCTCATCGTTCCATCGTCTGCGGTATTCGCCGTTGCCAATGTTCTTAGGACCATAAATCTTGCGCAAAATTTTCCTCTCGAAAACTCCTAGTGTCGTCTCATCTGATGTTGACATCGTCCAAGCTTCTGCACCGTAGAGCAGGACGGGAATGATAAGCGACTTGTAGAGCTTGATTTTGGTTCGTCGAGAGAGGACTTTACTGTTCAATTGCCTACTCAGTCCAAAGTAGCACCTGTTGGTAAGAGTTATTCTGCGCTGGATTTCGAGGCTGACATTGTTCGTGTTGTTAATGCTGGTTCCCAGGTATACGAAATTATCTACGACCTCGAAGTTATGACTGTCAACATTGACGTGGGAGCCAAGACGCGAATGCGCCGACTGTTTGCTTGATGACAGGAGATATTTCGTCTTGTCCTCATTCACCTCCAGACCCATTCGCTTCGCCTCCTTATCCATGCAGGAAAAAGCAGAACAAACGGCGCGGTTGTTGCTTCCGATGATATCAATATCATCGGCGTACGCCAGGAGCTGTACACTCTTGTAGAAGATGGTACCCTCTCTGTTTAGCTCTACAGCTCTTATAATTTTTTCCAGCATCAGGTTAAAGAAGTCGCACGATAGTGAGTCACCTTGTCTGAAACCTCGTTTGGTATCGAACGGCTCGGAGAGGTCCTTCCCAATCATGACGGAGCTTTGGTGTTGCTCAACGTCAACTTACACAGCCGTATTAGTTTTGCGGGGATACCAAATTCAGACATCGCGGCATAAAGGCAGCTCCTTTTCGTGCTGTCGAAAGCTGCTTAAAAATCGACAAAAAGGTGGTGTGTGTCGATCCTCTTTTCACGGGTCTTCTCCAAGATTTGGCGCATGGTGAATATCTGGTCAGTTGCTGATTTTCCAGGTCTAAAGCCACACTGATAAGGTCCAATCAGTTTGTTGACGGTGGGCTTTAGTCTTTCACACAGTACGCTCGATAGAACCTTGTATGCGATATTTAGGAGGCTGATCCCACGGTAATTGGCGCAGATTTTGGGATCTCCCTTTTTATGGATTGGGCAGAGCACACTGAGATTCCAATCGTCAGGCATGCTTTCTTCCGACCATATTTTGCAGAGAAGCTGATGCATGCACCTTATCAGTTCTTCGCCGCCGTATTTGAATAGTTCTGCCGGTAATCTATCGGCCCCCGCTGCTTTGTTGTTCTTCAAGCGGGTAATTGCTATTCAAATTTCTTCATGGTCGGGTAATGGAACATCTGTTCCATCGTCATCGATTGGGGGATCGGGTTCGCCATCTCCTGGTGTTGTACTCTCATTCAGCCATTCAGCAGGTCGGAGAAGTGTTCCCTCCATAATCCCAGTATGCCCTGGACATCGGTTACCAGATTACCACCTTGGTCTCTACATGAGGATGCTCCGGTCTTGAAACCTTCGTTAAGTCGCTTCATTTTTTCATAAAATTTTCGAGCATTCCCTCTTCTGCCAGCTTCTCAAGCTCTTCGTACTCACGCATTTCGGCCTCTTTCTTTTTTTGTCTGCAGATGCGTCTCGCTTCCCTCTTCAGCTCTCGGTATCTATCCCATCCCGCACGTGTTGTGGTCGTTTGCAACGTTGCGAGGTAGGCAGTCTGTTTTCTCTTTTAACTTTACTGGAATAAATAATTTATTTTCTGCGGCCAAAAAGATTCAATTTGTTAATTTTATTCTATGGTATATGGAATAGCTGAGTGTATCACAAGTTTAGTGCTGTTTGATTTGACACTAAAAAACTTTCTTTGCTTTATATAGGTCTAGCGGCAATAGTTCAAACAAGGAATAATACATACTATAGGATATCAGAGTGAAATCGACAAAGCGAGGCGAGCTGCTGCATAGCTTTTAGTGAATTCAGTGTGAACGATGGATTCACAGAAAGAGTTTTATATTGTTAATGGTGTGCTTAACACTTTTGTTGGAAAAATTGGAAAACAAGCAAATAACCAACATATAATTAAAGTTACCAAATATTAGTTTATATTAGTTCGCTGAAAAAAAAAACATTCAGGTGATCCATTGATAATCAAATTTTAACAAAAAATTCGCGAAGCTAAACTATACAAAAAACAAGTAAGGAAGAGCTAAGTTCGGATGTAACCGAACATTTTATACTCTCGCAATTTATTGATGTAATTTTATAAAGACAACACAATTCGACCCATATATTCGGCATCAAGTTCAATATAATAACGAAAATCACCATAAATAGTATATGGGGACTGAGGTAATTCCTAAACCGATTTCACTCGTTTTCACCTCCAAGATACAATGTATCGAAGACGCTCACTTAATTTAATATTACTTATAATTAGGTATATGGGATCTGGGGGAAGTTATGACCCGATTTTTACCATTTCAGGTACAGAGAAAAACTGTACGAGTATAAGAAACAAATTCAGAGGGAATGAATTACATTAAAATATCTGAGGGATTTACCTATATTTTCGGTGAAAAATTACCTTTAGGCACTGAGTTTTTCATGTTCGATATCAGGGGCCTTGAAAAGTCATGGTCCGATTTTGACAATTTTCCCACAAATGATGTCACAGCTCAAATACAGTATTTGTGTAAAGTTTTATTCCGCTAGCTTCATTTGTTCCTAAAGTATATATGTATTATAAAGTGAACGAATCAAAAGAATTCAAAATTGAGTTATATGGGAAGTAGACGTAGTTGTGAACCGTTTTCGCCCATATTCCACCCGTGTCATCAGGGTGTCAAACAAGTGTTATATACCGAATTGAAATCGGTCGAATAGTCCTTGAGATATGATTTTTGATCCATAAGTGGGCGACGCCACGCCCATTTTTCATTTTGTAAAAAAATCTCAATGCAGCTTCCTTTTGCCATTTCTTAAGTAAAATTTGGTGTTTCTGACGTTTTTCGTTAGTGAGCTAACGCACTTTCAGTAATTTTCAACCTAACCTTTGTATGGGAGGTGGGCGTGGTTATTATCCGATTTCTTTCATTTTACACTATTGGTTTGCGAGTTATATACAAAAAACCTATTTGGGGGCGGGTTCACATCCACTTTTCAAAAACAATTACATCCAAATGTGCCCCTCCCTAATGCGATCCTATGTTCCAAATTTCATTTTCATAACTTTATTTATGGCTTAGTTATGACACTGTATAGGTTTTCGGTTTCCGCCATTTTGTGGGCGTGGCAGTTTTCGAAAGCAACCTCCTCAGGGTGCCAAGGAACATATGTTCCAAGTTTCATTAAGATATCTTAATTTTTACTCAAGTTATCGCTTGCACAGACTTGCTGACATCATCTTATGAGCATAGTTCACACTAATGGCTACGAAGACACCTTTATAATAACATAACGAATTTGCCAATATGATTCATACTGTTGCGTCAAGCGACTAAACTAAAGAAATAATTGAATTATAAAACTCAACATACTTACCCTAATACTACATATATATTACCTTATTCTATTACTTACATCAATACCTTACCTTGATCTATTAATTCCTTTAAAGGAATAATTGCGCCAAAATTATACGTTCCTCTTTTTGTAATATATATTTATAATACAGTTAGTTTAAGTTTAGGTGATCCTCTTGAACGGAAGATCCCTCTTATAATTGAACCGTAGAAGGGAAAGTACGTGATTTTCATTCAATCGGATTCTTTACATTTCTCGTCACATAAAAGCAACAACTAGAGCTCCAAAAGCTTCTGCGTACACCAGTTAATATTAATAATTCAGGGCCTTCATTAACGCAGTTCAGCCACTCTTTAATATTCTCCTTATCCTTTGTAATGTTTGCGATTTCACAAAACTTATCGTAACATCGGATAAACGGCCCAGTACACCGAGCTTCATCCAAACACATTAAAATCGAGATACTGCTAACTATAGTCCCAATATATTTAAATTGATATCTGGTGGAAGCCGAGGAAGAGGAAGACCTCCACTCCTTTAGAAAGACCAGGTGGAAAGCGACCTTTTTTCTATTGGTATTTCCAACTGGCGCCAAACAGCAAGAAGAAGAAATGAATGGCGCGATCTGATAGATTCATATAATACCGTTAACTCTCTCTGTGCCAAAATCGCTTTCGTAAAGCAGTTGCAACTCTGCTGGAATTAAATGAAAA
Organism: Zeugodacus tau; assembly: GCA_031772095.1. Taxonomy (NCBI): domain Eukaryota; kingdom Metazoa; phylum Arthropoda; class Insecta; order Diptera; family Tephritidae; genus Zeugodacus; species Zeugodacus tau. The sequence goes on from CM062652.1 coordinate 31,677,003, forward strand.
TAACTGAAACCTGCTATATAACTCCTAAAAATGTAGATGCTTGCCACATTTTAACATATTTTGTTGGAAAACTATGCCTTTTTTACATCAATAACAATAAACAATCAAACCAATTACTTCCAAATTGTCTTGTTGGTGTTCACATATGACCCTTTGTACATTGTATTGACATTGCAGATAAAAAGCTTCACCTCCTTACGAAACTAAAGTACGACCTATACATTATGATTATCTTCATGCCTGCCCATGGAGGAATCTGAAATACCAAACCTACGAGTCGAGCTTTCTGCATTTCTGAACATCTTGCTAGAAGACATCGATTACATTATCCGAATTTCCGAAAAAGTTTCCTAACAATGAGTCCCGAAATAAGCAATCGATAAGCAAGGAGCGAATACATGACTTTCAATGCAAGCCTGTGGACTATAAGTTACAGATCAAGGCATTTATTTTAAACTTTAGCATGGACTGCATACAAATTGTAAAGTCTGTTCCCCTATTCGTTGCAAAATCATTCAGAACTTACTTACAAAATATCTAACCCACTTTACTACAGTTAACATCAATCCATTTGCTCTATATTTTAATAGCAAAAGCCGTAATTCCTTCTGCTGCTGAAGTTTTCACCTTTCACAACTGATGTATTGTCAGTTATATTGCTGTGAAATTGCAAGTACAAAAGAAAGCAAAAACAAATACTCGTGGAATAATAAGAATCATGTTGAGGCAACACTTTGTCTATTTGCGACTCAAATAGAAAAGGGAATAAAACTTTAAACCCCTGCTGCACTACATCGACTACTTTGTAAAAGTTGTCTTGGCAGCAAAGGCTGCAAACCCGCTACCAAAAGGGGCTTATATAAGTTAGTAAATAGCCGCTGGATAACGGAGGCAATCTACGGGCGGCTAACAAAGCAGCTGCAAAAGAAGGCTTTACTTAGACCGTGGCAAATGCTCTAACTATGTACTAGTACAGATAAAATATAGAAAATCCGAACTGCCCACGGGAGACATCAAAAAGCTATTACATAAATACACACATACAAATATATCCACCAATAGGGGTTATATGAATCACTTGCTGATGCGAGTATGTGTATAACGGTACAAGTGCTGAAATAACTTGTGAGAAGCGCCGAAGAACTGCAAACACTCGCATATACCGTTAAGAGCGAGCGCCAGCAATAAAAGATCTCAGCTGTCAATCAAGAGTTAAAGTGAAAATAAAGATAATACATGTATCTATATAAGCGTGTGTGTGTTTGTATGTATGTACTCCGTAGTAGATATTTATGTAAGTGGCAACATGAAAATGCAACGCTTGAGTGGCCGCACCGGCGGCGCATCGGAGGTGAATTGTGCGTTACAAACTTTTTCCATTATCAAAAAGTTCATGAAATTGTTATACTTTCACATGATAACATAAGAAAATTTATGACCGCCGCACTGAACTCAGCTGAACTGACTGCTGGACAGTCGAATGGACAGCATGGACAGCTGCGCTGCGTTCTCGGGCGGAAACGGAAACAGAAGCTTTTTAACGCGGCGGCGGGTGGTGGCGGGTAACGCGACGTCCAACATATTTGCTATCGATGAAGGCAATATTGCCACAGCCATTCGCATCGCCACTGTATTATAAAGCTGCACAAATACACTCATATATCTATATATAGTTTGTTGTTGTAGCCATTGGCGATCTTCGTAAATCGCCACTGAGTGTTGCTTACTTTAACTTTTTCTCACTCGAGAGTTTCAGCATGAAAGTGTGTTATTTTTCATTCCTCCTCGTGTTGCTTTTTTAGAGTAGTGAATAAAGAAGAAGAGTTTAAATTATCCTACGTTGTCTTAACCGATTTATTGCTTGTTCGTATTAAATTTATACAGAACTCGTTTATGCAGGTTTAGCTGGTGAATTTCAAGTCGTGATGACAACAGGGATGAATCACAAATTTCATATTTTATATACATTTAAATTTTACCCAAGGAAACTCTGAAATCCCTAGTAACGTAGACTTTATTCCCGATTAGATCGTTCACGCGATAGTCAACTAATACTGTTTTTTTTTTCACTGTCTCATAACATTGTTATGCTTGTAGTTGAGGAACAAATTGTGCGCTTTCATGATCTTGAGCTGAGTGTGTACTCAATATTCGTCTAGAAATGCTTAACCCCAGTAATAATTTCAATGAGCCTTTTTTTGATAAGACTTATATGACTGGGTGAAGGGAGCGTTCTAGCAAAGAAGTGTACACTCGTCCTAATAACAACAGAATGCTAATGTGTTACGGCTCCAATATCCCCGCAACAGCTCGACTAAAAGATTCTTCAGGCTCAAGTAGATCAAAAGAGATCCATCAAATTACTACTTCTAAGAAAAGCTCATATTAACCTATTTATAGAGAGTAATTGGGCACTAAGCCAAAATATCGTACCGGCCGCCAACTTTGGCAGATATTTTGACACTCTCGGCACTTTCTTCTGCACCATCCAGTTTTCTGAAAACCAAGTTGATCTTCTCAGCCTGTCAGCATTTTTGGTATAACGAAAGATCGTTCAATTTTCAAGTGGTCTTTGTCACGAGTATCAGTCCTTATATCAAATCTATCCTAACGTTACCTTCATTTCCTCTATTAATTGAAGATGGTACTAAGGATCTGCAGTAGCTCACTTGCTTTCCTTGTATCGAATTCTTTCATAATTAAATTTAAATACTTTTAGAGACAGAACTGAAGGACCCAGTCAATGAGTATGAGAAATGGAAGCATTCATTCAATGAAGTTACGCGAGTCACTAGTCAAGAAAAGGAATAAGCTTTGTCAAAACTACTTAAAGCAAATATAAATTTAAATTAATTCAAGGTGCAATCTTTAGGAGAAGCTTTAGAATGAAAGCAATGCAAAAGTCAACGGAAGATGAATGCATTTAGACGCGTACGTTGTAAGTATCTATCTGTAGTACACACAGCCACATGCACTGAATGACGAGTGGCAGTCATTTTCACAGTCAAATAATTCTTTGCAGTTCGTTTGAGCCGTTGCAGGCAGTCGTCAGCGTTTTTGCAACCTTTCTCGTAGGTTTTGTTGCTGCTGCTAATGTTGTTTGCTTGTGACGTTTGAGTGAACTCGCCAAAGACAGCCCAGTTGGCAATGCGAAAAAAGGCAAAAAAGCGCTATAACAACAACGCACAGCCGAACAATGCAACAAACAGCGGGGAAAACTGACGAGCAACTGGACTGTAAAAGAACTGAAAAGGACAAGATGTCCTTTTGTGCATATAAAAATGCCGGCGAGTGCACTCCACAATGTTGTCGCCGTTCTTTCTAATGGCGCGCGTTTTTGCTGTTGGTGGGAGAAGTCAAAAGTGCCGGCTTGGCAACAGTGGCTTTAAATGCTGCGCGCAAAGTACTTTGCTTACTAACTTCAACCTCGCATCAATTCCTTTGGGAATGGCTGAACTTACTTCGTTCTACAATTCAGTGGCCGCTTTTAGCTTCAGTTGTAGGCAGGACAGCAGTCAGATGTGTTTTAGGTATTTCGCATGAAAGTTGCTTCATTTTAAAAGCTCATGCAGTATGAGTATGTGGGTGCGCGAATGTCAATTTTGCTTTTCATGATATTCAAATAATGAGCTTTCAAAAGACTTTAAGGCAGTTCATTTAAAATCCCTGATTCCCTTTTTAATTTTATCTATACTACTATTACATTTCTCCTTCTACGTTGGTCGCCTTGTCGTGGCGAAGAGGCTTAAGTAAGAGTAAATGCGCGCATCCCAAATGGGAACACGCACTTACTTTTACGAACTAAGAGGGATACCTAACAATTTACACAATGGGGATACAGATGAATAAACCTATGGTTTTACGTCTGTATCCTATTGTGGAATTGTTAGGACACCCGCACCAACACCACCCTAAGCCAAGGTGTTGAGGCACCCGTGCCGATGGCTGAATGGTCAGCGGGCGGTAACGAGTAGCTGATCGCGAACGGTCCCCTCCGATGCCCGGGCGAGGTCGGAGGTATCAAAACGCCTTCTCTGCGCATACCGGCTCTGCGTACGAGTGACCAACCCCTTCCGGACTACTCGTGGGACCAAAAAATGGATACAACAACTACAACATCAACAACAACAACTACAACAACTACAACAACAACAACTAACTTGACGACCAATGCCATGACCACCGGAACTGCAAACACATATCGGAATCCTATAATGGAATCCGATGAAGACGAGTTACTCGCCTCCAGCCAGGAGACGAGTAAGAGTACTACCGGGAGTACCAGCCACAGTACACCGGTAGTGACAGCAGTGAGTACCAATCAGGGTACTAACAAGCCAGATATGGAAGCTTCCACCTCAAGCGCCGCCAAGAACACCAACCAAAGTGTACTGGCAGCTAAAGGTGAAACTTTAAAGAAGAAACGAAAGAAATCGCAAAATCAACTGCGTAAAAACCGGTACCAGAGGGCAGTCTTTGTGTTAAGCAAGATAGCCAAGGATCAGGCAGCCGGTAACCCAGTTGATGAAGCTGAGATAAAGAGGCTACAGCAAACAGTGGAGGAGTATGAAAGCTTCCTGAAAAGGAAGCAATCAGAACCACTAGTAGAAAACGTGAAGGCGAGCAGTTCCCAGAAAAGGAATCGCTCCCTCAATGAACCGCAAGGAACCCAGCCCAAGAAACCCAGGCAGGGGGAAAGCGATAAAAATATTACAAATGCTGCAAGACACTTCAGCGATGTAGCCAGGGACTGCCTACAGGTAGCCATTATAGACGATAATTCCTCCTCGCCAAGCACCATACAGGATAGATGGGTGGAGATCGACGTCAGATTGTCGAGTTTAGTGTTAAGCTATGTGCTCGACAATCCTGCGGGTCCTCATCCAGATTTTAACTCTTCCGAAACCCTGAGGGGTTACAGGGTGATCAAATGTATGAACCAGTCCTCTCTGGATTTCCTGACGAGTAGTGTAGCTAAGATTAGCCACGCATTTGAAAGCCTCCAATTGAGGCTTATACCCGCCAGCGAAATTCCAAAGAGGCCTCGTGCACGCATTTGGTTACCCCCTTTGGAGGAGCCAGGCGAAAAACTCCTGAGGTGCATCAAGCTGCAAAATAAATCTATACCAGGTATAGACGAGTGGCAGCTGATAAAGGAGGAAAAGCCAAATAAAACCAGCAGGCCAATATTAGTGGCCATTTGCGAGGAGTCCTTAGAGGCTCTAGGAAAAGCTGACAACAAAATCAGCTTCGGAATTCGCAAGGCCAGGATGAAAATATTCCAAGGCGACAAGACGGCTGACGACGACGACCTAAGAGGTCGACGACGCCAGCCAGTTGCTAAGGAATGTGGACATCGGAGAAAGCAAGAATGACCAACAGTCTTAGATGCGTTCAGAAAAACCTGCAGCACTCAAAGAGTGCTACAGCAAATCTGAATACCCTCATAAGTGAGGGGAGCATCGACATCAGCCTTATACAGGAGCTCTGGGTCAAGGAAGACACAATCAAAGGGCTAAACAGCAGTAACTACAATCTCTTCTACATGCGTAATGAATGTAAACCAAGGGCATGCATTCTTATCAATAAAAGTATAAATGCATTTCTTTGTCCAAATTACAGCACAGCAGATACTACAGTGGTAAAGGTGGAGCAAAAAGGAAAACATTTCTTTATTGTCTCAACCTACATGGCTCACGATGAGGATGTACCACCCGCAGCACTCAGAAAACTAACTGAAAACAACAATAAAGAAGATATCCTAATAGGGTGTCGACGCCACTAACTAACTCCAGAGTAGTCCACAACTGCAAGAAGGCATTGAGCAATCTGAAAGACAAAGTAGAATTAGACTTAGTCTGGGTTCCCGGCCATAGGAACATCTTCGGTAACGAAAGGGCAGACGAGTTGGCAAAAGCAGGAGCCGTTCTAGACGAATCCGAAGCGGAGCCAATTCTATGCCCTCTAGGAACGATCAAAAGAGAGCTCAACTTTCAATTGGAACAATTAGCAGAGAACAGATGGAAGAATACAACAAAATATAAAATAGCTAAACAGACATGGCCAAAATACGATAAGACTAGATCTACGGAATTATTAAATAGGTCCAGGAAAAGTATTTTCAGACTTACAGCTACTCTAACAGGTCATTGGCCATTTGGAGAACATGCAATGAAAATGGGCATACCCTATAATAACATTTGTCGAGGCTGTGAACTGGAGGGAAATAAGGAAACTATTTTCCATTTTCTCTGTGAATGTCCAGCACTATCGCAGATACGACACAAGACACTAGGAAGCCATCAGGCATCAAGCCTTGAATGGATATCAACTAAAAACATATCGGATATAAGTAGTTTCATCGAAACCACAAAGAGGTTTGACGGAAGGATGAAACGGGACAACAGTAAATTATAAGGTCTGCGAACAGTGTATCAAAATGGCACATCTATGTAGTGCTAATTGGGCCATAAAATGATATGGCAACACTCATACCTACCTACCATTATAAAGAGGAAAGATTTGTATGTATGTTTGTATTGAATAAACTCGAAAACTACTGTACCGATTTCAAATTCTTTCACCATTGGAAAGCTACATTCACCCCGAGTAACATAGGCTATATTTATTGCTAGAATCTCAACTTTCTGGAAATAGTTCCCATGTGAGGTTATCAAAAAAACTCCTAGATGGAGAATCTTAATCTAAAACTGAAAATCGACCTGCAAGCCATTCTCTTCGCATCGTAATGCCATGAGTCGAGTAACGAGTGCTCGCAGCTGCTTGTTGAACAAACTTTCAAAACCTGCCAAGTACACGCTTGGGAGTCAACTACGGAGCGTGTGCAGCGGCTTGAAGAACAAAATATTAGAAAAATACAAGCTCGAAATAGGCCGTCGAACTGTGAGCATTCCCAACGCCTTCATAATAGAAAGAAAGGCAACGGACACCAAAGGCTAGAGGTCGTAATCAAGTTTTAGCTCATTGCAAATAAAATACAATTTCATATTCGAATTTTCCTCATTTTACTTGTAAGTGTGTGTAAAAACTTATATCTTTTGAAATGTTTGCTTAAGCCCGTGCGACACCGCAGTGGTCTGCTAGTTAATTATATAATTATGATATGTTTTTAATAACGTGTTTATCAAAATTATATAAATACATGGGAAATGCTAAAAACTTGCTGTTTGACGAACACTCAACTCTCTTATTTGAGATTTCTCAAAATGGAACACATAACTTTGACGAAAATGGTTAATAATACTTTATATATTAACCATTGTTATATGTTAATATTTTTCAGTGCAAATAAGAGATGGTTGGTATATATATAAACGATCTCGAAATAATTCTGTGTCACATAATATGTATTAATACTCAAATATTTGTATTTGATACTTGCATCTTTGCTAGAAAATTTATCAAAATTCGTATCCAATTTGAACCGTCCGAACTTTGGCGTTAACCGACAAATTGAACAAAAATTTCAAAAACCATTTGTAACGAAAGGATAACAGTATTACGATCGGATGTTTGTCAAAAAGAAAACCCTCTAGGTTGGTCGAGTAAGAAGATCACACGAGGGTTCTACATGGTGGTACGCGCACACTATACCGTGGCTGTCACATTTTGTAGAAGGGCATCCGAAAGGATAGATAGTTTGACAATTAATCTTATCTATAATATTAACTCACCAGAAGATAAATATCGGCTGTGAATTTATGAGTATCTCCCACAATCAAAGAAAAGACAGGCGGTCTTGAAATCGCTAAAGTCTATTAGAGTCTCAACAAAGATAGTGAAAGAATGCCTTAAGCTATTAATAGGACTATCTGACTATTTCTATAAACCTGCAATGGGACACAATGATAGTACAGGAAACTGTGAAGCGATAGAACTAGCCAGACTACATAGGTACCACCTTACAAAAAAGTTCTGGTAAAGGGGGAATCTACATTCCTCTGGCCACTTGTAGATACTTAATTAACAATAACCTTATATGTAGTACATAGCCGAGTCTCAGTGGAAACTATTTTTATTCTATCATGGTAGTCTGAGGGTGTTCTTTTTCCGGTGGAGTCACATAGGCCTCCTATAGGACTAAGTGCGTCGGATTCCTTTCCAAAAAAAAAGAAGCAGAGGAATGTGATGGTTTATTGGAAATGGAGACCCAATTCATATGTCTTCCGGACGTGTTTTTATCCAATGTATCCATTAAGGAACCGGATGTGACAGAACAGAATTTTATATTTTGTAGAATATTCCGAAAATGCCAAATAATTTCACATCACTTATGGTCAAAAAATAATAACGATTATAAAAGCATCAAAAATTTTGGAGTTCCCATCCAAAGATGAAGACGTTTTCATTCCTCGAACTCCCATTAATGTAAATTAAAATCCTTTCTCCAGAACTACTATTACTACTATTACACTTACTAAAGCACTCTATAACCATGTTCTGTGGTAAATATTTGCTTTTTAATAATAATAACATATATATTATATTTACGTACACTAAACATCCTTTGACGATACAATTAATACTCGCATGCATCAGTTCGCATACGTGTAAAAGCATAAAAATATAGTTAGAAGCGTAATTTTATAAATTTAAACGAATTAAAAGCAAAACAAATTATGATTTATTAAAATATTGCGCTTCAGTGGCGCATCAATTATTGAGGGTAAGTAAAATCGTTATGAACATGAAAAACGATGGGCAAAGCGAGAGAAAACAAGTGAGGATTTTAATTAAGTGCACTAACGCTTCACTGCACTACGCCAACGGCATAATTACCAAAGCAGGAAGGCAAGGAGAAATGCCAAACAGACACATATGTACATGTAAATATGGCAACCCTATACACATACACACCAAGAGGGCACATATCGTCACATGAATTGGGAAACAATGCCAAACAGCTGTCCCTAAGTAGTAGAAGAACAAGAAAAAGTAGTATAAGTAGAGAAAGAAGAATGATAGAGTGCAAGAAAATCAAACGGCTTAACTGGCGAATCGTGCGACTGGTGGACGGACGGCGACTGTAGACAGTGCCTAACACAAAGCTGTCGCCGGCGATCATAATATAGTCGACACACATTGCCGTAGACAGGAGTATATGCGAATGCCTGCGCGAAGGCGCTGCATGTGTCTGTTTAGTGGAAAGCCATCGAGGCGCAAATAAAATCGAGGTGAAGTATTCCAAACACGGATAGTTAGTTAGCCGTCAAGTGAGGCTGTTGGCTGTGCTCTACGTCGCTGACACAGTCAGACGGCACCAAAAATTCAATGAATACAACCGCTTTGAGTGTTTGCCGAGTTGAGTAGCTTTTCTCTCTCATTTAAAGAGCACTTAATGCCTGCATAGTAGTAGGCTCAACGAAGCGTGGCACCGCTGAGCGGTTGGGAGGAAAAAAATCGACGGCACCACTTACGGGAGTAGCGCTAAAGCGGATGTTTACATACATACATACGGAGTGTATAGTGTATAGAGTGTATGTATGTATGTAATCGCGCTCAAAGGCTCTTTAGCGCTAACTCACTTAGTGTGGCGCAAGTAGAGCAAAAAGCGCTTTAACCAATACACATACGCGCGCCGAGAAACTTAGGTGAGCACCACTTAGACGCGATTTCTTTTATAACTTAATAGAAAGCTACAAAAAACAAGCAGCAACATGATATGAAACGTTGAGACGCTTAAATATAAATACACACATTTTATACAACAAAACTGCGTAGCACTAGCTTATATAAATATGTGCATGTATGTACTCTCATGCAACTCAGAACGTGTAAATTTTCTGCTAATTCAGTTTCATATACATTGAAGCTCTCCTACACACTCTCCAGGCGCACATATAAATCCATCAGCACCACCTTAGATAGTTGCAATTCGCTTCGCGTTGCTAACAATTTTAATGAACCGGAAATTAAAGGTGTGGCAAATATAAGAAGGCGCTGTCGCTTCCGCTTAAGCTGTGCGTATTATGCGCTTACAATAGATTACACAATTACGGCCGCTTCCTCTGTGGTGGTTGAGCTAATAACAGGCCTGCAAGTGTCAACCGCTAATGATGTGTGGGTATTAATTAGCATTACTGTGATGCGTTATGCTGAATAGAGGTAATGCAGGTACACTGTGAAGCTGTTGAACATATGTATCGCAAATGAATAATATCTATTTAGGGATCTATATAAATAAGATTGGTCTAAAAAGTAAATACGAGGAAAGGCGAACAAATGTAGTATCTCCTAAATATTTCATCAAGATTTTTGCCAAATATGCATAATTCTATAACAAATATGCTTACCATCCACGTAACGGTCTATAACTTCATAACTAAAGAAACGGCAACGTTAGAAAGTAGTGGATGGAACCGATTATACAAGTTGTTCAAACAAAAACATTTACAGAGAAATCTAATGTTAATCACGTCCTCTAAAGAGTTAATTTTACTGCAGCGAAATGTTTTTTTTACCGATGAATAACATTCAAGTAATGTCTTATTAAAGAAAGCATAGCTGTCTAACGTTGTCTGTATACGATACCAAACAAGGTTACTCACTATCGTGCGACATCTTCTATCTTTTGCTAGAAAAAATAATACGAGCTGTAGAGCTAAATAGAGAAGGTACAATCTTCAAAAAGAGTGTACAGTTACTGGTGTATGCCGATGATATTAATATCATCGGATGCAACAACCGCGCCGTTTGCTCTGCTTTTTCCAGACTGGATAAGAAAGCGAAGCTTATGGGTCTGGTTGTAAATGAGGACAAGACGAAATATCTCATGTCATCAAGCAAACAGTCAGCGCACTCTCGTCTTGGCTCCCACGTCCCTTTTGACAGTCATAACTTTGAAGTAGTAGATACTTTCGTCTACTTGGGAACCTGCGTTAACAACATCAACAATATCAGTTTCGAAATTCAACGCAGAATCACTCTTACCAACATGTGCTACTTTGGACTGAGTAGACAATTGAAAAGTAAAGTCCTCTCTCGACGAACAAAAACCAAACTCTACAAGTCCCTCATCATTCCCGTCCTACTTTATGGTGCAGAAGCGTGGACGATGTCAACATCTGATGAGGCGACACTAGGAGTTTTCGAGAGAAAGGTTTTGCGGAAGATTTATGGTCCCTTAAACATTGTACAGCTCATCGTTCCGCTGGAGGAAGCCGCGGAAGAGGACTACCTCCACTCCGTTGGAGAGACCAAGTGGAAAGTGACCTGGCTTCACTTGTTGTTTTCAGTTGGCGCCAGAAAGAAAAGAAGTTGAAATGAATGGCGCGCTCTGGTGGATTCGGCTATAATCGCGTAAAAGGTTCCTACGCCAAATATATATATATATCTATGTAAAGCAAAACGTGGAGACTTTGGAGACAACTATTGTTCAACTTTAAAGGAGGGTGATTGTATCGAATTTAACTCAGTAACCTTGTTGTAACGTCTTCTATTCATTATTTATGCATTAAAGCTTTCGATATTTCTCGGAACATCTCGTTATAATTTGAATAAATCTGGATCTCCTTTAAATAGTATGTTTCAGATAAGTAAGATCTTTAAGGGGCTTTTTAATATATGATTTTAAAGAAGAAATAAAACATTGTGGTTTTAATAGTGATGGGAGCGGCTGGTTGGTGAAATTTGGTACAGATCACTTCCATGAGCAGTGTATTTGGCTGAAATTGTTTTGGGAAAGAGGGCTTGCAGGAACAATGTCTGATGCGTTCACTTAATAAAATACTGCATTTGAGGTGTGGCATCGCTTAAAAGGCCTCAGATATCGAACATGAAAATACTGGAAATCACAGATATTTTAAATAAATTTATTAGATATTTTGACTCTGTAAGACAAATGGTTAATTATTGGTTTTTCAAAAATACGGTGGTCTTTATACCGCATATATCGTCTAATATGTGAGATATCATAATAACTTTAATGGAACGGAAAATGAGTAAAATCGGTTCAGGAATAACACCTGCTTCCATATACTGATTTTCACTATTTTAGTGAACTTCCAAATAAATGTGTCAAATTATGTGTTATATTAATGAATTTAAATAAATAAATTTCTAGATTATGAAACGTTACACTCGAACTTAGCCCATTCTTACTTTTTGCAATTGTGTTTGAAAACATCCTTCTTCCGAGTTCTTATAAATGTTATCTCGAAGATTTGTTTCTCGAGAATTGTTTCCCACCGACTAGAAAAACACGTTTCAAGTTGTGAGTGACAATAAGTTTCCTTCACCAACTTCTTCAAATGAAATTGAAATAACTCTCAGTAGAAAATATGCATCAAGATTCTATAGGGAATCCTAGTATGGATTGATATTTAACACTCAGCTTAATAAGTTTGTCATATGCTAACCTCACTGAAAATCTGTGTTATATGACATATGTTGTAATTTTTCGTGATGAAGCAACGGAAATGTTTTCAAAATACCAAATACACATAACATTTCATTAAATATTTTATAACGTTCATGAAAAAAATGTGATTTTGAATGTTAAATAGACAATATTTAAGCTTAAAGTTCAGCTCCATTAATTCCTATATTCACAACACCAATATCACCAGCGGCAAAAAAAAATTAAAAAAACATGGCATGTGATATTACTGAAAATAGATGTTCAAAAAGCAACTAAATTGTCAATCAGAATGTAGCTGAACGCATAGAAAGCGAGTATGCTCATGAAATATTACCCAAATAATCGTAAAATGGCATAAAAATGTAACCGAGCAAGAACATCACCGGAAACAAAACTAAAACAAAGCAAAGGCCTCACTTAGATAAAAGAACACAACGCGACACTAAATCAAAACCGAAGAAAATTTATGTGCGCAAAAAATGGAAAAACGCTTGTGGATAATTTATGCACTCGCCGCATGCAAAGTGTGACCTTTTTACAACGCCCCAACAACAGCAAAAAAACATACAATAACAAAAGCATAAAAGTGAAAGGAGAAGCCTGTAACAAGTCCGACGTACAAACACACACTCACTCATACTCGCCCATAGAAGGGAATATTTTTCCGTGGAAAGGAACCGTTATAGTATGTATGCAGATTCCCGTTATGTTGTTGTTTGTTTGCCTTAAGCATGCGAAAGTATGTTGTCGTTGCAGCAAAGAACTAAAAATAACGAAGGCGAAAAAAACAACAACAAGACTAAAGTATGGAAATGTGTATGCCTGGGGGCGGCGGCGACGGAAAGTAGCAAAATACGAAAATGCTCCGCGACGGACAAGCGGACACTTTAGCCAACAGCGCGGAAGGAAGGAAATAAGCCGTTCTGGGGTTACACTCCGTGGTGTGGCGAACGGTAACACCGACGACGACGACGGCAATGGTGTCGTAGGTGACGATTTGACGGAGCCGGCCAGGGCAACAAGACCTGAAACAGGCGAACCGTTCAACACCGGAACGCTTGAATTATGTGACAAAAAGACAAAGCGAAGTCAAATGGCTAGTGGAGTCATGCACCTGAGGTGTGTGCTCTACATGTATGTGGGAGCAGTTGGAAAGAGATGTAGTAGGCAAACCTTATCTATACCTATCTGAACGCTACGTTAAGGCATAGATTACTTTAGCGATTTTATATTGTTTATGAAATACTCATTGGGAATCTTGTCTCTGTAAAAAAATGGATGTAAACGGATCATAACCACCTTTAACTCACCTATACCTAATTTAGGGTTTTCAAACATCCGGTGGGCTTTTTACCGTATATATCAATTAATATGTGAGATATATTGGAAATTAAGTATGTGAATAGTCCTGGATATAAACTTGGTGGTAATGATTGCTTGGTGGTCGAAAATTAATACAATCGGTCGAAGAATTAACACAACTCCCATATAATATACATATATGTATATATATGTATTGTGAAGATGAACCGATGAACTACTGCCACTTTATCTCTGAAATGTTCGTTCATTTCTGTGGACAATAGAGCCATTTTAATAAGCAATATTTCTATGTTCGAGGAGTACAAAATGCTTTACATAGGGTAATCCAAAGGGGGCTCCAAAGGCCAGAAACGATGCGGGATTGTTCGCATAGACTTTAGACTTTACATATCTTCTTCTTCTTAACTGGTGTAGAAACCGCTTACGCGGTTATAGCCGAGTCCACAACAGTGCGCCACGCATCTCTCCTTTTGGCGTTTTGGCGCCAATTGGTAATACCAAGTGAAGACAGGTCCTTCTCCACCTGGTCCTTCCACCGGAGTGGAGGTCTCCCTCTTCCTCGGCTTCCACCAGCGGGTACTGCATCGAAAACTTTCAGAGCTGGGGCACTTTCATCCATTCGAACAACATGACCCAGCCAGCGTAGCCGCTGTCTTTTTATTCGCTGGACTATGTCTATGTCGTCGAACAACACATACAGCTCATCATTCCATCTTCTGCGGTATTCGCCGTTGCCAATGTTTAAGGGACCGTAAATCTTCCGCAAAACCTTTCTCTCGAAAACTCCTAGTGCCGTCTCATCGGATGTTGACATCGTCCACGCTTCTGCACCATAAAGTAGGACGGGAATGATGAGGGACTTGTAGAGTTTAGTTTTTGTTCGTCGAGAGAGGACTTTACTTTTTAATTGCCTACTCAGTCCATAGTAGCACCTGTTGGCAAGAGTGATTCTGCGTTGGATTTCAAGGCTGACACTATTATCGGTGTTAATGTTGGTTCCTAGGTATACGAAATTATCTACAACTTCAAAGTTATGACTGTCAACAGTGACGTGGGAGCCAAGACGCGAATGCGCTGACTGTTTGTTTGATGACAGGAGATATTTCGTCTTGTCCTCGTTCACCACCAGACCCATTCGCTTCGCTTCCTTATCCAGGCGGGAAAAAGCAGAACTAACGGCGCGGGTGTTGTTTCCAATGATATCGATATCATCGGCGTACGCCAGGAGCTGTACACTCTTGTAAATGATGGTACCCTCTCTGTTTAGCTCTGCAGCTCTTATAATTTTTTCCAGCATCAGGTTAAAGAAGTCGCACGATAGTAAGTCACCTTGTCTGAAACCTCGTTTGGTATCGAACGGCTCGGAGAGGTCCTTCCCGATCCTGACAGAGCTTTTGGTGTTGCTCAACGTCAACTTACACAGCCGTATTAGTTTTGCGGGGATACCAAATTCAGACATCGCGGCATAAAGGCAGCTCCTTTTCGTGCTGTCGAAAGCAGCTTTAAAGTCGACAAATAGATGGTGTGTGTCGATCCTTTTTTCACGGGTCTTCGCACGATTTGGCGCATGGTGAATATCTGGTCAGTTGTTGATTTTCCAGGTCTAAAACCACACTGATAAGGTCCAATCAGTTTGTTGACGGTGGGCTTTAGTCTTTCACACAGTACGCTCGATAGAACCTTATAAGCGATGTTAAGGAGGCTTATCCCACGATAGTTGGCGCAGATTGTGGGGTCTCCCTTTTTGTGGATTGGGCAGAGTACACTGAGATTCCAATCGTCGGGCATGCTTTCTTCCGACCATATTTCGCAAAGAAGCTGATGCATGCACCTTTATCAGCTCTTCGCCGCCGTATTTGAATAGCTCGGCCGGCAATCCATCGGCCCCCGCCGCCTTGTTGTTCTTCAAGCGGGTAATTGCTATTCTAATTTCTTCACGGTCGGGCAATGGAACATCTGTTCCATCGTCGTCGATTGGGGAATCGGGTTCGCCATCTCCTGGTGTTGTACTTTCACTGCCATCTCAGCAGGCTGGAGAAGTGTTCCCTCCACAAACACAGTATACTCTGGTCATCAACCACTAGATCACCGCTGGGGGTCCTACAGGAGTGTGCTCCGGTCTTGAAACCTTCAGTTAGTCGCCGGATCTTTTTCGTAAAATTTTCGAGGCATTACCCCTGTCGGCCAGCTTGTCAAGCTCGTCATACTCACGCATTTCGGCCTCTTTCTTTCTTTTTCTGCAAATGCGTCTCGCTTCCCTCTTCAGCTCTCGGTATCTTTCCCATCCCGCTCGTGTTATGGTCGATCGCAACATTGCGAGGTAGGCAGTCTGTTTTCTCTCCACTGCGAGACGACAATCCTCATCATACCAGCTGTTTTTGGGCTTTTCCGAAAGCCAATGGTTTCGGTTGCAGCTGTACGTAAGGAGTTTGATATGCCGTCCCACAGCTCCCTTATACCAAGATGCTGATGAGTGCTCTCAGAGAGCAGGAGTGCAAAGTCGAGTAGAAAATCGTTCGGCTGTCGGTTGTGATTGCAGCTTCTCGGATGTCGAACCTTCCTTGTGTTTGTTGACGTGTGCGCTTTTCTACACAGAGGCGGGTGCGTATCTTAGCTGCTACAAGATAGTGGTCCGAGTCGATGTTGGGACCACGAAGCGTACGCACATCAAAAACACTGGAGACATGTCGTCCATCTATCACAACATGATCGATCTGGTTGCGAGTGATTCGATCCGGGGACAGCCATGTAGCTTGATGGATTTTCTTATGCTGGAATCTAGTACTACAGATGACCATATTTCGGGCCCCGGCGAAGTCGATCAGCCTCAGACCGTTTGGTGATGTTTCGTCATGAAGGCTGAATTTTCCGACTGTTGTGCCAAAGACACCTTCTTTACCCACCCTAGCGTTGAAATCGCCAAGCACGATTTTTGACATCGTGGCGGGGGCAGCGCTCATAGGTACGTTCTAGGCGCTCATAGAAGGTATCTTTGATCCCTTCGTCCTTCTCTTCCGTCGGGGCGTGGGCGCAAATCAGCGATATGTTGAAGAACCTCGCTTTGATGCGGATTGTGGCTAGACGTTCATCCACCGGAGTGAATGCCAGGACTCGACGACGGAGTCTCTCTCCCACCACGAATCCCACACCGAATTTGCGCTCCTTTATATGGCCGCTGTAGTAGATGTCACAAGGACCCACCTTATTCCGTCCTTGTCCCGTCCATCGCATTTCTTGGATTGCGGTGATGTCAGCCTTTACTCTTACGAGGACATCAACCAGCTGGGCAGAGGCACCTTCCCAATTAAGGGTCCGGACATTCCAGGTGCATGCCCTTAAATCATAGTCCTTTATACGTTTGCCGTGGTCGTCATCAAAAGGGGGGTTTCTCATCCGAGGCCTGTGTTTCTTATTCACTGGTTATTCGTTTTTATGTGGTGGGTCCCAAGCCCAACGCACAACCGCATAAGCGGGATTCGCCTTCTCACTTTAGCTCGCTTCCAGACGGATGTCTGTTAGCTACCCAGAGGATACTTGGTCTAAGACCGGAAGTTGTGAGCTGCTTGAGCCACATGTAAAAGAATCGTTCCTGGCCACTCCCAAGTGAATGGCAGTCAGAAACTTTCCTCACTTACGTGAACTTCTACATATGGCTCCATCCTCCTTACATATCCCCATAGGAAAAAATTAACAGTGGGATATCACACGATTTCGGTGGCCAATCGACCGGCCCAAAAAGTGAAATTATCTGCTCACCGAAGTGTTCTCTCAATAAATCTATTGATTGAGGCGATGTGTAGGAAGTGGCGCCGTCTTGTTGAAACCAAATGTCGCCGAAATCACGAGCTTAAATTTCGGACATCAAATATTCGGTGAACCCGGCTCAATAACAATCGCCATTGACAATTACGTTCTCGTCGGCATCATTTTTGAAAAAAAGTGAACCGATGATTCCACCGGACCCAAAACCACACCAAACCGTTGTTTTTTTTCCCAAGCAATTTTAATTGTTTACATACCCATTGAACCAGATATGGACCGAAACATATTCTTTAAAAAACGTGAACTTTCGTAATAAAGTTGCACAAGCTATTGAAAAAAGTGAATGTCACATATAGTCGAGATCCGATGTCAAAAAGAAGTGACTTGACTGATTACCCAGATTTCCAACTTTGGTTCTATCGTGACTTTTTTTGTGGGATGTTGAGGAAAGCGTATTCCGGAGGTATTAGTGTTGTTGGCGGAGAGGTAGTTGAAATCGGTTACTTGATGTATGCCGTATTATTAAAGTTCAAAATAATTTGTTAGTTCATTTGTTATTTGTTAGTTACTGAAGTTCAAATTGAACCAAATTGCCGGCAAAAACTTTTGGAATTAATAATCGATTAGCCGCCTCGGTCGAGCGATTTGACGCCGTTAGACTATTTCACTATCCTATATTATATAATTTACTATTTCAAGTCTATGATATGTGCTAACAATCCAGCGACGATTGATGAACTTCGTATGAACATCGAACGTGAAATTGCAGCAATATTTGCCGATTTATGCTTGAACACCGTCGAAAATTGGGTTCAGCATCTGGACTTCTAACTCTCATAAGAAGAGAGAATTTCATTGATATCCCAAATCGTTATTATTTTATTTAAACATTATTTTGGAGCGCTCTTATTGAAAAACCCTTTACAAAGAATAAATATATATAATTCATTACTTCCACAACAATATCAATATTTAAAAAGCTCGAAATTCCGATCTTAATACATTATAGCGTCTGGTTAATATTTTTAACAGTGCTACTTTTCTATAAGCCTAATTTAGAAATTCGAAAGTAAATATTTCGATTTTAAGGACTAACTTCGAAAACGAAAAAAATTTTATTTTCTTATGGCTAAAACACTAAATTAATTGGTTTCATGCAACAGAAGTATTTTGTTAATAAATATCTACTAATTAGATTTTAAAAATGTCATAAAATATGAACAAATAAATACATAAAAGCTGTGCAATACCAACGTACTTGCTGCTCTCCAGACAATAAATACATTTAGTATTTTAAACTCTAAGCAACTCACTGCGGTGGCAGAGCACAGTAAACAACTATGGAGAAGGTCACCTCTTGAACCTACACCGTCGACCACAATAAAGAGTGAAAAGTCTGTGTTAGAATAAACAACAAAAAAGAGCTAACAATGCAATAGAAACTTTCTCACGACATCCCACATGAATAATAAAGATGAAAGCATTTAAAACATTTTCATTAAAAATAAAAACTTTTTGTTTGCAAGTAAGCCAGCAGCCTTGAAAACCTCAAATGAGCGTATATAAACAAGTCTGCATAAGGCTGTATACTCACACTTAATACTTGTCCAAGTGAGCACACATATTATCTCACCTTGTACTAAACTTGCTCATTTGTAGGTTACGTATACGCAGTGGAGTACGTTTACTAGGTGTTCTTTGGTAACATTCTTAGTAACAAATTGCTAGAGGAGCATTGTGATACTGCTGTTTATATATGTACATGAATCTACATGCTTACATATTTACATAAAAACCAAACTTCACATAACATATACGTGAGCATACATAGAACAGAAAAAGTGCACAAAAAGTGAGGAGTATTTGCACTAAAACCACAACAACAATAATAGTGAATGCGTTTTAAAGCTGCTAACTCAGCTCATTGGCTGCTTTATCTACAATATATTTACAAACCGAGCCAAATGTACACACCCCGTTTGTTGCTGGAGGTTTAGACTTTTTGCTAAAGTTCTTTCGAAGAATACTTCCAGCGGCGCTGACCGGAAATGTAGCATAAACGCGGTAAAGTAGATTTTCCTTACTTACCTCAAAGCAATGTGTTCAGTAGCTTACATATTGTTGTTGTATTTTATTTTTGTTGCACCACTGCTAGTTGTATTTTACACGTTTTGTTTTCTCATAATTGACTGGTGGTTTTGCTAACACTTCAGACTTGTTCACATATGGTTTGCGTGAAAATTAAATAACGAGCATTACTAGTAGTTTCAATTAAGCATATCCAAATGTGCATGTTGTGTATGTCATGTAATTATAACTGTTCTCACATCAAAGTGCGAGCAAACATGCTTAGAAGTACTTACACTCATACTCAAGCACTCATGCGCTTCTTGCATAAATTTCAATTCGCCGTCCTTCGAATGTTTCCATGTTTCAGGCAAGCAGCTTTAGAAAAACTGTTTATGTTTATGTTGTTTATATTACAATTATTGGACTTTATTGAAAACCTCCAAGTTTTTTTTCGGACGAAACAACCGCAGATTATGCAACTTTGTTAACAAATATATTTTCTTCAAAGTAGTTTTCGCAAAATCAGTTTAAGACCATGGTATAACCTTTTTCAACAGTCTATTGCCCTTGTATATTGACTTTTGTACGACATATTGTCACTGCAACAAAAAAATCTGATGTGAAGTATGGTGTATAAAAAGACTTGTCCTACAAGGAAGCTTTATTGTAAAAATATGTAAATCAGTTCAAATTGGAGAATCTACCTCTAAAATATATTGATATTCATTAAACTCTCGCAACAAAGTTGCTAAAGAGTGTATTATAGTTTTGTTCACATAACGGTTGTTTGAAAGTCCTAAAACTAAACGAGTTAGATATAGGGTTATGTATACGAAAGTGATCAGGGTGAACAGTAAAGTCCAATTCCGGATGTCTGTCTGAGCAAAATCGGACCACTGCCACGCCCACAAAATGGCGAAAACCGAAAACACATAAAGTACCCTAACCAAGCCATAAGTAAAGCTATGGAAATAACATTTGGTCCAAGGGATTGTTCTAGGAAGGGGCATATTTGGTTGTAATTTTTTTGGGAAAATGGGTATGGCCTCGCCACCTAATAAGTTTTTTCTACAAATCTCGTAAACTACTAAAGCTATATCAACGAAATTCTCAGAAGTCGTTTTTTTCAGGCATTTCCTTATATAGTCCAAAAATTAAGGATATCGGATTATAACCACGCCCACCTCCCATACAAAGCTTATGTTGAAAACGACTAAAAATGCTTTAATGCAGTAAGGAAAAACACCATAAACCTTACATTTAATTATAAAGAAGATACAGAAGGGCTCCATCCAAATTGGTATACAAGATTTTAAGTGGGTGTGGCTCCGACCACTTTTGGGTCAAAAAGCATATCTCCGAAACAACTCAACCAATATCAATGAAATTTGGATTGTAATATTTTCCTTGCATGCTATTGATGTGTTGTGAAAATAACACAACAAATCGGTTAACAACCACGCCTACTTCCTATATACCAGAACATTGAAGTCGATCTGAATCGTTTATTTTAGAATACCTAAAGTAAGCACTAGTTATTATGGCGCGATAATAGCGACCGGTTACAATGATTCCACAACAATAACAATATATAATACATTATGTTATTTTTTTGATAAACGAATTAAAACTCTTTAAGTAGTAAATATAACACATAAAATATTGCGGGATCATAAATTCTATGAACTAAATAAGAATTGTTGTAATGCAATAGATTTATTGGTCATTGTTTATTGTGTCCGATTATACGATGAAGTCACAGTATATAATTTAATTAATTAATCGCATTAACCCATTAAGGACAGAACGCTTAAAATTTACGTAAAATATTGAAATTTGTAGGCTATACTAATTTTGAGCTGCTAAATTAAAATCCGAAAAGAAAAAAACTAAATGTTCACAGGGGGCGTGCCAGGAGCCTGTGACGTATACGTCACATTGGTCCTCATACTTTTTTATTTTGTATTTTACATTTCACTTAAATAAAGAAGGAAAATTCATATTTCGAGATAAATTAAGGAAGAATAAAAAATTTAGTAAAGATTAGTTAACATTTATAAAATGACACACATCGTTATGCACACTGCATTGCAATTATGACCTTGCCAACGTCGACGTTTATTACCAGGAACTACCTCCACAAAGTGATCGATGCCATCGTATCTTTCGTTCGCACATTCAGCTTCACTTTTCGGTCTTCGAAAACCTCCAGGTGGCTTTCTAACGCCAAGATTACCACAATAGTGTCTGGAAATTGCTCGACGAAAATCAATTTGCGTCATGCCTGAACCGCTTTTCCGATGCAGAATCCAAGCATTTTGAATTGAAACGTCTATAAGCCACGTAAATATAGACCACCACCATTTTTTGCCCCTAGCGGCAATTCTGTAAGCATTTACGTTCTAATCCATTCGATCTGTACCTCCCATTGAAGCATTGTACATGGCGTCCGCATATGGCCGGGGGACGTCGATTTTTCGGCGTTGTTCTCGTGAATATCGATAGACCTTGGGCACAGGATTTTTTCCGTAAATTGAAGCTACAGTAAAAACACAGTTGTCAGTCCATTTGGTTATGTATATTTCTGCACCTTCCAGTTTTATGCACTCTATGTGTCCACGTTGTTTCTTTTTTAGAGCCTTTTTATCAGGCAAAGGGCAAGACCTAGGAATCATAATTTCTCGCATTGTTCCAGTGCCATCGTAGCCCCGCTCTTTCAAACCGAGCAAGACACAAACTGAAGTAAATAAATTATCAAAATATATGCAATACGGTAATTGCCTTTTTTCGTCATTTAGATCATCAAGCATGGAAAACAATGGCGCAGGGTTCTTTCCATATATTTTTGGATATTCTTCTGGTATACGTGGATTAATGCCTTGGTACATCTAAAAATTTACAAGGTATCCTTGGGACGTATTGAGACACCACATCTTGTATCCAAAACGCAACCGTTTTCCCCTAATAAATAATCAGTTTTCCCCTAATAAATCAGTATATGTACTACCAGGGTATTTGGACCAACGTAACGTGTACGTCACAGCAATAAAAAACTTAACCAGACACTAGTAAAACACAATAACTTGTAAGTTTTTATTTCGCACTATTTGTCTACACATATTTTTTAGTAATACTATATACATTATTTTTTTTTAGTTGCACGCAAGTAAAAAAATATATATACTTACTTTTTGGCCTTTGCTCTTATCGACATTTTTCTTGTTTTCGATATACACACAAAACCAAACTAACGCCAAAGCATATATTCACAAGCAAAACTTAACTGCAACTGACGCAAACTTGATAGTACCGCTTAAGAAGAGATTATGTTGCATTTTAAATTAAATTTTTATTACCCTTTTTTTTACGGCAAATAAAGAAGGGCTATTCTGTCGTGACGTCTACGCCACATTGGTCCTGAATGGGTTAAGTTAAATATTTTTTTTCCGCAGGTGAATTTAACTCTGTAACCTAAACAATTTAGATACCACTTATCACTCTCCTGACAATCGTTGATCAGTTCAATTAATTCTTTGAACCCTCGTACGGATTGGCAACAGTTAGCAATAATAAGCTTCGTTGAATGATAATTTAAGGTTGAAAAGCAATCAAATTTACAAAATTTATGGAATTTCTTGTATTAACACTTACCACTTACGTATATGTAATGTGAATTCAACAATCAGAACTCTTAGCTTCATATTTCGAAATTAAAAACTGTTTATTACGAAAACAAATTAGATTTACAAAAATCTCTCAAAATTTGAAACGAATCATGAAAATGAAAGGACAAGGCAGTGACAAAATTTCAAAAATTTTAAAGAATATAAATTGCAAAATGAAGCTCTTCGTTGCACTAAAGCAGGACACAAGCTCTATGGTTGCAGATATTTTATGTTGTTACACTCAAGTACATACATGTGTGCGTATATGAGCACACACATAATCCACCTATGACCACACTGCCTTTCGTATATATGTAGGTATGTATGTATGTATGTGTGCAAATGTCGCATGCAACTTGTATTTCCATGTCAGCCATGACTACGCACAAAACCGGTCAACTGCATGGAAGTAGATGCAGTGCGTTGCTTAAATACGAGAAAAATAGAAAATGCACAGTAAAAAGGAATATTAAAATAAAAAAAGTGTATACAATTCATCCATACTCATCCCCCCAACAATAACAATGGCAATTTTGTACTTTTATGACAAACACAAATACTAGTTTTTGTGGAACGGTACGCCTCTCCACCCACATGCTTTACTCTCATTTTTATTTAAACAAGCAATCGCTCAATCTCCTCATTCATCTCCCGCTTGCCATTCTTCATTCAGCTAAGTACCACTCACGCCCCCCGGCAGTGGCTGCATCCCTCTTACATTATGAGAGTGTTGTTGTTGTGTATATACTATATGCAACAAAAGCAATAGCAACAACAACAGCGGTTCTCTGCTGGGAATTATGCAACATGTCGAATGCTTCCTGAAGTGCCTTGTTTACATATTAAATATGGAAATAAATGAAATTTGGCCTGCAGCCGATTTCCGAGGGAAAAAACAAATAATATTTTTTTTAATATTTCATAAATTTTTCTCTTGCAATACACCCTCACTGGTTCAAAATATATATGCACAAGTGACGCTCATCCGCAATATCATCAGTCTTACCTCTACAGTGGGCATATTTATTTATTTATTTGTGCATATGTATGTGTGTGCTTATAAATCTCATATACTCTTATCCATTTTATGCTCGTCGGACCCACTTATGCCTGCGCAATACTTATGATGCCGCATAACTTGAACTTTTCTTGCAATGCTTCTTGCTGTGTGGCCATTTCGTGGCAAGCTCTGCAAGCGTAAAAAATATTTTGCAATAAAAATTTATAAGAAAAGCACTGCAAATATAACGGTATATTTGCTGTCGTGTGTTGCTGGTGACTGCAGTGTGTTATTGAAATTTTGTATTACTCCATTGTTCTGCTGTCTTGTGCTGTAAGCAAATGCGAAAAATCCTTGCATAAATAAATATTTGGCCACACACGCACGCACTCACGCATGTCCAAGCAGCTATACACACTTGGCTGAGCAGTAAAAGGCGCATAACTTTGTTGTTTGTACTAGAATAGTTACACTGCGATTCATTCGATATGAAATATTTTCTATTTTTGTTATTTTTATTGAAATACTGCATTGTTGCTCATGAGATTACATTGTGCAGGATTTTAATTTTTGATTTGTTTGGTATTTTGTTTCGTATTTTATATGAAATTTGACTAACAAATAACACAACAAGCTGGAACTGAAGTAAATATAATATTACAAATACACTTACTAATTCAGCGCTTTCTTGCATTCTTGTGTTTATTATTTAACTTCTTTGGAATGCTAGAAGAATAGTACTTCAAATATTTTTTTACAGACTAAAAGAGTGTGTGTTTTAGACATGTGGTTTCCAAAAAGAAATAAAACTCCAAAAATTTTGCTTTATTGTAAAGATAAGGGTTTTCCATCTTGTTTTGAAAATGATTTCACGTAGGTGGCCACCGCAGCTGGTTCCAGCCGTGATTCCCGATCTTCGACCACTTTTTCCAGTTGAAGCCGTATGTAATGCAATAAGCATTGGCTGAATATAAATCAAGTAAGAATTGAAATCAGGTCTACCAAACTTGGCAATTTCCTTCAGAAAAATAGATGAGCACATAGTTAAACACTCGATCTCTGCGCAGAATTCTGATGAATTTTATAGCGTTTTCTTTTTGCATTCATTCTGCTCTGTACTCGGGTTTTCAAATTGTGCGTTAGAGTTGACCAGTTGACTTTTTTATTCATTTATCATGTATTCATTTATAATGTTGAAATATCTATGAAGAGGCAGTATTTTCATCGAGAATAGACGCTATTAATTTCCTTACAATTTAAAAATGTATATTAAAATTCCCATGAAATCCTTACGTGAAACAAGTGAGGAAAAGCTATGTTCGGTTGCAACCGAACATTTTATACTCTCGCAATTTATTGCTATATTTTAATTAAGATAACACAAAATTTGGCCCATATATTCGGCATAAAGTCCAATAGAAAATATAAATTAATCATATATAGAATATAGGCTGAGGTAATTCCTGACCCGATTTCACTAATTTTAATCAGCAACATACATCATAGCTAAGATAATATGCTAATTTAATTTGGCTAAGATATTTCACATATTAACCGATTTATTTGCATTGCATTTTTGAAAATCTATAATTAGGTATATGAGAGCTGAGGGAAGTTATGACCCGATTTTAACCATTTTTGGTACAGAGACACCCTATTAGAGGAAAAAGATTTCCTCTGAATTAAAGTAAGATATCTGAGAGATTTACCGATATTTTCGGTGAAAAATTACCCTAATGCACTGAGTTCTTCATATTCGATATCCGGGGCATTGAAAAGTTATAGCCCGATTTCGACAATTTTCTCCCAAGTGATGCCACAAATCATAAAAAGTATTTGGGTAAAGTTTTATTCCGCTATCTTCATTGGTTTCTTATATACAGTAATCCCCGCTTAAGTACGCCTTCTTCACATGCAAGACTTTTGAGACACTTAAGCGGGAAAGGGAAGTTATCGTGGTTGTGAACCGAGTGTCAAGAAATAAATATATACCGAATTTTATTAAAATCGGTTGAGTATTTCCTGAGATATGATTTTTGACCTATAAGTGGGCGATGTCACGCCCATTTTATTTCTTCTGTAAAATTTGGTGTTTCTGTCGTTTTTCCTTAGTGAGTTATCGCTCTTTTAGCAATTTTCAACCTAACCTTTGTATGGGAGGGAGGCGTGGTTATTATCCGATTTCAACTAGTTTCATGGTGTGTGGTGGGGTACGTAAAAGAACCGACTGCAGAAAGTTTGGTTTATATAGCTTCATTGGTTTGCGAGATATATACAAAAAGACCTAAATGGGGGCGGGGCCCACTTTAACAAAAAAAAAATAAATCCAAATATGGGTCTTTGTACCAAATTTTACTTTTATAACTTTAATTATGGCTTAGTTATGACACTTTATGTGTTTTCGAGTTTCGCCATTTTATGGGAGGGGCAGTGGTCCGATATTCCCTCTCTTCGAAAGCAACCCTCTCGCGGTCTCAAGGAACAAGTGTTGCTAGTTTCATTAAGATTTCTCCGACAGACATTCGGATTTTGACTCGTTTCGTCGCCGTGATCATTTTGATGTATATAACCCTATATCTAACTCGTTTAGTTTTATGACCGTTATGTGATTAAAACTATAACCGTCTTTAGTTGCGGGAGTATAAATATGCAGTATATTATTTTCAAATATGATTGCCATCCAAAGCGATACACCATTTATATCGAATTGGAAAATCTCTGCATTTACCTTTTCATTGTCACTGAATTTTCTCAGCGGGCATCTTCAGGGACAGCAAACTGTGGCCAAGATTCGTTAGTTAAGCATGCCTCGTTGAGTGCATTTTCCTTTTCATCTTCTAAATGGGTTTGTCTTGTTTTTATTCTTTAAATGTACCCATTCTTTTTTTCGTTTTCAAGATTATCGATGGAAACTATTCCATAAATTGAAACGTCGTTACTGAGCCAGTTGACTATTGATTGAATTCCGGAATGAAATGACGATGGAATAGGTCTAAACACTAATATTTATCATGAAATTTTTTGTTAACTATCGCTAAGATACTCGGAGCAGAAGAAAAGCACTATCCACAACGAAAGAACTCTTGGAATAGGGACAGTAAAGATATTCATCGATTCCTAAGGAACCGGAACCCAGAAATCCATAGCAATCCCCACATTATAACCTGAGCATATTTCCGGTTAAACACCATATGCGTTTAGGATATACATATCTTTGGGACTTCAAGATGATCCAGAAACAGGTAATCGTTGATGTACAGTACTTAGCTATTAAATATATATTTTAGCATTTCAGAGTATTAAGCTTATTGAGCAAAGAGGAGTGACCGCGTAACTTCACCTCTATCATTCAAAAGCAGTGATTGTTCATTTCAAGTAACAAAGTGAAACAGCAATCCACGAATCATTTGAAAGATTAATACCACGATTGTGAAATCATAAATCACATATAGGATAGAGACATGTGTCTCTAGATTTCATAGACTATAGTCAAGTGAAATTGTTCGAAACAGCAACACGCTCACATATTCGGTTGTCTTGGACGGGATTCTAGATATCGCGCCACCTCAAATTTTGGCTACAGAATCTGTCATTATCTGCGGAAAGGCATAGGATAGAAAATATGAAAATATGTCTAAATACAGAGGCAGAGACGACTTCTTTAGAACACTAAAATATTAAGAGGTTCACCATAATCCCTTGAAGTAAAAAAAATGCTTGGATGAATTCACGCTAAATTCCCTGTGAAATGATACCAAATGCTTTGAAAGTTCCCTCAGTAAAAGTTTTTAAAACATTACTAATACCGACCTACTTCCAATGAACAGAAAACAAGAGAGTTCATAGTACCAAGATTCAGCAGACAAAATACATGACTGCTGACTTAATAAAATCGACAGCCAACGAGTATTTGCATAGCTAAATAGAAAAATATATACGTTTTAACGGGTGTGCAGCTAAAAGGGGAAGATTTACGTGTGCAAAAGGTAGAATTCGCCACTCCTAAGCAGAAATGGGAAAGGTAATAAACAAGGAAGCTTAACGCACAGCGATTTTTCAGAGATTTTAAAACTGCGGCAGTCATTGAGAGGAGAGAGCAGGAACCTGCTGACTCACGTTCGTGACATTATTTATATCTGATTATTAAAATATAATAAAACTGCCAATTGCTGCGAGTCATGCATCTAAATATGGAATAACAGAAGACAAATAAAACTTCAAGAAAATGAACTCATGCTAAGCTTTGTCCAAAAAAATGACGAGCAAGAACTCTGACGGACAATGGCAACACGGATTCCCAAAACACTCATTCTCACAATTCATCATCGCCCTTCAAATTATTCATAACAAAGTACGCGGGTCAACTAAGTTGAAGACGAGGATTACAACAACAGTCCACCAGAGTACTCGCTACCCATAAGTATTAAAGTAAACCATCCGAGCATCCATATAATTTCATTAATGTTCAGAAGCAATAAAATACGCATATTTACACGCCAGAAAAAACTGGCCGCATCTCTGCTAACTAAGCGTAGAGCTTGATGCAGGCTGTTGGCCGCAACTCCCCAATGAATGTCAAGTGCGTGGCAGCGTTTAGCAACAAAGCGTGAGCGACAGCAAGAATGATTACACAGTCGAATAGATGAATGACTGGCGATATTTTCATGCCCTTTGAGAGCAGACCATAGTAAAGTTGCTACTTTGTGTAAATGAGCCCTCAGCGAGCGAGTGAGCGAACGGTTTTATGTAACTCCGCGATGGGCAGCTCGCCATGCTCGGCTTCAACTTAACTAATAAACTTCACACAAAATGCACGCCACAAAATTTAATGAGCATTACAAAAGCCACGCAGCCATACAGCCACGACAAGATAAAGTCCAAGTCCGTAGACGCCGCAATGTAGGCAATAAAAAATGTGAAAAGCCAACTAAGGCCAGCGTTGGAGGAATAAAGTTTAGTCTGATGGCGACTGAGAAGAGCAGAGTGGCGCTGGAGCGCAGAAAGCTGCACTCACGCACAAACAAAAACGAAAATTGTGAGAGAACTTTGTGAAAATTGAATGCAGTGCGCAATAATCGTTAAATGGTGCTCCACATACAAACTGATATATATATTCTATATATATGTATATAGTATATAGAATTAAAATAAAACTTTCTAAAAAATGCGGCCGTGTTGAAGCTGTCGCGTTGTTGTCGGAATTTCGTTGAAATTTTGTAGGCGTTTATTTGCTGCGCTTTATTCATGCTTTTCCATGGCAATTTCCTTTTAAAGCTTCGCTGGAACTTTAAATAACTTAGCGCGTTAAATTAAGCATGCCTTGTTGTTTTTGTTGACTTTAATTTCACAACTTTTTCAAGCGTTATTTGTTTTTGCT
This sequence comes from Zeugodacus tau, assembly GCA_031772095.1. Taxonomy (NCBI): domain Eukaryota; kingdom Metazoa; phylum Arthropoda; class Insecta; order Diptera; family Tephritidae; genus Zeugodacus; species Zeugodacus tau. The sequence goes on from CM062652.1 coordinate 31,706,579, forward strand.
AAGTCAGCTGTGACATTCACATGCCAACTTTGAGGTTGTGGCTTATTTATAAGTATAAGTTCAAGAGAATAGAAGTTATTTTTCAAAGGCTTTCTTATACTTATATTTAAAATACAAATATAAAATTTAATATATTAAAATAATTTTGATTTTTTTAATAATTTTTTTTTCTAATATAATTTATGTTTGTGTGATAACATTTGTATATCGAAAATTACTAAAGTGCGTTAACTCACTAACGAAAAACATCAGAAACGCTTAATTTCACCGAAGAAAAGACAGTTGCACTCAGAAAAAAATGGACATGGCATTGTCCACTTATGGGTCAAAAACCATATTTTAGAAACTACATACTTGACCGATTTCAATAAAATTTGGTACTTCTAATAGCGTGTTTCTGTACCAAAAAATATTAAAATTGGGTTCCCGTGCTCCCATATACCTAATTATAAATTTTTAAAAAATACGGCGGGATTTTTACTTTATAACAAATTCGGTTAATGTGTGAGATATCTTAGCAAATTAAGTGAGCGTATAGTCTTGGAGTCTTAACCTTTCCTTAGAGGAGGTGACTATTTGAAACAGTAGCGAAATAATCAGGCCGTTCCTGGAGGCAAACCAAATTTCTTGGTTCAAATGAATTAAATTACAATATTGTATGGAAGACCTGTGTTCCACCTTGGATCTTTGGAAGAATATTTATAATACCGAATATATATGTAGAAAATGCAGTACTCTTTATTTTCAATACTCATATATTTGAAGTGTCTACAAGCGCTACTTTGAACCAAATGAAAATTTTATGAATAGAGTTCTATTTCAAAACAAAGGCTACACATGGTAAAATAAATCACCTTGTGAATGGTCGGTTTTACGAATGACCTTTACTTAATCCAAGGAGGTCATATTCACATAATTCGGAATATCGACTCTCTTTGAGAGACATAACATTACACATAAATTGGCTTCATCATCTTATAACTTTACAATTTGCTTTAGAAAAGGGTTTATTTTCGAAAAAGATTTACCTTACTAAAATTTTATATGAGTGTTTGGTCACCATTTCCTAGTGGTTTAATTAATATGATTTAATTGACTTTAATTTCAAGGTTGTCGTATTATAGAAAATGAGAATAGTGGTTAATTTATTTCCATACTCTTTCCTTCTACTTGAACGAACTATCTGGTGTTCTATGCTTTCATATTGTCCGCTGGACGTGGATACTCAGAGATTCAAGGCGCATCGTGGAAGTTGCTTTGCTTTGAATATATGCTCGGAGGTGCTTCTATGCTTGATATATTCACAAAAAGATGTTTGAAATTGGTCAGAGACTGATATTAAGGCGATTATAGTAAGTACTTCCAACTACTACATAGAAATTCTCTCTTCTACTGTAAACTTCTATTTTCACAACCCTCCTCCCTGGCAACCGACTGAGCCTACAATTTGTGCTTTTAATCACAGCTATGGGCCGCGTAAAATTTAATTTACAAATGATTGATTACAGACAATTTAGAGTAATGTCCTTGCCAGTTGGCGCTTGCTATTTGCGGAGCACTACCAGCAATCTGCTGCCACGTTTGCCTTGCAAATTTTAAGAATTGCTGCGCTCGAATGCCGTTGCCATTGTTGTGAGTTGTGTCCTTGTGAATAATAATGCGGGTATATATCAAGAAATGCTCACAACCACACACACATAGCACACAATGAGGCAAGATGAAGTAAGGAAGTAGATAAAAAGAGTGTCTTATGGCTGGTGTCTCATTGTGTTGTTATTATTGCATACCTTAGCATTCTTTATAATTGCCGCTTTTTCGCATCGCTCGACGGGGTGTTGTTTACATTAGCTACTGAATGCCATTGCCACATTGTTGTCGAGAATTGTACCGCTGCTTCCGCTTTGCTCCACTCTTTCCTGCTAATTTTGTATTTATTTATTTCTGTCTCTTATTATGTTTTATTTTGAATTCGAAACTTTGCCGGCAATTGTCTTCATCCGATTACCGTTGCATATTGCTTTGTTTACGACAAATTCATTGTAACTTATGCGTTTATTCGCTCCTCAGCTCAGTCCACGGCTCAGTTCGCAAGCTCTCAGCTATTCAATTTAATAAACAAATTGTTATATAGATGTGTAGCTATGAAAGTTTTTAAACACTTCGAGAAAAAAGCACACAACAAAAATGCAGTTGAAAAAATTAAAGCGCTCTTCAAGGCGCACAGCGTTTATAAGGTGGCAGGGGTATTTGTCACATTGTCGAGGCGCGGCGCACTGCGTCTGAAGTAATTTGCCATTTTCGCATTGTCTATACACTTATATAGACACATTAGGGTGGTTCATTAATATTCAAAAGAGTGACTTTTTATTTAGAATTTATGTGATTTGTATGCTTGTCTCTTTCTCTTTCGGTTCTAGTGTTAGGTTAGATTTCGTGGTACGAGGACTGCTATATATATTTCTGGCCTAATAATGAAAATAAATATTTATCAACGAAAATGGTTTTATTGTTTTTCAAAATACATATTATCCATCTAGATTTATACACTTTTGCATGCGCTCAAACCAATTTTCGAAGCACTTTTTTAGCCTTTTTTTGAGCGATTGTCAAATTGTGCGGGATCCAACGAGAACAAACCTTTTTTACGGCCAGGTGTTCATGCAATATCGAATGTATGCTGGTGGGAGAAATGCATAGGCATGCCTCTATCTGAAGGTATGTTACATGACGGTCTTGCATTATCAGTTCACGTACGACATCGATGTTTTCTGGCACAACGGCTCTTTTTGGACGACCTTCACGGAATTCGTCTTTGAGCGAGCGATTCTGATACGAAAATTCCTTCCCAGTTTTAAAACCACCCTACGGTACATAAATTTATTTATTTCCTTCGCTCGCATAGCTTCGTGTGTATGTCGCTATGGACGCTCCCGGCTTCCATTCATGCCTTTCAATCTGCACTATGGTTATTTTATCATTGTCATTGCTCCATCTTGAGCACCATGTCCTGTGCAGCATTATTACATCTTTGCTTGATTCGCATTGCTTTTCTTTTGTTTCTTTCTTTTGCTTATTTTGTTGTTGTTGTCTTTGTTCTCCATCATATTGTTTACAAAATTAAATTCTTTTATGTCGTTGATCCATTTGAGCTTATGCTCAGCCGTCGTCCTCCATTCTGTGTTCTCTGCATTCTGTAAGTAAATTTATTTATTTCTATTTTTATGTGTCCTTTATGCTCTGTAAATTACAATTGCGCCAGTTTATTTAATCGCCAAATTAAAAAGCGGCACAAAATTAGCGTTGCTCTGGGAAGTCGTTAATCATTGTTGCCGCACTGCAGCTTGGCGGTAGGAATATATATTAACTTAAGTTGAAAAGCCTTTGGTTTTGGTCAGTAGTGAAACTCAATGTTAGGGATTTATGACATAATTTGTTATTGAGAAATGTGCATATATGATATATAAATATCATATATATGAATATACATATATAAACACAAAAAATATGAAATGAAATTGAGTGATATTGATGTGTATTTAGGATCCGAGTAAATATCTTGTGTAAAAAAAAATTCTAGAGGAATCATTCTCAAGCTTCGATTTTGTCAATGTATAATACTAACAACTTTAGAGCACCAAGGGAAGAAAGGAAATTTTAGAATATTCGATTATGTTTTAGGACTACAAATACTAAAAGAGATGGATATTAGATATAGTCTTTGAACACCAGCTTTAAACTAGGATCCTGTAAAATATGATACTGTCGATATTGGACAGTCAAAAAACTTATATTTTGTAAAAGAAGGACTGTTTTTGAGGTTTTCACAGGGCACTAACCCTAATTTCTCATCTTCAGAAACTTGGCAAAGCGAAATCAGCAGAGTGAAGAGCATGCGCAGAGGATGATGAGATGTTAGAGCAGAACCTGTGCGAAAGTTCAAACCTAATTTAAATATACGGGTCTGTTGTACATATATATATATATCTGGCGTAGGAACCGCTTTAAACGATTATAGCCGAATCCACCAGAGCGCGCCACTCATTCCTCCTTTTTGCTTTTTGGCGCCAACTGGAAACACCAAGTGAAGCCAGGTCACTTTGCACTTGGTCTTTCCACCGGAGTGGAGGTCGTCCTTTTCCGCGGCTTTCTCCAGCGGGTACTGGATCGAATACTTTCAGAGCTGGAGTCTTTTCTTCCATCCGTACAACATGACCTAGCCAGCGTAGCCGCTGTCTTTTTATTCGCTGAACTATGTTGTCATCGTCCACGCTTCAGCGTCATACATCAGGACGGGAATAATGAGCGACTTATAAAGTTTGATTTTAGTTCGTCGAGAGGGGAGCTTACTTTTCAATTGCCTACTCAGTCCAAAGAAGCACCTGTTGGCAAGAGTGATTCTGCGTTGGATTTCAAGGCTGACATTGTTGGTGTTGTTAATGCTGGTTCCCAGATAAACGAAATTATCTACAACTTCAAAGTTATGACTGTCAACAGTGACGTGGGAGCCAAGACGCGAGTGCGCTGACTGTTTGTTTGATGACAGGAGATATTTCGTCTTGTCCTCATTCACCACCAGACCCATACGCTTCGCTTCTTTATCTAGTCTGGAAAACGCAGAACAAAGGGCGCGGTTGTTGCTTCCGATGATATCAATATCAATACCTGGTAAAGCCAGGAGCTGTACACTCTTGTAGAAGATTTTACCCTCTCTATTTAGTTCTGCAGCTCGTATTATTTTTTCCAGCAATATATTGAAGAAGTCGCACGATAGTGAGTCACCCTGTCTGAAGCCTCATTTGGTATCGAACGGCACGGAGAGGTCCTTCCCGATCCTGACGGAGATTTTGGTGTTGCTCAACGTCAGCTTACATAGCCGTATTAGTTTTGCAGGGATACCAAATTCAGACATCGCGGCATAAAGGCAGCTCCTTTTCGTGCTATCGAAGGCAGCTTTAAATTCGTTAAAAAGATGGGGAGTATCGATTCTTCTCTCTCGGGTCTTTTCCAAGATTTGGCGCATGGTGAATATCTGGTCCATTGTAGATTTTCCAGGTCTAAAGCCACACTGATAAGGTCCAATCAGTTCGTTGACTGTGGGCTTAAGTCTTTCACACAATACGCTCGACAAAACCTTATATGCGATATTGAGGAGACTTATACCACGGTAGTTGGCGCAGATTGTGGGGTCTCCCTTCTTATGGATTGGGCAGAGCACACTAAGATTCCAATCGTCAGGCATGCTTTCTTCCGATCATAATTCTACAAAGAAGCTGATGCATGCACCTTATCAGTTCTTCGCCGCCGTATTTGAATAGCTCGGTCGGTAATCCATCGGCCCCCGCCACTTTCTTGTTCTTCATGCGGGCAATTGATATGCGAATTTCTTCATGGTCGGGTAATGGAACATCTATTCCATCGTCATCGATTGGGGAATCGGGTTCGCCATTTCCTGGTGTTGTACTTTCACTGCCATTCAGCAGGTCGGAGAAGTGTTCCCTCCATAATCCAAGTACGCTCTGGACATCCGTTACCAGATTACCTCCTCGGTCCCTACATGATAATGCTCCGGTCTTGAAACCTTCTGTAAATCGCCTCATCTTTTCAGAAATTTTTCGAGCATTACCCATATCGGCCAGCTTTTCAAGCTTTTCATACTCACGCATTTCGGCCTCTTTCTTTTTACGTCTGCAAATGCGTCTCGTTTTCCTCTTCAGTTCTCGATATCTATCCCACCCCGAACGTGTTGTGGTCGATCGCAACGTTGCGAGGTAGGCAGTCTGTTTTCTCTCCACTGCGGAACGACAATTCTCATCGTACCAACTGGTTTTTTGGCGTTGCCGGAGACCAATTGTTTCGGCTGCAGCGGTACGCAGTGAGTTTGAGATGCCGTTCCACAGTTCCCTTATATCGAGATGCTGATGAGTGCTCTCAGAGAGCAGGAGTGCAAGTCGAGTAGAAAATCGTTCGGCTGTCGGTTGTGATTGCAGCTTTTCGACGTCGAACCTTCCTTGTGTTTGTTGACGGGCGTTCTTTGTTGCACAGAGGCGAGTGCGTATCTTTGCTGCTACTAGCTAATGGTCCGAGTCAATGTTTGGTCCTTGGAGCGTACGCACGTCTAAAACACTGGAGACATGTCTTCCGTCTATCACAACGTGATCGATTTGATTGCGCGTGTTTCGATCAGGGGACAGCCACGTTGCTTGATGAATTTTTTTATGCTGGAATCTGGTACTACAGACAACCATATTTCGGGCCCCAGCGAAGTCGATCAGCCTCAGGCCGTTTGGCGATGTTTCGTCATGGAGGCTGAATTTTCCGACTGTTGTGCCAAAGACACCTTCTTTACCCACCCTGGCGTTAAAATCGCCAAGGACGAATTTGACATCGTGGCGGGGGCAGCGCTCATAGGTGCATTCTAGGCGCTCATAGAAAGCATCTTTGGTCACATCGTCCTTCTCTTCCGTTGGGGCGTGGGCGCAAATCAGTGATATGTTGAAGAACCTCGCTTTGATGCGGATTGTAGCAAGACGTTCATCCACCTGGGTGAATGCCAGGACTCGGCGACGTAGTCTCTCTCCCACCACAAATCCAACACCAAATTTGCGCTCCTTTATATGGCCGCTGTTGTAGATGTCACAAGGACCCACCTTCTTCCGTCCTTGTCCCGTCCATCGCACTGCTTGGACGGCGGTGATGTCAGCCTTTAGTTGTATGACGACATCAACCAGCTGGGCAGAGGCACCTTCCCAATTAAGAGTCCGGACATTCCAGGTGCATGCCCTTAAATCATTATCCTTAAAACGTTTGCAGGGGTCGTCATCAAAAGTGCGGTGTCTCATCCGAGGCTCTGTGTTTGTTTTCATTGGGGAGATTTTTTTATGTGGTGGGTTCCAAGCCCGACACACAACCGCAGAAGCGGGCTTCGCCTTCTCACTTTAGCTCTGTTAGCTACCCAGGGGATACTTGGTCTAAAACCGGAAGTCGTGAGCAGCTTGAGTCATATGCAAAAGAATCGTTCCTGGCCACTCCCAAGTGAATGGCAATCAGAAACTTTCCTCACTTGCGTGAACTTCTACATATGACCCCTTCCCCCTGTAGTACATATATTGCTATATTTTTATTAAGATAACACACAAATTTACCCATACATAAAGTTTAATAGAATATCGAAAATCGTCATATATAGTATATGAGGACTGAGGTAATTTCTGAACCGATTTCACTCATTTTCACCACCAAGGTACACTATATTCAAGACTATACGGTCACTTAATTTTGCTAAGATATCTCATATATTAACCAATACATATCTTCGGAATAAAGCCCACCGTATTTTTGAAAAACCTATAATTACATATAATAGCTCCCTTAGATAGAGATGTTATGACCCGATTTTAATAATTTTTGGGACAAAGACACACTATTAGAAGAAAAATATTTCCTCTGAATTAAATTAAGATATCTGGGAGATTTACCCATATTTTCGGTTAAAATTTACCCTTAGCCGCTGAGTTCAACATGTCCAGATATCGCCTTGAAAAGTTATAGTCCGTTTTCGACAATTTTTTCACAAGTGAAGCCAGAGATCATAAACAGTATTTATGTAAAGTTTTATTTCATTATCTTCATTGGTTCCTTATGTATATATTATAAAGTGAAGGAATAGGATGGAGTTCAAAATTGAATTACATGGGAAGTTGTCGTGGTTGTGAACCGATTTCATCCATTTTCCTCACGTGTTATCAGGGTGTCAAGAAAATATTATATACCGAATTTCATTCGAATCGGTCGAGTAGTTCCTGAGATATGCTTTTTGACCCATAAGTGGGCGATGCCACGCCCATTTTCCACTTTGTTAAAAAATCTGAGTGCAGCTTCCCCAGCCCCGGCCCCCGATTTGGGGTCGAGGCCACACCAACTTCCCCAAAAAAATTACATCCAAATATGCCCCTTCCTAGTGCGATCCATTATTCCAAATTTTACTTTTATAACTTTATTTATGGCTTAGTTATGACAATTTATGTGTTTTCGGTTTTCGCCATTTTGTGGGCGTGGCAGTGGTCCGATTTTGCCCATTTTCGAAAGCAACCCTCTCACGGTCCCCAGGAACATGTGTTCCAAGTTTCATTAAGATATCTCAATTTTTAATGTTTCATTGGGGTTGTGTGGATTAAAATACACAGTTTGACATATGATAACTACTAGATCTATATATTTTAAAGCAATGCGGCCATCTTTATTCATACATATACTTTAAGCAAGATTATTAGACCAAGCTTTAGATCTAACTATTTGAATTCGAAATTGTTTGCAAATCATTTCATCCAACAATAGTCCCATTTGCGATCGTAAATATTTCTACTTATACTTTTAAGCAATAAACTAAATACTCAGAGTATTTCAGCACTCTAAATGAAATTGTTCACAGAAATAAAAAAAAGACTGTATAAGTTAATAAGAAGAATTTAACTTTCACTTACATGGTTCTGGGCGATATTGCACAGCAATTGTAAAAAAATAAAAAAGTCATATTTCAAAAAACAATAATTTAGAATATCTTTTCTGGGTCATGCTCATTAAACTTTCTAATCTAACGCAATGGACATTGTCTTGAAAGGCGACAACCAACTTGATTTCTCAGTGATACACATCAGGAAAATAGTGTCACAATGATATGTAAGAGTTGCTCGAAAATATAAATTTGCACATCCTTCTCCGTGACAGCCAGAACATGCAAGAGACAATGAAAATATTTCTAATGGCACTTGGGTGGAAGATGATGAAAACTTTGCTGTTACCAAACACAATAAATAAGAACAGTTTATATGACATAAGACAAAATATGAAATATAAATGCCAAAAATAAGATATGCTCTCGTAACTGTTAAAAATTTAGCACAAATAAACTGAGTTGTACAGATCGTTGAGCAGAGAGCTAAATAACTAGGCAACAACTACTGCGAAACGCTTAGACAAGTCAAGGCTGACTTATGCCTTACGTCATATCAGTTAGAGATGACTTTTATAGTTGCTAGCATTATAACGGTATATATATTTGAGTGCATTTGAACAATTGCTCTCAACTAGTATGCGTGTGTGTCTGTGTGTGCTTCACTCACTGGGGCATCAACTTTTATTCTTTCGCCGGCAATATTATTCACTGCACACGCAGTCAACTTAAGTGAACTGAATTGTAGTAGTAAAGCGAATACAGAGTCCGGATCAGTGAGGTGAAGCGTGCAGTGTTGCCGTGTTGCAGCTTAACGGTACTCTTTGTGTTATTGTTTTTATTGGCTGCGACTTTCGAAATCCCAGTTCAATTTTAACGCTCAGGCAATGATGTCAAGAAAATTCTACGAGCTTATTTACTAGACATCTTTGGCAGTATGCCTCGCCATACCCTGCGCTCTCTCCCTCTCTCTCTCGGAATATGCAGTTGCCGGGTGTATGTGTGTGTGGCGCGTTGGTCGCGAGATTGTTATTGATTGCGATTATGGCAACGATGATGTCAGTCTGTATTATTCTTTGCTCACGCGTACCCACCATTATGAATTATTCAGTTAGGAATATCATATATGTGGGAATTGAGTGTTTTTTCTGCTTCGTGCTTGTGAAGGTCACATTAATCAAGATTTATAGAGTTTAATACTTTTTATATTTTTTCTTCAATTCGATAAGAGAATATTGATTATGTTAAACATATTTCGAATTCGTGCCTTAGAAAATCATCATCGAACAATAAAACCTGGGATCGAGGAAACGCTTTCTAGTATTCCCAGATTTTTGGATACTACTAATACCAATGGATTGGTACAACTTTCCACACTTACAGAGTCATGTTTTATCTTTTGGTAAGTATTTTCAAAGACTGAACAGCTCCAAACACTCTCGTAACCGATATTTATTTCTAGTCGGTATGGAAATACATTAGGAATAACAGGAAAATGTTATAAAAATAAATAATTCTATATTTTTTGGTAACACTTCTCACTGAATTCTTTCAGACCCTTTTAGTGCACTTTATTTCTGCAAGGAGCATAGCGACATGTCTATTGTGGAAATGAAGTACATAACAGCTTTACCCGCTGTCCGTATATGATCTATGATCCATGTTATCTCTAACGCGGCTTTGTCGACCGAGGACTTTCAACCCGCACAGAGGAAATTATGTTGCCTACATGTCGGCGTGTCGATAGAGGGTCTCTGTCAAAACCAGCACCAGGATCGGAAGCGATGGTCCTATCAGTCATTTGTCTTAAACCACCTGATAATAGAATCCAGAAACAGAAATAATGGGACTTTTTCGGAAAATGGCTCATCGGGAAACTACTAGACCTTTGTTCAAATATTTTCCTGACAATGTAAATATCAAATATGTATATCGTGCTCTTTCATATTCGATAAAGGTTTTTATGATTAATGATCATGGTCGTCACTGTACTAAACAAGGGAATAAGCATGTATTATATTACCAACAGATACTTATGTATATCTTCCATGAATATGACTGATATTTTCCATTCATTCAAATAACAGAGCAGTCACGAATACACGCCTCCACAATCTTTGGCTTTTGGATAAATTTTCTAACATATAGATGATATCTAACGATGAGATATTTCAAAACTAAAAATTTCTTAGTTGGGTCCGTTATTAAACAGTGCCAGTTAAGATGTTTTAGTTTACAGAGGATTTTAAAGACGATCGTTAGAAAAAGGAAATTATTATTCTGATTCATATGTTGAATAATCAGAATACAACACTGGAACCATTTTTCATTCAAATAACTTTTAATTTATTTGAGAAGTATGTGAGAGACCTAATAAAATTCAAACCGCAGAGTTTCGACTTGAAATGAACGGAGAGCAGCCAACACGTTGCGTTTTAAAGCAACTGGATTCCACGACATTTTAAAGAACCACGGACCAAACAGATGAGAGTTGTTTAAAATTTGGGTAAATTTTTTTGTAGATCCTTTCATTGTATTAGTACGATCATGTTCAACCCTCATTAATTATATATGTCTCCAATCTCCTAAATTACATAGCAAAGTAACCAAGTATTTTATAAAGGCTAACTGATTTGAACAAGCTTGGTATTTCTAATTAAAAAAACGCTCACGCAGCCGTAATCCCTCAACGCCGTCTGCAGATTGATCAAATGTCAAAGGACAAATATTAGATTGCATTACATTTCAAGGACGATTCCCTTTGCATACATTCAGATGGAAAATGAGAAGGAGAATAATATCAAACTCATTTGTAAGACAGCAACGAGTGCATTAAGCAGCTTAAATGTAGATGTGTTTGTGTTTGTCGCTAAACTTTTCCCACATTTTTTCCGTCACACAGTTTTTGCTTTTCCATTTTTTCTCTGCGCTTTCCACACGGTTTTTATCGTTCGAGCAATTTAAACGACACTCTTGCACATTAGGGAAAATGTTGAACACGATAATATTATATGCACGCTGTGTGAGCGCTGTGCGAATATAATCGTGCTGAGTAAAAATGCACGAAAACACACACAGACACATATGTTGAAGTGTTTGTCTGCAAGTACATTTGCGTCGATTTGGAAATCACGTTGCCACATTTGTTTGTATTTCCATGTGGTTGGCTCCGCGTGTGTAACTACTGTCTCTACACTCACATCCTGTTCACCTGCCAGTTTCCGTATCCGCTTTCCGTTTGTTCCGCTCAAACGTACGCATGCAGCTGCGCAGCGTACATAAACGAGACTTAGTCAACTGCATTTTTCGCATCTACTTTTAACGCTCGCTTCGTGTTGCAATAGCAAATTGTTAGTTTTTTTTTGTTCGTTTGATGTTCAAACGATTTGCATAGTTGTTAGACGCTAAATTATATAAGGGGTTACACATATATAAGATTTTGTCACAAGTTATTATCGGTTTGTTTACCTTATAACGATATAAATGTATATATAATAGCAGCAATATTGTATACTATTGTATAATAGCAAACTTCCCTGTGAGCTGATTCTATATTAAATATACCTTGAAGAAGCTTAATATTTATATCCTTGGAAGGTTTCGATCTTCAAGACTCTCTCGTCGGAACTTAGGCCATTATTAGGCCAATTGTGCTCCCCGAAAGTACCCTAATTAGCATCACCTGAACAACTCGTTCGATTTAACGATGCTTCTGAGTTTTTTCATCCGAGCTGCCCAATTGCTTTTAGATTAGAGTATTGGGAGCCATGGAGGGTATCTCTTCTCAACACTGCATTCTGCCGATTCTATTATACCAAGCCTCTGCAAATGCCTCTTAGAGGTAGGTGCCCGTGATAACCTCTGTGATACAGCTTAGTTCTCTTTTGCTCAAAGTAACAAGTATTTTTGGTCTGTCCAGTGTCAACTTTACCCCATAGTAGTTTAGTAGTACGACCCATGTTCCAGGATCTGAGACGTACCCCTAGCATCCATTGCTTTAGGCAGCGCTAGATAGAACTGAAAGGTCTTGGTCAGTTTAAGGGAACTGCATTCCCAGCTGCCCCTGAGCGGACCAACTCATACGCCTTTTCGTTTCGTTCTATATTTATATGACCGGGTACCCAGATAATTTTAACTGATTTTGTAGTCTATTAATTGCCGCATAATCTGACGCAGTGAGACTTCATGTTGACGCAGCGGATATCCTTAGATGCAGCTTGGCTATTCACAAACAAGTTGATGGACCTGTTTGTTTGGGCGCAAGCCCACCTAGCGCCTACCCTTAGTCCGACAATCTCAGCTTGAAATACGGAGTTGTAGTCGTTTAGTTGTGGGTCTTACAGAAACCGTGACATTACTTGTGGAAAAATTGTCGAGATCGGACTATAACTTCCCCTACCTCTCATCGTTTTATATGTAAAATATAAAATATTATATAAAAATTAAGTGAGCATATTGTCTTGGATATAGTTTACCTTGGTGGTGAAAATGAGTGAAATCTGTTCAGGAATTACCTCAGCTCTCATATACTATATATGATGATTTTCGTTATTCTATTGGACTTTATGCCGAATATATGGGTCGAATTGTGTGTATCTTAATAAAGTTTCGTCATAAAGTACTACTCACCATTCGTATGTACAAATTTGTCCACCCATCACAACCTTCTACAATAAATAAATTTTTTTTCTTTCTGCGTAGTTTTTCATTGAAAATCCATTTATTTTATAAGACATTCTTACATGTTCCACAGTTCATAATTTCCAAGTGCTGAACACACACATATGAGACGGAGTGTATGTAGTGGAAAACCAAAAGCTTCCTGCTGATATTTATTTTCATCGCATTTTCTTATTTGAAACACCATTATTATTCTTTATTCTTTTTTTCTCATGTTCATGAGTACATGAACCACTGATGTCCCTGTGAGTGTATGCAAGTTGTAGTTTCTTTTTCTTGCACTCACGCACCAGTGATCCGTTCAATGTACAATTTTCAAACGCATTTCAGCTTTTTCGTTTCTATTATTTATTTTCCAGCAATCTTTTTACTTTCCCCCTCTCCTCCCGCTCCATATTTACTTTGCACTTTGAATTGCTACAAAGCAGCAATGAAAACTAAATGTTGTAACGCTCGCTTATCTGTACATTTTCACAACGACTGCACAAATGCGCATTCAATGTTATATCAGCAGTGGCAAAGTCGATGAAGAAAAGAATTGGCCAAGCAGAAAATGCTACTAAGCTTGATTCACTCAGCAAAAGCAACTACGGTACATGCAGCACCAACTGGAGGGGGCAACGAGAGTGTGTGTGTTGCAATCGGTTTGAACTTAATGTGTGATTGAAGCTAAAATAATGTAAAAAACACTTAAAAACTGTTGAAGGGAAACAACACCATTGAATTCGAGAAATCGAGGAAATATAAATTAATGGACTTAGAAGACAATTGAATGGACGAAATAAAAAAGAAGTTCGGAATTAATGTTGTTTTTATACTCTCGCAACCTGTTGCACAGAGTATAATAGTTTTGTTCACATAACGGTTGTTTGTGTCACCAAGAAATATAAGAGTTAGATATGGGGTTATATATACATAAATGATCAGGATGACGAGTAGATTTGAAATCCGGATGTCTGTCCGTCCGTCTGTCCGTCCGTCCGTCTGTCCGTCTGTCCGTGCAAGCGATAACTTGAGTAAAAATTAAGATATCTTAATGAAACTTGGAACACATGTTCCTTGGCACCCTGAGGAGGTTGCTTTCGAAAATGGGCAAAATCGGTCCACTGCCACGCCCACAAAATGGTGGAAACCGAAAACCTATACAGTGTCATAACTAAGCCATAAATAAAGTAATGAAAATGAAATTTGGAACATAGGATCCCATTAGGGAGGGGCACATTTGGATGTAATTTTTTTGGAAAAGTAGGCGTGACCCCGCCCCCAAATAGGTTTTTTGTATATAACTCGCAAACCAATAAAGCTATATAAGCCAAACTTTCTGCAGTAGTTTCTTTTAGCCATTTCTTAATACAGTCCAAAAATGAAAGAAATCGGATAATAACCACGCCCACCTCCCATACAAAGGTTAGGTTGAAAATTACTAAAAGTGGGTTAACTCCCTAACGAAAAACGTCAGAAACACCAAATTTTACATAAGAAATGGCAGAAGGAAGCTGCACTGAGATTTTTTTACAAAATGGAAAATGGGCGTGGCGTCGCCCACTTATGGGTCGAAAACCATATCTCAGGAACTACTAGACAGATTTCAATGAAATTCGGTATATAACACTTTCTTGACATCCTGATGACACGGGTGGAATATGGGCGAAATCGGTTCACAACTACGTCTACTTCCCATATAACTCAATTTTGAATTCCATCTGATTCGTTCACTTTATAATGTATTCATAAGAAACCAATGAAGCTAGCGGAATAAAACTTTACACAAATACTGTATTTGAGCTGTGACATCACTTGTGGAAAAATTGTCAAAATTGGACCATGACTTTTCAAGGCCCCTGATATCGAACATGAAGAACTCAGTGCCTAAGGTTAATTTTTCACCGAAAATATAGGTAAGTCCCTCAGATATTTTAATGTAATTCATTCCCTCTGCATTTTTTTCTTATAACAGTTTCTCTCTGTACATGAAATGGTAAAAATCGGGTCATAACTTCCCCCAGATCCCATATACCTAATTATAAGTAATATTAAATTAAGTGAGCGTAAAGTCTTCGATATATTGTATCTTGGTGGTGAAAAAGAGTGAAATCGGTTTAGGAATTACCTCAGTCCCCATATACTTTTTATGATGATTTTCGTTATTCTATTGAATTTTATGCAGATTATATGGGTCGACTTGTGTTATCTTTATAAAATTACTAGCAGACCCGGCCACACGTTTTTGTGGCTAAGGTATACATTAAATTAAGTTGGTCCAATCTTGGCTTCGGCGACGATATTGATTACTCGAGGTTGATTTATGTTACGCAGCATGATTACAACTCACACTACTTTTAATTGCAAAGTACAGGCAATTTTAAATAGTTTGGGATAATTGACTACGTCATACTGGTTAGTAGCTGTGTCAACTCTTTTGGACCGAAATTCTAAATTGTCGCATTAAGATCATCGATATTTTTTTTTTACCACCAATATAGGTCATTCAATCAGTCATTTATGGTTATCATATTGAGGTTTCATGTCAGGAAAACTTCTCTTTCGAGTCAATGAAGTGAAAGAAATCTGTTGGAAATGCTATTAATCCATCGAGGTGTCAACTGCCAACTATTTCTACAATCGCAATTTGGTATTGTTGCAAAAACACTCATATGTTAGTTGTTAATTGGCGATTCTTTATGTGTCGCCACAAATTAAATGATTTTAGGCATGCGATAACCCGTCAGTAACAGTTGATCCAGGAATAATTGGCGTAAATCACATACTAACAGAATCCTGGCTCCACCAAAAACGTTCATCGACAATCCAGATCTGTTAAAGTCCTGTGCAGTACCTCCAACGACTTCTTGAATATTTGGAAAATTGTCGTTAAAGCGCTATTTTTGACGATTTTGCTGACTGGTGTTTCGTTCATTTGCAATTTAGGAGTAATTTCAAGGCCGAATGTGCCGTATGTTTGCCTACTAACAGGTGCCAAGTCGCCCCTATTCCCGTTAACCTTGGTGGTGAAAATGAGTAAAACTGGTTCTGGAATTACATCAGCCCTCATATACTATACATGATGATTTTCTATTGGACTTTATGTCGAATATATACGTAAAATTGTGTGTTATCTTAATAAAATTACATCAATAAATTGTGAGAGTATAAAATGTTCGATTGGACCCGAACTTAGCCTTTCCTTATTTGTTACAAATTGTTTTGGGCTATCGACACAACCTTATACAATTGAACAATAACAAAAATATTTTAACAAAGCAACAATGACAACCTTCAAATTATAATTTTTTGTTTTCTCTTTTATATTTTTCTTGTCAACTCGAATAAAATTCTCTTATTATTATCTTCCTCGCAATTTTTCCATATTTACTCACTTTCTAATCTTTTCTGGCCTTCCACGAATATTTCAAGACTAAAATTAGCCAGATCGGTTTGGCCGTTCTCGTCTCTCGGCACAAACGAAAAGCAATTCATTTTTATATTATATTATTATCAAGCGACAATTTTTTTTTAATTCCGCACAGGACCATTCAAAAATTTCAAAATTTTTAACTCGTGATATCTTTTGAATGGAATGTCAGAATCTAATAATTCAAAAAGTTATATAAAGGTTTTGAAGCGATCTTAAATAATAATCATTTATTTCGATATGGATTAATACTAAGGTATAAATAAAGAGCCTTTTCAAGTAGTGGTATTTTAATTATTTTTTTTATATAAAATCGTTTATTGTGACAAAACTATAATAGTTAGAGATATGATGTCGCGTCGTTTTTTGTAGAATGATAAGTTCTAGTAGCACATCACTTTGTTATATCTTCAATCGTTTTCGCTGCATTTGCGATTAAAGAGAGTTTTTTGGTATTTTTTTACATTATTGGAGTTTTGGTAAGGAACCCTATTTTTTTTAACTAAATATAGCCTATGTCACGCAGGGATAGTATAGCTTTTCAACGGTGAAAGAATTTTTCAAATCGGTTCAGTAGTTTCGGAGCCTATTCGAGACAAACAAACAAAAAACAAACCTTTCCTCTTTATAATATTAGTATAGACATCAATAAATTGCGAGAGTATAAAATGTTCGGTTACACCCGAACTGAGCCCTTCCTTACTTGTTATGATAAGCATTGAAGACGCTCGCCAGAACAATAAAACTATTTTAAACAAAAATCAAATATAATAGAGACGGAGAATTAAATTCTGCTAGAATGAAAGGTTATACTCCGTATTTGCATCGGATCAAAGGAGAAGAAAACCTTTTTAAGGGGGTATTCTGGTGTAGAAGCGTAAATTTTAGGTAATTTTTGAAAGGTCGTAAAAAAAAGGCAATTAATATTTTTACTATCCATTTTTTTATTGGTTGTTTATTAACATTCAAAGAATAAAGAAAAAAATTAAAAACTAAAAACAGTGAAAAATTGAATAAATTATGAGCTGACGGAGTGGGGGCTTTTGAAAAATTTTCACGTGACCGTACCCATGATTTCGACCCTCCTAGCAATCTGAAACCAAAAAAAAAAAAAATTATTAATCAAGAATAATGTCGCAATATCCGGAACTAGGGAAAAGTTTGAAAAAAATTTTATAACAAAATGGCGACTGTTTAAAAAAAATTTTTTTTTTCGACCACTTTTTTTGACTGTTTTGAATTTTTTAAAAATAGTAAAAATGAAAATTTGGGGATGGGCCTAGTTCCAGTTCTAGAAAAGCCAATAAAGAAGAGTCCATAAAAATTTCAAGTAAATCGGTTCAGTAGAACCTGATTAATCGTGGGTATCGTACCGAAAAACACAGTTTTGAGAAAAAAACTAAAAACAGTGAAAAATTGAATAAATTATGAGCTGACGGAGTGGGGGCTTTTGAAAAATTTTCACGTGACCATACCCATGATTTCGACCCTCCTAGCAATCTGAAACCAAAAAAAAAAAAAATATTAATCAGGACCGATTGAACACATACGCAGTTTCGGGTAAGTTTAAAGTTTAAGTTTATGCCAGGTCAGAAAAATGCTTATATCTCCGAAAATAATTTAAATTTTGAAAAATCCTCTCGTATACATATTCTTGAATAGTTAAACTTTGAAAATATGAAAAAAAAATGTGTCGTTTTTTTGGAATATCTAGACCAGAATACCCCCTTAATATCTTAATATAATTTTTTAATACCAAATATCATACGATTCGAAATATATTTCATTTCTAAGAGAAAAATTACCTATATTGAAATGTCACAAATGGATGTAAGAAAATCCTAATATTAATTATATTGAGGCTAGAGGATGCATTGCCCGATTTTACTTGTTTTTAGCGCAGAGACACACTATTAAAAGAAAATATTTTTTCAGAATTTCTATAAAGTACCTATATATATATATATATATATGAGGCCTTGAAAAGTTATAGTCCAATTTCGAAAATTTTTCGAAGATCATTGGCACACTTTCAATGTAGTATTAGTGCAAAGCTTCATTCCGATATCCTAATTGGTTCTTGATTTATATATTGTGAAATGAACGAATCTGATGGCATCCAAAGTTGTGTTATATGGTACGTAGGTGTGATTGTGGACTTATTTTAATATCCAGAATTAGAAAATTATACGTACCAAATTCAGTTGAACTAAGTCGAGGTGGGCCAAGCTCTTTTTCCTAACAAAATTTCATCCAATATGTCCCTTTGTACTGTGATCACTCTTCCAAAGTTTACCAGATTATTTTTGGCTTAGTTATAACACTTCATAACTAACTTTTTCGGTAAACACCATTTTGAATTTCAATTTGAAATACTAGTATATAACTTCATTGCTTGATTAGTTTTAGGTGTTACAAACAACATTCCAGTATCCCAAATGAATCACTATATAATCTATATGATTCGCTGAATTTTGCACGTTTGTATTGGTTTAGAAAATCTTGACGAGCGATGTTGAGTTGGCTACTGCGGCATCCAATGATATTGGCTTGGGAAAGTTCGCTACTTGGAGAATCAGGATTTGACTTCTTTAGACTACATTTTGTAGATGCATGTGATGCAAGGCTTTGCTTATAACTCAGCTATGCTATATGGTATTCATAAGATGCAGTCAGATGTATTAAACAAATTTTATTCCCCTAAAGAAGCATCCATTATATAATTAAGTAAATATTTCTTGCAACACCAACGTAAATAAACTCAAATTAATTTTTAGCAACGACCACGTAAATTTACATAGCCTTGGGCGCCCTCTTCTAATATTTATAGAAATTTCATTTTATTTATAAATACAAATTTTGTAAACAATAATTAATTCAAATCATGTTCCACCTACTTGCACCGCCACACAATAGAGTGTACCCCTTCAGTCATTAATTCTAAAGACCACCCTGTGTGGCGTGAAAATCTCTGTTTTCAGTTTTTTGGCAGCATCTCATTTATGTATTCCATATGAGTTAGTTTTTGGGCACAGGAAGCGTAACTGTGAACGAATTTGTGTCATCTACATATGCCGCATTTTTAGCGAGCGGGTACTTATAATTCCGCATGAGCAAATTAAAAGACAAACCCCTGAAAATTTTGTAAAGTTGCTGCCGACAAAAGCGAATACACAAACAGGCTAAAATTCATTGGGGCTACGCGAGTAAGAGGGTGAATTGGACGAATATCGTACTTGCAACGCGAACACCCCTCACCCCACAACGACACATGTTCCTGCACATATGCCTTCATTTTGCACACATAGATTACGCAGAGAGTACACGGCGACTGCAACAACAGTCCGAACACCTCAACCTCAATAACCGCTACATGCAACGCTCTGGTTTATATTCGCTTTGCGGTTTTTTGTGTTGGAAAGCTGTTCGTGATGGCGCTATTGCCGCTGCTTCGATGGCGGCTGCTGCTGTTGTAAAAGTCGGCTGCTGGTGCTGATGATAATTATGATGAAGCTGTTTTTGTTGTTGGTGTGGCCAAAAATTTCGGTGAAGTGTTCGCAGAGATTGCGCCGAAAATCCTCTTTAATTTTCAAATACCCAATTTTTCACAAGTTTTCAACTTACCGTTAGCGTTTTTTTTGCAGTTTTAGCGCACTTTTTTTAGCGCCGCAGTTTCAATTCGCGATTAGCAGGCTTTTCGCTGCCAGACGCACACAAATGCGTATAAAACAGGAGGAAATCAAGCGTTGAGTGCACAGTAGTCGAGAGTGTGCCCATTCAGATTGTCTTTTTAGTGAACTAAATAATTCGCAGAACAGTTTTTATAATAATTGAACTATTGAATCAAGTGTTTATTAGTTGTGTTTTTTTTTTTGATTAATTAAATTACGAAATACAAAAGTAATACTTACTAGATGTTTCATTCCATTTCCCTCCTTTCAAATGTAAATGTCATATATGAGCTTCACGTATCTTATGTATCTTGATCTGATTCCAGAAAATGAAAACTCGTAATAATTATCAACTTTTCCAAATTTATGGGACTTAGGGCGAGTTAAGTCGTACCAGCAAAACATTCGGTTATTTGGAATTATTTGTGGAAAATCACGACTATTTGTGGATGATACCCTCATCATTGCTACAAGTTTTAATTTTGAGTTAAATAAGATTTAAAGTCAAATTTTTTAAGTTTGGAAAGTAGTACAGTTTGTAATCTATACAAATATTATCAAGATGAAGAGTTTGTTTGTTTGTTTGTTTGAACGCGCTAATCTCCGAAACTACTGGTTCGAATTGAATAATTCTTTTTGTGTTGGATAGTCCATTTATCGAGGAAGGCTATAGGCTATAGAGCATCAGGAGCGAAGAAACAGTGGTAAATGTGTAAAAAACGGGGGAAATTATTTATCTTTGAGGGCTTCCGTTCCTTGCGCTGCGAAAGCGGTTCAAGATTAGATACGCTAAGGATCGAGAACGGTTGGACCATTCTTGATGAAATGTTCAGAGGTTGTTCGTTGTGGATCTTGGAAGGTTTAGTCGGAAACGTGTAAAATTCCAAAAAGTGACTTTTTTCCATACATTTTTTTTTTCAATCTATCTATGAAACAATTCGGAAAAGTCGGAAATTGGCAAGTGGCAACAGAGAATTCAGAATTGCAAATGAACGGTGATATCTACAATGAAGCATTGAAATTCATATGCCATCACCAAATCGTCAAATTAGATATGTACTGAATCGTGCATACGACAGAATAACTTTGGAACAACAAGTATAAAGAAATGTTCCATTATTTAATGAGCAGCAATAGACAACCTATGATGAATTGAAGGCTGTCCATGATTAAAATGGTGGACTTTTATTTCTTGGTACGCACGGTGGAACTGAGATCCTGATTGATTCTGATATCATTGATTTTGGCAACAATACGATCTCAAATGGCATTACGTTGGCTCTCGCATCTACTGGAATTGCAGCAACGCTACTTGAAGTTGGAAGAACGGCACATTCGACACTGTAGCTTCAGTTAAACATGCAAATCTATGAAACATCTATGAGATGAGAGCAATTTCCTAGAAGCACTTGACAGAACAATGAAAGATCTGTGGAATAATAATCGTCGCTTTGGTGGCGTAATGATGATTGGTTGAGTGCACGCAGATTTTTAACTGCCAAAAATACCGATGTCGATGATTTAATCTATACGACTTAAAGTCAACCTCCGGGAGATTTGTGTTTATACACATCGATCGATCATTTTGAAAATGAAGACGAAGCTGTGAATTATCCAGTGAAATTTCTAAATGCTTTGTCATTTATTATGCTTCGCAATCTTCAAGCAACTATCGAATAATGTAATAGTTGCAAGAATTTTTTAAAGGGACTTACAAAAGGGCAGAATGCTTGATTCCACGAATTTCTTTGAGTTCTAACGATTTGCCATTTCAGTTCAAACGTATTCAGTTTCCAATGGGACTTGCATTTGGGATGACAATCAACAGGTCTCAAAGACAGTCGCTGGAGGTGTGTGGCATAAATTTCATTCACGAGTTGAAAAATCATCTTCTCTGTACATTTACACACCGGAACAGAAAACAAAAAATGTTGTTTATTAAGCTGAGTTACATTGAAAAAAAAAATTTAGAAAAATCGCCAATAAATGTTTTCCAACACTATACGAATTCAACTTTGTTTTCAAAAAAAATAATTTTTAATATTTTCACATCGTGATAGAATAGTGAAACTTTACTACGTTATTCATTCTAGCATTATAATTATATACAAGTGGAGACACCACAAAAAGGTATTTTCTTCAAAAGACACAAGAATTGATTTCGCAGTTATCGGACAAATGTTATTTGAGAGAAAAATGTTGAGTGAATTTAAGATCTGAAATTTAAGTTTTTTGTTTTAAAGTTAAAAATTAATTCCGAGTTTTTATGAATCACAATTTTTGTTGACAAAATGCTGCTGATACCAAAAAATTGCTTAGTGAAATTATTATTGCGGCTCTGCGCTAGGTAAAATGACTGAAACAGAGGTGACGAAACCTGCAGAAGTCAAATAGAGATAGTTACGGACGAGGACACAAAATAATTTTGATTAGCCGCAAAAAGGAATTGATTGAAATACTTAACATTCTAAAGATACATATGAAAGGGTGTTCTGAACATTATCTGTAAATCAAACTGATGATATCATAAAGTACCAATTTTTGGTGTGAAAAGAGATTAAATAAAGCTCCAGTCACTGTACAGTTCACTCGGCAATCATGCGAATTAAATGCAAGCTGAGGACCGAGTTGAAAGTGAAAGATACAAGAGTCGGCTGTCAAGGTTATGTAGTATATATTTTAAAATTCGTTTGAAATAACTTTCGTTCAATGCGACTATTTTAAAGAATCACATTTAAATAATCATAAAGTGTTTTTTGATCAATACAATGTACATTTCAAAAAAATCAATGAGAACGATGCGGAAATTGCAATAACCGGCCTTAGACTTGCTTTCGTATTCTTCGGATATAATAAACAGGGACTTATTCCTAATTTCTATTCTCAGAGAATGATCGCTGGAAAGAAATTTAAAATAAAGTAACAAATAATAATCGAACCACAGACTTATTTCGAAGAGAAAGCTAATCGTACTACAAAGCTAATATCGACAAGTTTGAGGATTGAGGATTTCTCTCGCAAACTCCTAGTGCCTAGTCTCATCGGATGTTGACATCGTCCACTCTTCTGCTCCATAAAGTAGGATGGGAATGATGAGGGACTTGTAGAGTTTAGTTTTTGTTAGTCGAGAAATGACTTTACTTTTCAATTGCCTACTAAGTCCATATTCACCAGTTGGCAAGAGTGATTCTGCGTTGGATTTCAACGTTGACATTATTATTATGTATACGAAATTATCTACAACTTCAAAGTTATGACTGCCAACAGTGACGTGGGAGCCAAGACACGAATGCCTAAATTGCCTTTTATATGTTCTTTATCATTTCAACCAAAACTTAAGCAAACAAAGTCTTAATTTTTTCCCAAAACTCTTCTGAACACAAACCACTGTAACTTCACTCACTTGTGTACCACTAAGCTATGCCACTTCAAATGTATGCCAATCTTCCACGGCTGACTGCCGACACGAGAGAGCCTGCGAACATAATCACTTAAAATCGCGCACAAAAACACACCGTTAGTGCATACCTGCATATGCATGTGTGTATATATTTTATATATATCCTGCAGAGTACACGAAATTTGTGGCACAATTCATACAATTGCTAAAAATTGAGAGAAAAAGCACAAACACTGCGCTGCTGCCTCCACTCATATCGCGTCGCTTTCAAAATGCCTGGCACTCCAGCGAAATTCATATGTCTCGCCCTAACATGCAATTTGAATTTGAAACTGGCTCAATGTATGCGTTTATGATTAAAGTGAATACCACTTTATAACTGGGTGTGTAGTTGTTGAGTTTGTTTGCAGCGTTTGAGGCATGAATAACTCAACAGCGCACTGCACGTTTATCATTACTCAGCAAATGGTGGGCAGACATCTTGGGTTTCTATAGATATAAATTGTGTGTGTATTTGTAAGTTTATCTAGGTATTTATGTAAGCGTGTGTGTGTTTGTTACATGATAATGAAGAACGTATCACATTATATTTATTATTAATATGGCAATACTAGCAAGAGGTTCGGCGGATATTGTATGAAAGCTGGCCTACCCCATGTGCAACGGCAGCATCTGTATGAACATCGACATAACTACAGTGGTTGGGAAAATATATGTGTGTATGTGTAGGAGCATAAATATTTATATACAACTGATAATCCTTTTCAGCTACAGCCACATTAACCTGCTGCCTGTAGTTGTAGTTGTTGTTATATATTTGGCATCTATTTCATTTTATTTGCCATAAGTGTTACATATTTTACATTGTGCTGACTTTACGAGTGTGTGTTAAACATGCAACAAAGTTGTTAATTAAAAGTGTATATAAATAGTGGCAGGAATGCGGCCACATAATGTGAAGAGCAATATTTTTTCCGGATTTTTTGTTGCAATTAAATATATACACATATATGCTGCCATATTTACAAAAACATAAATCTATATATGTGTGTGTAAATAATCATAAAAATGCTCTGCTGCATATTAGCACACTTCCAAACACACACAAACACATACACATGTCAGTGGCTTATGTTTGTGTCAGAGACAGTTGCATGCAACACCTTTAACACGCTCTGTGCCTGCTGTGGTGCACTTAGCAACCACTCAATTTTCCGTTTGAGTTATTAAACAGCACATGGAGGAACTTCAGAGTTTCTTGAACTCGTTGAAAATTGTGTAAAACGAAATGAAATTGCAAGAACTCAACAAAGTAAGAAAAATACTGAGTGAGTTTATTAAACTTGTGTCGAGAAATTAAAAATAAAACTGCTTTCTTAATTAAGAAATTAAATTTATAAGCAAGTGAAAGAGACTAAAGTAGAGGTCAAGAATGCGGCTAAAATATTGGACAATCAGTTATGAATAATGTTGTTGCATACTTTTAGGCCCAATAAATGTCTTAAAGTTGAAACAAAGCTGCATGGAAAGCTTAAACAACCCAGCAGGAAATTAACATAAGTATAAGAATGAATTTCAGATGATATTTTAATCAAATCTATTAAGAGCGGAAATTTATGTAAGTTTTAAAAAGATGTATACTCTGATAGTAATATGGGACCAATGTTGGATTCAATACTTCCTCGTTGTTATTTGATAACACTTAAATAAAACCTTATGTTGTTAATTTATAGCAGTTCACCTTTATTTTGCTGTAAGAAGAAGAAAATGGATATAAAATGTTTTTTATAAGATCACAGATAAATAAGGACTATTATTTACAATTTATCCACCGATTTAACTTAAAGTTTTTTTTGGCACATCGAGTCTAGGCCTTCGTTAAATCTCATAATGAAGATATAGTATAAAGATAACCATACTATTGTAAGATTTAGTTAGAACTAGTACAAAAGACATGCAAAGCAATAGATATAAAGTGTGATAAGTAATATATTCCATTAGAAGCAGGGACTTCAAAAATTTTCTCGTTTAAAAAATTCTTATATAGTCTAAAAAAGAAAAAACAAGTAAGTGCTAAGTTCGGATGTAACCGAACATTTTATACTCTCACAATTTATTGAAGAAATTTTATTAAGATAACACACAATTTGACCCATTTATTCGGCATAAAGTTGAATAGAATAACAAAAATCGTCATATATAGTATATGAGGGCTGAGGTAATTTGTGAACCGATTTCATTCAATTTCAGCAAGGTACACTATATCCAAGACTATACGCTCGCTTAATTTTGCTTTTAATATATCTCACATATTAACCAATACATATATGCGGAATAAAGCCCACCGTATTTTTGAAAAACCTATAATTAGGTATCTGGGAGCTAGGAGATGTTAATAATTTTTGGAACAGAAGACTAGTAGTTAGAAGAAAACAATTTCCTCTGAATTACATTAAATTATCTAAGAGATTTACCCATATTTTCGGTTAAAATTTACCCTTAGGCGCTGAGTTCAACATGTTCGATATCTGGGGCCTTGAAAAGTTATAGTCCGTTTTCGACAATTTTTTCACAAATGAAGCCAGAGATGATATGCACTAATTGTATAAAGTTTTATTCCGCTATCTTCATTGGTTCCTAATGTATATATTATAATGTAAAGGAATAGGATGGAATTCAAAATTGAGTTATAAAAAAAGTCTTCGTGGTTGTGAGCCGATTTCGCCCATTTGTTGTCCTTTGTATGGGAGGTGGGCGTGGTTATTATCCGATTTCAACTATTTTCATGGTGTGTGTGTGGTGGGGTACGTAAGAGAATCGACTGCAGAAAGTTTGGTTTATATAGCTTCATTGATTTGCGATATATATACAAACATACGATTTGAGGGCGGGGCCACGCCCACTTCCCCAAAAAAATTACATCCAAATATGCCCCTTCCTAGTGCGATCCTTTATTCCAAATTTTACTGTTATAACTTTATTTATGGCTTAGTTATGACACTTTATGTGTTTTTGGTTTTCGCTATTTTGTCCAACCATGGCCTAACCCTCTCACGGTCCCAAGGAACATGTGTTCCAAGTTTCATTTAGATATCTTAAATTTTACTCAAGTTATCGCTTGCATGGACAGACGGACGGACAGACATCCGGATTTCAACTCCACTAGTTATTCTGATCATTTATATATTTCTTGGTGACACAAACAACTGTTATTTGAACAAAACTATAATACTGTCTTAGCAACTTTCACCTCCAAAACTCTAATTTCAACGGCTTAATAGGCTTTATACTCTCGCGAAACGTTGGTTCGGATGATAGGATGAATAATTTCCAAATGTCCGCATTAACTAAAACGAAAATTGGGATATCTTGTTGAAACAGATCCGACTGATAATGCTAAAATATATCCTTATATCCTTTGAAAACAACCTTTTGAGGCCTACTTTAATAAAGGTATTTTTTAATGTTGTTTTTTAATTATTTACCTTTAAATGCAATATATATGTGGTTTCCCATATGTTGTAAAATGTTCCGAATAATTAAAAACGGATTTATTTTATATTATAATGTGATTTAATTTAATTCAATGAAATTGTGTTTGTTTATATAATGAATATTTAAAGATATTTATTACAATCAAAATAAAGTGTAAGTATTTCTCGTCGTCTACGTCGATAGGTGCGTACGGATACACGTCTTCCAGAAAACTTTCTGTCGTGGCTGCATACTCATGTTCGAAGACGCTGGTCTTCCGAAAATGGATTTTGGAGTTGCTCGAACACACAGATATGATATTTTACGTAAAAGGATTTTCAGGGTTACCAATCCCACATACATATATTTTAATAGGTATAAAAATAGTCGAAACTGTGTATACTTTACCGAACCCGCGTACACCAAATATGAATACTTTACTATTCTTTTATATATACAGAGGTAGTCAAAATTATTTACACATCGGACGTTTTTTTTAAGTTTCACACAAAAAGCTTTCGCTTGTTGTTGTTGTTGTCGCAGGGGAACAAAATGCTATGTTGTTGTAAACCTTGATCTATTCCTGAGCGAATCAGTTTGGCTAGAATTGCCAAAACTATGGCGGAGAAATATGCAAATGAACCGAAGACCCGCAATAGTCAAAAGTATTTACACACAACATGAACTCTATTATCCTGTTCTTATTTAATGATAACTTTAAAATTTTAATGTTCAGTATAAGTTCCTATTCTAAGGCGATAAATTCATAATTGGTTACATTACCATTGGCATCAATAACAGCCTGCTTTATGGTCCGAATTGATTCAACCCAATTGTGCGCTAAGTTAACTGTTAATTTAGACCAAATGTCGGTAATTTCGGCGTTTTCGGTTATTATTATGGGTCAAAAACCATATCTCAGGAAACACTCAACCGATTTCAATGAAATTCGGTATATAGAATTTTCTTGACACCCTGATGACACGTGTGGAAAATGGGTAAAATCGATTCACAACCACGTCAACTTCCCATATAACTCAATTTTGAATTCCATCTTATTCCTTCACTTTATAATATACCAATGAAGATAGTGTAATAAAACTTTACACAACTACTGTATGTGATCAGTATCAGATCATAACTTGTGAAAAAAATTAGAAATCAGGCTATAACTTTTCGAAACCCGGATATCGCTGAATTCTTCAGCGCCTTCAGGTAAATTTTCACCGAAAATATCGGTAAATTTCTCAGATATCTTAATTCAAATCAGATGGAATCTTTTTCTTCTAATCGTGTGTCACTGTACCAAAAATCGTTAAAATCGGTTCATAACTTCCCCTAGCTCACATATACCTAATTATAGGTTTTTCAAAAATACAATGGCTTAATAGTGAAATCGGTTCAGGAGTTACCTCAGCCCTCATATACATACTATATATGATGATTTTCATTATTCTATTGGACTTTATGCCGAATTAATGGGCCAAATTGTGTGTTATCTTAATAAAATTACATCAATAAATTGCGAGAGTATAAAATGTTCGGTTCCACCCGAACTTAGCCTTTCCTTACTTGTTAAATTTTATTTTTCTACATTCCGCTTTCCGAATGTTCCGAAAATAGTATTATTAGTCATACATACATATAACATTTCTAGTTTCAATTACTTCAAAGCAACTAAGTAAATATTGAAACTTCGATATTATATGTACTTGGCTTTCAAGCCCTTTCATTGCTGTCAAACACCATTTAAAATCCTTTTAACCTTGACAGCTCTTTTAAGAAAAAAATATTCAAAACCAACGTCCATTTCGCTGTGCCATTAAAGGGAGGTCCTCGGCCTTGCACCAAATAGCAGCTACTGTTTTCCTATTAGCTGACACTTAACAATCGTCCACGTGCCAGCGACACTGTCAATAACAGTGACAATGACAGTCGACAGCTGACATGGTCAGCGAGTGCGATACGCAAATGTGAATGCCGAGCAAACATAGAACACAGCACCAGCGGCTGATACCAATTTCAGCTTCAGTTTCAGTTAAATCAGTGAAATATACGAAATTTCATTAACTCAACTGAGGTCAGCTGCCGAGCACGCGTTGCGTTGCCGCCGCCGGGAAATTCGTTTTAGGCACAACGAATGGAACAATCCTCCTTATGCGTTCGCATCGGCATTTCGGCGTTAAGCAAGTGTCAGCGGAATGCAGCGAAGCTTTATGGTTGGCATGTTAAGTTGGCCATTTATCAATTGTCGCGCTGGCCGCCTGGTGGCCTGGTGACTGCCACCGAGCAGTTAGAGAGTGGAATCAACACGGAAATAGAATTGTAGATAGTGAGACGGGAGGAGGTTGGGCATATAGGCGCTGCTTAGTTTTTGAAATACCGAGCGCGTAATCTGACCAATTGACAAATATTTGGTAAACAAATAAACAAATAAGGAAATTGGAAATCGTTTACATTGGAACCATTGCGAATTGATCACAAATTAAAATTGAAATTTAATTTAATCAAAAGGATAGACTATGAAGGCAGTAATCACAGAACTTCTTAAATTTTCATCGAAAAGTTCTGTATAGTGTGTGGTAAAGGGCTGAAGGAACCCCTTATAGCTATGGAAATAGCAGCACCGAGTTGTATTGAAATATTATTACTGAAATAACTCAATTTAAACTGTCTCGGAGAGACACAGTGGATGAAACCTTAAAGTATCAATTCTCAGCTTCAACATGTGCAACATGTTACAAGAATACACCCGTTGGTAATGAACAACATCTATAAGACTTCATTTTAGGTGAGAGGTATAGAAATATAAACTAGCACAACCTGTTCTCAGCATTTGCAGAGTATGATTCTCCTTGCATACAAATTTCTGGCAATGGGAAAGCCATTTTCAATGCTCCACAAACGGTGCTAAATCAACAAATGTCGGTGGCAAATAGCTATGCTGACAATAAACACGCTTTTGAGGTAATGAAATGCGCAAAGACGCTCACGACTCATTACACCCGCCGCAGCCCGGGTCGGTTGGTTCTTGACTTTAATTTGCATTCACATTTTATAAACATTCGACTTTTTACGACGCTGCATAAAACGCAAATCTATGGGCAGTGGCGCACGCAGGAAAAAAATTTGGGGGGGGTTTTAGGTAAAAAAACAATGTTTCATTATTTTATTCACAAATTGAAGTCTAATCTTCTTTTATTTTGGGCCATAACATTTAAAATCTCTTCCTCCGTCACGTCTATATCTCTATGGATATTCAAGAGAGCCATTCCGTTCAGGCGTGCTTCTCCAGTTTTATTTCTTAAATTTGTTTTAAGCCTGCGAAGTGAGGAAAACGAGCGTTCACTTGAAGCGACAGATATAGGGATTGTTGCTCCAATCTTTAAAAAACGATGCACTGTTTTGAAAATTTTTGCATCGCAACAATTCAACGCGTCTAAAAAAGTTTTGGATCTCTTTGTTAGATTTAACCAGTTCCTGAAAATATATTCAAAATTTTAGTTAGAAAATATAATCTGAAGAAAAGATTTTTAACCTTTTCCACATTCTAAATTCAGCAACGAAATCATCCGGATCTTCTACATCAGCGGACCATTGCTTTTCTAAAACACGAACAGTCTAGGGCATCTCAATAACGTCAAGATTTATGCATTTATTTGGCAAAATGTTTTCAATTTTGGAAAGCAGCTTGATTTGGTCCAAAAAATGATCTAAAAACGGTATATAAATTGATCTGCGGTAATATTCTTCCGGTTCGCCTTCATAATTGTCGCGATTAGTTTGCCGTTTCGCCAAACGCGGAATTTTGATTTCTAAATCTAATTCTGCGGCTATTGTTTTAACTGATTCAGAAATTAGTTTAAACGATTGTTCAGAATCCTTACGCATTTCACTAATTTCAGCATACAAATTATTTGCATAAGCAACGCAGCTGCTCAAATCACAGTCTATTTGCTGCAAACATAGGCTTATGTGTTTTGATAATGCAAAAATTGGCTTTAGTATCGCCATAGCAATCACAAATTGAGGTGATTGGATTGCAGTCAACAAAGCATGTGGCTTTGATAAATCACTTCTTAAATTTTCAGTATCAAGCTCTTCCAACGCTGTACAGATCAATGGGAATAAATCGTTAAAAAAAGAAAGAGATTCTAAATGCTCCACCCAACGTGTTTCGCAGAATTTAAGTAACCTCGCTTGCTTTGAGTTTGGAAAGGATTCAAGAATAAGATTTTCGAGCAGTGTGCCTGCTTTAGTTGACATCCGAAAAAGATTTACGGTCTCTTTCATGGAACCAATACAATTTCTTATGGCAGGTATTTTGCAAGTCGTTGCGATGGCTAAATTTAAGCTGTGATTAGCACAGTGCACATAAAGAGTTACAATGATTAATACGAATGCAAAAATATAAGGAAAATGCAAAAACGGCACAAGAACAAAACACACGTACGCACCAAGAATGATAGAAGACAAGATTTCGACAGTCTGAAGCGTTCACGACCCACGAATGGGAATAGGCAACAGAAGAATTGTCAAATGGAAAACGGAAATGTGAAACATAGTGAACCAAATTGAATAATGTGCAGATAAAATATCACAATGAACGTAATTCTTAAAATCTTCATTTATAAAATGATCCAATATAATCATGCATATTTATAATTAAAATTATATGTTTTGTTACAAAAAGTTCGCCATTTTGCCAACTTTTTTGTTGGTTGGAAAAGTGAAAAAAATTCTTTATAGACGACTTGTTTGTACTATTGTTGTTTAATTCCGCCATTGCGGACTTCTTTTTCAAGTTAATACATTTTTCAAATAGAATTTTAAATAATAATTATGCACTAGCCTTGACTTCAGCTCTTTGTTTTGGTTTTATTGGTTTGTACCACCGTACAATTTTGTTTTGCTCGCGTGTTCGGGGTCGTGAAAGTTGTCACTCAACAGGTACTTAAAACCCAAAAAAGCTAACTGTAAACGCCTGTCGTAATCTTGTCTTCTATCATTCTTGCGTACGCTCATAATTCATTTGTTCCATTCTCATTCACGCCCTAATCATTAATGACAAGTGTTGCCTCGAGCTAAAAAAATTAAGTATGTGTTGCCAAGCACAAAAAGTATCAAAAGCACAACCGTTGTTTTAAAAATTTTAATTTGAAAAACAAATAATAAGTAAAGTTGTGTATCTAATTCAGACCAGTTTATTCTGGTTGTTTTTATTAAAAATATAGACATTTTAGTTAAAATACTAAAGTATTTTTATGCAAATAGCATAATTTTTTTTTAATTTAAATTTATTTGGTTTGTCAGTTTGCTCATGGAACGAAAACTGAAAGTCATAATAAAAATTTTTCAAATTTTTCCTGTATTATGATTAACAATAAACTCTAAAAAAAATAATAGAAACCTTATTGGTGACTTTTCAGTTCAGAACTAATTTTCAAAAGAAGTCCATTTTCGACTCACAATTCCCCTTAAAGCTAAAAAAATCCAGTTCAGCAGCCACAGAGTTATAAGGCAAACTCATTACTTTGAAGCAAATTAAAAAAATGTCTATGTGCAGTTTATATTTTTATGGGTTTTTTAATTGGCCTAGTTCAACATTTTCATAGTTTCAAAAAATTAAATTCTATCAGCAGAAAAGTATGAAAATAGGCCGTTTGTGAAGAAAAAAGTATCAAATCACAAAATTTAGAAAAAAAGTATCAAAATATACAATTGTATCAAAACGCTGTTAGTGACTAATGTATTCATTTATTTTACATATTCATATATCGTCGGCAGAAAGATTGCTTTGAAAACAACAAATTACAATTTTTCAAATGACTATGTAGAATTAAATTCTATTATTTAAAAATTCAATTACTTTGGGGGGGGGGGGGTTTTAACACCCCAAAACCCCGCCCCTGCGTTCGCCCCTGTCTATGGGAGTTTTTAGTGTCATCTTCAGTTCACTGGCGAAGTTTCCCAAAAAAGAATCACACGCGACGAAATATCAGCGGCAGCGGAAAGTTGGAAAGTCAATAGCGCACAGTCATGCAAATATACGAGTACAGAAGGCATGAATAGTGAGCATAAATGGATTTTCTCGTAGGTGCTAAACTTTCACACGCATTCATTTTGGCTGTGATTCAAATGAAAGTGACGCGGCGCTTGTCAATGCATTCGAAAGAATTTCACTGCATTTGCGTGTAATTTATCGTTCGGTCGTAAATACGAATGTGCAGCACATAGCATAGCATAAACACCAGTTGCGGTGCGTGTGCGCACGTTTATTTCACCCACGCCGTGACATTGTCGCGCTCGCGCACGTATTTTAGAACAATATCACTCGCACTCAAACCAGAAAGGGGCCAAGTACATGCCATCTCTGTAGAAATACATACATAAATACACTTCGAGTTAGCTATTACTCGACGACAAGGGCACATATACTCGTACCTTGTGTGCACGTGACAGTCAAGCGAATGCGCGCCAAACTTGCCAAATGTGTTTAGTTGGCTACGTGATTGCACTGTGCGAGTGTTCGATGTGTTCTTGGGAAAGTTTCCGTTTTAAGGATGCTGATTGTGTAAATGCATGATTTATGTGCATCTCGTATGTATGCCGTCGAACAGTGCTATTTCGAATTATTAAGATTTATAAACACGTTAGAAGATCTAGAGAAAGTGGGAATAAGCACTGATTGCAATACATAATATTTTGTTAATATGACTCGTAGAAACGAGCGATGTGATTGAGGCAAGAGGGTTTTGTGCTACGACATCTACTATCATGGCCTTTTAATTCATATTTTAGTCTAAAACGTCAAACGGACTAAAAAACAGTAAATGACTCCCGCGGGCTTTTGAGATGCCTTATAAAGGGTGATTTTTTAAGAGCTTGAAAAAAAAACGCATAAAATTTGCAAAATCTCATCGGTTCTTTATTTGAAACGTTAGATTGGTTCATGACATTTACTTTTTGAAGATAATTTCATTTAAATGTTGACCGCGGCTGCGTCTTAGGTGGTCCATTCGGAAAGTCCAATTTTGGGCAACTTTTTCGAGCATTTCGGCCGGAATAGCCCGAATTTCTTCGGAAATGTTGTCTTCCAAAGCTGGAATAGTTGCTGGCTTATTTCTGTAGACTTTAGACTTGACGTAGCCCCACAAAAAATAGTCTAAAGGCGTTAAATCGCATGATCTTGGTGGCCAACTTACGGGTCCATTTCTTGAGATGAATTGTTCTCCGAAGTTTTCCCTCAAAATGGCCATAGAATCGCGAGCTGTGTGGCATGTAGCGCCATCTTGTTGAAACCACATGTCAACCAAGTTCAGTTCTTCCATTTTTGGCAACAAAAAGTTTGTTAGCATCGAACGATAGCGATCGCCATTCACCGTAACGTTGCGTCCAACAGCATCTTTGAAAAAATACGGTCCAATGATTCCACCAGCGTACAAACCACACCAAACAGTGCATTTTTCGGGATGCATGGGCAGTTCTTGAACGGCTTCTGGTTGCTCTTCACCCCAAATGCGGCAATTTTGCTTATTTACGTAGCCATTCAACCAGAAATGAGCCTCATCGCTGAACAAAATTTGTCGATAAAAAAATTTCGAACCGAACACTGATTTTGGTAATAAAATTCAATGATTTGCAAGCGTTGCTCGTTAGTAAGTCTATTCATGATGAAATGTCAAAGCATACTGAGCATCTTTCTCTTTGACACCATGTCTGAAATCCCACGTGATCTGTCAAATACTAATGCATGAAAATCCTAACCTCAAAAAAATCACCCGTTACTTGTCACTTGGCAGTGACCCGAGGTTCATCAATCGATTTACGAGTACGTTGAAAATCGTTAACCAACTGACAGATATTGATTTTTGACATCCACATATTTTTTTGTAATCTGTACACCTCAGCCTCCACATGTGTTCAATTTCGCTCTTGGATCGCCTTCGAAGAAGGAGTTTGTGTAAATGACCCCCCTTCATTTGATTCCAAGTAAGTTTTTACAGGATCGGACCATAGATAAAAAGTGTTGGATATATTGGTTCATGTAGAATTGCAAAAAGGTATGGAAGTCATAAATTTGGCCTATCGAGGTCGAATCTAGGTAAACAAGAGTTTAACCTACTGCAGTAACCAGAACGTAATTACGCCTCATTTCACGAGGCAGCTCTCTCCTTTTTCAAGTCATGGTAGTTAGCGATTAGTTTAGATCGATAAATGTACAGGGTGGCTGATGAAAGCCGCTACCAAAAAAAAATTAAATACCTTTTTTTCTATTTAATGAATCTGGTTAATTTTTTTTTTATTTTGCAGATTGACTTTTACATTTAACAAAAATTGTCCGCCGCTATCACGCACTGGAGTCCGTAGTTTCGGTTCAAAGAAGGTTCGGCAATCCTCCGAGCAGATGGACCATCATGAGACTTGTAAACAATTATGCCGAGCATGGGACAGTCAACAGAAGACCTTACCATCGAAACCCCTTCAGTTCGAACGGAGGAAACAATTGCTGCTGTAGCTGCTGCCATACAATAGAAAAAAAAGTAAGATGCCGCACATGCATCAACGCACATTTTAAAACTAATTAAACTATATTTAATAAAATTGAATGAGCTTTAACATGAATAAAAGAAAAATGAATTCCATATATTGAAAAAAAAAATTATTTGAGTTTATTAATGTAGCGTAGCAAAATTCATCAGCCACCCTGTATCTTGCCCTCTTCATGATCGAAGTAGCTATTCCGTATTACTCAATTTCGTCAAATTAAAAAAAAATGCAATACTCTTATTATGTACTTTAATTGAAAAATTATTTAATTTCTAATTACTTTTTCCAAGAAGTACTCAGAAGAATGTAGAGGCAATTTGAAATTGAACAGCCTAAACAATAACACACAAGGTCATTGCACTAGCACAGCCGAAATTTTTATACCCAGCGTGTATTAGAGAAAGTGTCGTTGACGAAGAAAAGGCTTAAGATATCTTCATTTAAAGTAAATATATAAACGACGTAACGTTTGTAGCACCGAGTTACGTAAATGCAATTAGATCTGATTGTGGGAACTAATTATGAGCCTACCCCGTGGGTGTTAAGCGTAGGTAACCGAAGAAGGATAACCTCAGCATTCAACCTACTAATCGCATGTTGTATGCGCCGTAGTTCACGCAATAATGCCCGAGATAAATAAAACTACAAGATATCTGTATAAGGCAAAGCAGGATTATAGTCTCTATAAGCTTCCCAGATCTATTCTGACCTTCAAAGGGTATTTTAAGTAATCAATGTTAGAGGAAAATGTCAGACATGACGTACTGGCGATCTTTCACGTTAGGAAATATTGAACTCTCTACTTAAAAAGAAATTAACACGTAGAGGTTCGCTGCTGTCGATTTATGTATTTTAAAATAACTATAAAACAAGTAAGGAAGGGCTAAGTTCGGGTGTAACCGAACATTTTATACTCTCGCAATTTATTGATGTAATTTTATAAAAATAACACCCATATATTCTGCATAAAATTCAATAGAATAACGAAAATCATCATAAATAGTATATGGGGACTGAGGTAATTCCTAAACCGATTTCACTCGTTTTCACCACCAAGATACAATATATCGAAGACTTTACGCTCACTTAATTTAATATTACTTATAATTAGGTATATGGGATCTGGGGGAAGTTATGACCCGATTTTTACCATTTCAGGTACAGAGAGAAACTGTTATAAGAACAAAATGCAGAGGGAATGAATTACATTAAAATATCTGAGGGATTTACCCATATTTTCGGTGAAAAATTAACCTTAGGCACTGAGTTCTTCATGTTCGATATCAGGGGCCTTGAAAAGTCATGGCCCAATTTTGACAATTTTTCCACAAGTGATGTCACAGCTCAAATACAGTATTTGTGTAAAGTTTTATTCCGCTAGCTTCATTGGTTTCTTATGAATACATTATAAAGTGAACGAATCAGATGGAATTCAAAATTGAGTTATATGGGAAGTAGACGTAGTTGTGAACCGATTTCGCCCATATTCCACCCGTGTCATCAGGATGTCAAGAAAGTGTTATATACCGAATTTCATTGAAATCGGTCGAATAGTTCTTGAGATATGGTTTTTGACCCATAAGTGGGCGACGCCACGCCCATTTTCCATTTTGTAAAAAAATCTCAGTGCAGCTTCCTTCTGCCATTTCTTATGTAATTGGTGTTTCTGACGTTTTTCGTTAGGGAGTTAACCCTTATTTAGTAATTTTCAACCTAACCTTTGTATGGGAGGTGAGCGTGGTTATTATCCGATTTCTTTCATTTTTGGACTGTATTAAGAAATGGCTAAAAGAAACTACTGCAGGAAGTTTGGCTTATATAGCTTTATTGGTTCGCGAGTTATATACAAAAAACCTATTTGGGGGCGGGGTCACGCCTACTTTTCCAAAAAAATTACATCCAAATGTGCCCCTTCCTAATGGGATCCTATGTTCCAAATTTCATTTTCATAACTTTATTTATGGCTTAGTTATGACACTGTATAAGT
The DNA here is from genome assembly GCA_031772095.1 of Zeugodacus tau. Classification (NCBI taxonomy): domain Eukaryota; kingdom Metazoa; phylum Arthropoda; class Insecta; order Diptera; family Tephritidae; genus Zeugodacus; species Zeugodacus tau. Next base: position 31,744,202 of record CM062652.1, read on the forward strand.
TTTCGGTTTCCACCATTTTGTGGGCGTGGCAGTGGACCGATTTTGCCCATTCTCGAAAGCAACCTCCTCAGGCTGCCAAGGAACATGTGTTCCAAGTTTCATTAAGATATCTTAATTTTTACTCAAGTTATCGCTTGCACGGACAGACGGACGGACAGACATCCGGATTTCAAATATACTCGTCATCCTGATCATTTATGTATATATAACCCCATATCTAACTCTTATATTTCTTGGTGACACAAACAACCGTTATGTGAACAAAACTATTATACTCTGTGCAACAGGTTGCGAGAGTATAATTAGAGCGTTTAAACTAGTACCAGGCTCTAGAGCAGTTATAACGTGAAAAACAAGACCCATAGCTACAATAGCTGGGTATAAAACACTCGAATGTATCTCGTCCAACAAGTCAAGTTCGTATAGCAAATCGCACAGACATAAATACGCAATTGAAAAAACACAACAAAGGCAAATAGGCATGCGTGATTAATTTCCCTTTTTCTGCCCGTGTACTATGTGTGTGTTGTTTGGCGTTCATTCAAAGCTTTTATTTTCCCTTTTATTTCATTATGGCTTTTTCGTTTTTATTTCTGTAATTTCTCCATTTTCACTCTTTATCGATACGTAGGCTCGCACGCAGCAAAGACACTGTGATTGTTGTCGACGCGCTTGTCGTCGCTGTTGTTGCCCGCTGCGCTGCTGCGACGACAACACCGTCATGCAAATGCAGTAAACAGAAATTTAATTAAATTCTAAACACGCAGCTGCTACCGCAAAACAATTGTCAGCTGTGAGCAGCCATCCTGAAGCAAATTAATGTGCCACTCTGTGGATATATAGAACGGTATTTGTATATGTATGTAGATATGTATGTGGAGGAATATGCAAACACATGCGAACTTTGACAATATACTAGACGACACCGGCGCCGCCATGCAGCGAAGCACAATGCCACCGTAGAGAAAGAAGGCACAATGTGCAACATTATTTAGAATACTCTTTTGTGTGTGTCGCAAAGCAATACACACACATATTCATATACGAAGCTTCCAGCCTTCATGTGTCGCAGCAGCGCTTTGAAGGTATGAAAGTGTCTGCCGCTGAGCTGTTGAACTGTGAACACGCTATAAAACGATTTTAATTGCATGGCAACACACACTCACACACACACAAATGCACATTAGCCAATACAGCCGCTTAATTCATCATGACATCTTAATGTACAACGCGTTTTTTTACAGCTTTAATGAAGCTCCATGTGTACATGCGTGTGTGAGTGTGTGTGGCAGTTACGCCGCTCTAATGAGGCAGCAATGAAAATACTTGTATGCACTATGAAGCTTTTAACCGATAGTGCCGTACACAATTAAATTAACGTGCTACTAATTAACGGTATCAATTAATCACATTTTTATCTATGCAACAAAATCGCTCGTGAACACAAAAATATATATACATGTGTAGTATAAAATATGTAGTGGAATGAAAGCCACCTTACATGGAGCGCAGAGTTCAATGATTGCAGAGCGCCCCCGCGGCTAGAAAAAGTTAAACGCACACTTGCTAATTAAGGTCATATTGGACTTGATCAAATGTTTTGACTTTAATTGCATTTAAATGGCCTAGATCAGGTGTTGAAGTTTCGAAATCGGTGAACTCGAAGGACATGCACATAAGGCAATTTGCGTTTATTATAGTTAGTAGTAAGTATTTTGTGAAAATTGTGACAATTCACTTCAAGTTTTAGATAAATTATTTTTGAAGTGAACATCTGTCATATAAAATGTAGGAAATGTCTGAACATTTGCTCATTACTTAAACTTTTTTTCGAACTGAAATAGTACATCGAGCTTTCTAAATTTGGATTTCATTATTTATAATGACTAATGACCACCCTTGACGTCCAATTTTTCAATATCTTTTTCACATTAACTCGGTAATGACGCACCAAATATTGGTTTTCAACTGGTCAGTTGTAATATCGTTAACCACACAGACAATTGTTTTATGGTGCTCTCGTGAAAGATCGAATTGGACAGAGCTGTAACGTGGCCATACGTGGTTTAAAATTTTTTGTTTAGCGCACAATCTATAAATACTAACGTCGGAAACCAAGGTGCCGCCTGATTTTCCTGGAGTATTCACCATCAGCGCTGAAAAATGGTGGTATCGTCGATCAAATCACAATAGGCAATGGTTTCACAGGATCCAAGGAAAATTTTCGCATTCCAAAATTGCTAATCTTTCTGAGACTTTGTAGCAAATATCAAAACAGTTCGAAAAGTTTTAGAAAAATACTGAAAAAACATCCGATGAGACGGCACTAAGAGTTTTCGAAAGAAAAATTTTGATGTATGGTCCTCAGAACATTGGCAACGGCGAATACCGCAGACTATGGAATTATGAGCTGTACGAGTTATTCGACTACATTGGCATAGTTCGAATGCACAAAAGCGTTCCAGCTTTTAAAGAGTTCGATACAGTACCCGTTGATGGAAGCCGAGGAAGAGGAAGACCTTCACTCCGTTGGAAGTATTACCAATACAAACGAAGAATGAATAGCGCGCCGTTGTAAAGTCGGCTACAACCCCGTAAGCCTTGCCTACGCCAGTTAAGCAGGTGATATTGACGAACATAATTTGACCCATATCTTCTTCGGCAGTCAGTCCAATAGAATAACGAACACCGTTATATTGTATATGGAGGCTGGGATAATTCCTCGATCACTTTCACTCATTTCCACTATCAAGTTACATTATATCCAAGATTACACGCGCACTTAATTTTGCTAAATACTATTTTTGCAGCAGATAAGAACTCGAGTAGAGTGCTAACAGATCGCTGTCTGCTTGGAAGACACGCCGACAAACTGGGTATGAATACCATACAATGACTACTGCTGTTTTACATATTCTATGCGAATGCGAAGCATTGTGCAGGAAAATATTGGCACCAATCGGACGGATGTTTTCTTGATGATATCTCCAGAGTTAGGTATCTAGACCCGATTTTCCTTCGCACTGAGGCCTTGAAAAGAAATAGTTCTTTTGGTTTTTTCAAGAATTAAGAAATATTGAGAATAAATAGGATCATCACGGATTTCTATCTACAATTCATATAATGCTTCTGGGAAATTGGAAAATAAATAGCCTGATTTAAGTCGCGTTTAAATTTATTTCAGATATTACAGTATCGCATATCATAAATTGTAAAATTAAAGTAACCACTGGTAATTTAACAAGCAATACAAAAAATTTACGTGTTTTTATGAATTCGCGCATTGACCAAATTCTCTGGTTACAACAAAAATACACAAATGACAGTACAACAAGTCAAATGTGCAACTGTATATGTAAAGCTATGCGCGTATGTCAATGCAAAATTACCCAGAAAATGAAAGGCATGCAATGCGCATAACAACAGTTATACAGTGGTTATAACGAAAAGCATCAGAGGCAACAAAAAGTAAATAACGGCAACAAACTCATCGCGCATTAGCGGACAATGCGGCAGCAGCATTTTGCGGCGAAGCATTGTAACAGCTGGCAACGCTTAATTGATTCCGCCGGAAAATTCAAACGCAAAAGCCACATTCTAACACGCATACAAACACACAACAACAGCAAAAAACACCAAAAAACATAAAAAATGGAAAACAATAATAGAATAATTGCCATAAAAGCGCAATGAAACTATTTTTTGTAAATAAAAATGTGTAAATCAGCGAAAATCTGACGAGTGTGCCGAAAAAAGCAGGTCGAATTGCCGGCTAAATGAAAGCACTCACACACACACAGGCGTCACTAAACGCTTCTAACAAATGCTGGCATCAGCATGCGTCGTATTTAAATGGGTCTTATTTGGAAGTAAATGCCATTGAATTGGCCATAATGCCGCGACTAGTTGCAGCGCGCCCTCGCTCCACTACCACGATCAGCAGCATGACTCCATTTGGTGCCCAGCGTTTTGCCTATTTATTGGGATAAGTAGTGTGTGCCATCTGCCATCTGTTGGTGCTTTGATGTGCGAGCTGCTTCATTAGTAGCCACAGCATAGAACTTATTCGCGTGTGTGTGTGCTGTGCGCCACATTGGCTGGCAAATAGGATTAGTTACGGATTAGGCAGACGTGCCGAGCGAATGCGGCAACCCAGTAAAGAAATTTACAGTTTTCAATTACATACACACACGTTTGTAATTCTTTAACCGATTCTAATGAAATGGGCTTATCAAATTCCATATCAACCTAATTGGGGAATGATGTGATATAGATGTGTATAATGTATGATCTCATATAAATATGTTGCGGAAAACAACTAAATAGGATAATGGCCATGCCTACTTTCCGTTTAATTCTATAAAATAGACCACAAATGACAATTAATATATTAAAGGCGGAAACAAATGAAGCCAAATAATCGATTCCATGACCCATTGTATTATTAATATTCATCGCTTTAAAAATTACGAGTATTATATGTCCAAATACACTATTGTGGGACTTATTGCCATTTGTATTTTAAGAAAAGGCTGATGGGATTCATGGGATGACAACATCATTTTGAAAATTTAGAAAGAGGTCTTAGCCTTTAATTAAATAATTTGCGATTGCTCATTCTGAATATGTGAACCTTTCATGATTAAAGCTTACTGCATTAGATTTTTACATAGATATCAGGCTTGAAACATTTCTTGTTGTTAGTTAATTTAGTAGTATAATTTTCGGAATGCTATGGCCATGAATCTACTTCTTAACTTACTTAATTTGTGTTTAAGTTACAAGACCTCATGTTAAACTACTGGTTTGAAATGGGTAAAACACATATTGGATAATACAAAAAATTGTTTTAAACATTGTTTAGCACCTTAAAAATTTTGGTATACCGTTATTATAACAATATAATAATCAATTTTATATTTATCCGACTAGACAGTTGTTTTTAAATAAATATTAAATTGATTATAATTATTATAATGATATTTGAAAAAAAATTATCATTTTTTATATAAATTAAATCTTTTGATAAGTAATAGTATATGTACTATATTTTAATAATATAAGTATCGTTGACAACGCTTACGCGGTTATAGCCGAATCCACAACAGCGCGCCACGCATCTCTCCTTTTGGCAGACTGTCAACAGTGACGTGGGAGCCAAGACGCAAATGCGCTGACTGTTTGCTTGATGGTAGGAGATATTTCGTCTTGTCCTCATTCACCACCAGACCCATTCGCTTCGCTTCTTTATCCAGGCGGGAAAAAGCAGAACTAACGACGAGGGTGTTGTTTCTAGCTGTACACTTTTATAGAAGATTGCACCTTCTCTGCTTAGCTCTGCGGCTCGTATTATTTTTTCCAGCATCAGGTTAAAGAAGTCACACGTTAGTGAGTCACCTTGTCTGAAACCTCGTTTGGTATCAAATGGGTCGAAGAGGTCCTTCCCGATCCTGACAGAACTTTTCGTGCTGTCAGTGAAAACAGCTTTAAAATCGACAAAGAGATGGTGTGTGTCGATCCTCCTTTCACGGGTCCTCTCCAAGATTTGGCGAATGGTGAATATCTGGTTAGTTGTTGATTTTCCAGGTCTAAAGCCAATCATTTTGTTGACTGGGCTTTAGTCTTTCACACAGTACGCTCGATAGAACCTTATGAGCGATGGCGCATATTGTGGGGTCTCCCTTTTTGTATATTGGGCAGACGACCATATTTCGCAAAGAAGTTGATACATGCACCTTATCAGTTCTTCAATATTTGAATAGCTAGGCCGGCAATGCATCGGCCCCCGTTGTTGTTCTTCAAGCGGGTAATTGGTACTCGAATTTCTTCATGGTAAAGGAATTTCTTCGGGTAAAGGAACATCTGTTCCATCGACATCGATTGGAGAATCGGGTTCGCCATCTCCTGTTGTTGTGCTTTCACTGCCATTCAGCAGGTCGGAGAAGTGTTCCCTCCACAAACTCTGTGTACTCTGGGCGTCAGCCACTAAATCACCTCTGGGGTTCGACAGGAGTGTGCTCCGGTCTTGAAACCTTCGGTTAGTCGCCGGATCTTTTCGTAGAATTTTCGAGCATTACCCCTGTCGGCCATCGTATTGAACTAATAATATATTTTTTTCAATTTTATTGTATAAATTATTATATTTTATTTTTTTTTTACTGTTAAACTCAGGTTGGTTTGTCATTTCATAATGAACAGACTTTTTCTGGAACAACATTTATTGCTGACATACGGCCCAATTGCAGCAAAAATTGGTTGAAAATTAGGCATCTCGGCTATAATTTATTTTCGATCTATTTTATAGTTGGTTGTTGTTGCTATTTTTATACTTCAGTCTCTCACTCTTTTTATGCAACTTTTGTGAAATTTCTCACTCTCTCACTTTCTCTTCTCATGAATGGCATATGAACATATCGAAAATTTGTTTCATTGAAACGAAATATGCAGTAATGGCTCCACTGGGAAATATATTTTTAATTAAGTACTACTTTGAAATATGAAATCTTATCATCCCTATATTATCGACGCAATGACGTCTTATTTATCAGTTCAGTGCGATATCATTTTACCTCCGAAATCCAGCTTATATTAGCATGGCTCTAGAGCTCCATCTATAATGTATTTTATATACATAAATATTTACATATAAAATCGAAAATTAATCATTGTTTTTGGCAAAGTTTATTTTTCTAGTTCTTGAGTGGATTCCAAACCGCCACTGATCGATTGTTGGCATTCATGAACTTTTCAATTTCGCAAATACACTCGAAAGTTTCGCAATGACTGCTGGGTGGCGCTATTCAGAATACTATTATAATGGTTTTTGATACTCGCAATAATTGATAGTCTTAACTTAGGTTAGGTGTACAAAAGGTGCTCACAAATACCATTATTTGTGGTACTTATGCATACATACATATATAAGATCGATTGGAAGCAAATTTCCGCTCATTTAGAATTTTTCCGCTAACAATTAAACGGCCCCGTTGTAGAAAGTATGCAGAAATCGCTCGCATTAAATTCTCAATAAACATTCTCGGAACTTTTCACATTTTGATTTCATTTAATGAAGCTTTTATCATTTTGCTCTACATTTCACGCCAATCAAAGTTGTAAGCGAGTGCACTAGAATTCTAGAAATATAATTACGTTATTTCACTCTTACCGGCACACATGCACACAGACGTAGATACATAGATACACATGTATATACGAATGGCAACATAAATTATTAGTTGAACTGGTTAGTTTTTACTTTCTAAAGTAATGAACGTGATGATTAATTTCTGAATGGCGCGGACAAAGGCATGGGCGGAGGGCACGCATTCGCTGCGATGCCAACAGCTGTGCCAAGCGGCGCATGCGCATGCGTGTCACGTCAAATAGCGCCCGCGCAATGGCCACGGCCACGGCGAAACGCAAAGCTAAACAGCATAAAAAATGCTGAAAAGAACCACAAATAAATAAATGAGTTGAAATATTTGTGCCGCTATAACAATCCGCCGAAAGTGCAAAGCCGTTAAATTGTTTAACGCATCGAGCATTAAATTCTTGTTGAGCAAAACAAAAGCGCAAAAGAAGAGCAAGAAATTACCAAAAAGACACATGTTAAGCATATACAAATATAGGAATTTTGAAATAATTTGTTCCACAATTTGTTTCTTTTTCTCTTCTTCTCTTTTTTTTGGTTTCTAGCTGTGGCTTCTTTTGCGCTAATTTCTTACAAAAGTGTGTGTGTGAGGAAATATGTACATTATAAGTACGTGTTTATAAAACGTGAAAGTTCTTCGGCATGAATCTTTTTCACACCAACTGTGCCCAGTAATTGCAGTCCATTTATTTGTCGGTCAAAATATAGAACAAGCAGACACATACTTCCATTCACACATACACACAGAGATAGTCTTGCGATGTTTTGCGTGTACGAAGCATTTAATTTTGGTGTCTTTCTCTTTTATTTGATTATTCTTTCGCACTTTAATTGATGATGCCGCAATTCGCAAAAGGAAAAGTGAAATTTGAAAAAACAAAATATTTTGTGGTTTGTCTTCCTGTGATTTGTTAATATAAAATTAGATCAATCAACGCATGAGCAAATAGGAAATGCTCAGAGATATTCTGTCAAGAAAGCACTCACATTTCTTAAAAGTAAAAGTCACGCAAAATAATAATAATTTCAGAGAGCTAGGCTCTGATGTAGACTGACCCACACAATATAAAGAGTACTTGCAAAATATGAACGTACAGTGGCGAGCAAAACCGTTCGGATGTTCGCCACTTTTGCACTTTCATTAAATAAAGAACTAACACTCCAAATTTGGTAACGTTTGGCCTAACCATCAAAGTTATAGCACTGAAAGTGCAAAAGTGGCGAACATCCGAACGGTCGCCAGTGCAGCTGAAGGGAAAGAGAAAAGAGAAGACAAACAAAGAAAATTTTTACAAAATGTTGTACAAGAAACTCTTAAAACCTTACTCGGGAGTTTTACTTGAACTACTAAACACAATCCAACTCATATTTCTATTTCTATTTGAACCTGAGGTTCACATATACTAGCTAGAACGTACTATATCGATACAATTGATAGTGGAGCTATCCAATTCTTAACAAATCTTGAGTGTTCTATCGAGAAACTCACAGTTTGTATTATCGCCCATATTCAGAGTTTGTAGTCGCCTCATGGGAAGAGCTACAGAACTCTGATACAATCGTTTAGATGCCTTATGAATATTCTTGATCATACACCTTCCGGTCGCTACGTCAGCAGTTCCCGGCTCTCAAGCTTCTTACCGAATGATCAGTTTTTAGATAACAACAAAACGCGCAATTAATCATAAATAGAAACGACTAACATTTACCACAAAATATAAAAGTGTTAATCGTCGATGAAGGAACGAACTTTTACTACAGTAGGCTCCGCCCACTTATGGATCAAAAACCATATCTCCGAAACTACTCGAGCAATTTCAGTGAAATTCGGTTTGTAATATTTTCCTTGCAATGATATGTCGTAAAAATCGGTTCACAACCACGCCAACTTTGAAGTCGATCTGATAAGTTTACTTTACAATATGTAAAGTAAGCACTAGTGAAGATATCGGAACAGAACTTTGCATAAATTCTGCCTCCTCGCCTTTTTTCGGGGTATTAGAACAAACAAAATCTTTCCAGGATATTGAGACATAAGAAAATAAAATTGTATACTCCGATTTTCTAAAATCGAAATATTTGGATTCGAAGTTCAAAAAAAATACTTAAGAAATGTTATTAATTACATGATACATCTCAAGAGAAATCAGGGTTGCAAAAGAGGTTAATCGGTGTTTAAATGTAGCTGCAACCTACTCTTCGAGAAAATGATTCAGATAAAAACTTTCTTTAAAAGTATAAACCACAAATCATAGCCAATGATAGCCATACAACGGCTTAAATAACACCGCTAACTTCGCTTTCTATAAACTCAAAAAAGAAATGAAGCTCATAGGCCTTGAGGCAAAATGTTGACGTCATCAAATAGAAGGTCACTGCACTTGTATTATGACTATTGCATTACTAATTATAGTAGTAGAAAGGTAACATATTAATCGAGATCTAGAGTTATCGAGAAAGCGATGGAATGTTATTTGAATCATTACATTAAATATAATATATAACGTTCACACCTTAAACTGTAGTAAGACATTAAAAAATCAATAACAGAAACAAAAGTTGTAATTCAGTGCAAACATATTCGACGAATTCATAATTATAGCAACTACGTACATAAAGAGTATTCTAGCGAATGCCTACAAAGTCCATACAACGCTATTAACATATATGTAAGTATGTATATGTTGGTATATATGACTTGCAGCTTATAAAGTTAATTTATTTTCCTTGAAGTATGCCAAAGGCCATCTCATAAGCCTGTGGGCCGTACAACGCCTACCAACAGGCATAACGGCATACACACACACCCATGTATGAACACTCAAGCACATAGAGAGAGAGATGTAAACATATCAGCAAAGCCTGCAAGTCATACAAAGCTCCAGTCAGCCCTTCAAATTGTTATTTATTTAGTTTGTATGTGTATGTGTTTAGTTTGTATGTGTAGGTACTCAGTGTCTTTACTGCCTTTACGCTTCCCACCTCCCTGCCTTGGCCTAGGCAGGTATTTATGTACATTATGTGCCCGAGTTCATACATCATTTGGCATTACGAAGACATTTGCTTGCGCTGCTGCATTATTAAGCCAACATAATTTCTACGTGACTAATTAGGTCTGGCGAAAACCATCAAAACTGGCAAGTATTAAGATAGATAGCATGTAGCCAGACATTAAGGTGGCAACAATTTCTTTGTAATTATGCAATTTTAGCGGGAAATCTGAGTATGAAATTGGAATATTGTTATTGGTGTAAGAAAACCCTGGTAGAAATTTTTATTGTATATAGATCGAATGCTGATGGTACCTTTAGCACACCCTAACACTGACATTCATATGCAAAATTTTATTTTTATACACATACGTATAAATAGATATATTTGTAAATCACCTGACATGCGCGTCATATTAATTCCAAACATTGATTTTGTACTTCTTACGTGCGCATAAACCTGCACACCTACACATAATACCTTGGTAAGTGTAAGACTCTTGAAAGTGAAATTTAACTACGCAATTAAATTGTTGTGGAAGACGACGTTTTATTCGTATAATTTTGCCAATTACAAAATACTCATCATTTAGAGTTCGGCGAAATTTGTGGTTGCAAAGTGAAATGCCTATAAATGGTATACGAATATCACTAATTCGACCACTGCATATAATTAAAACCAACCGGCTCCAATTATGAATAACTACAGTAGAGTTGTTCAACATTCGACTATTAAAAGTACAATGAACTTGAATTGGTAGAAATTATTTAATTATTTATATTAAAGCTGTTGAAGTGACTGATAAATATTTATTAAAATTTGCCTGTGGTAAAATCGGAATCCATACAGACATTTGGTCTTCAAAATGGTTCTTATCATTTAAAATTGGATGACATCAATCATAACCTGGCATCTATGTTAGCAATTACTTACAAATCATTTGCTTGGAAAGCTCGAGAAAGGTTCTGTCAGTTTTTTGAAAGTATTTGTTCTGCGATTCTATATGGATGTTTGATTAACTTAAGAAACGCGTTGTAGCGCTTTAATAATCCAATAGGGTCTTCTCTGGCTAACACAGCAAGGATATAAATTCTAATAATGGTATTGCCAAACACTTCCGATGACTTAAATAATGCACGGGGCAGTTTTTTTAGATATAAAGATTTCAATTAAAAGTATTTTAACACAAAGTATGTATATCGTGTTTTTTTGGCCTATCAATAATGAAGTATGGAGCTACATAAAATCGTTATGCGCTGATTGATTTACATAAGAGTCGAAAAGCGCGAAAGTCAGTCAAAAAGCTTACTTACGAGATCTATGTGGGAAAGAAGAAGTCAATGGAGGAGAAGTGTAGTCAGCTCTTTCACGGATGGGTCAAAGCTAAGGGGGAAGGTGGGAGGGGGAGATTTCTGCAGAAAGCTCTCTACCAAAACCAGCTTTAGGCTCCCTGACCACTGCAATGTCTTCCAAGCAGAGGTCGCTGCGATTAAAGCAGTAGTGGACGCACTGCTCCGTATGGTGATCTCTTTTAGAGAGGTATGTTTCACTCCGAGAGCAGAGCGGCAATACTGGCATTGCAATCGATGACAGTACGATCTGGGCTAGTAAAGGAGTGTCTTAGATCCTTATCAACAGCTTCTAGCTATAAAAAACGGACAAGCTTGCAAAGGAGGGTACCCTAGCAACATTGACGTCGGAATGGGAGCGCGTTAGAATCCATGGTTCACCTGCGCAAGAGCGCTGGACATGCAGACTACGCATAAGCTCGTCAAACGCTGGTCAACAACCAGTACTTGTGCAGTGGCGAGGTCCTTTTGGCCCTCTCTGGGCAAGGTCCATCTCAGCGCGATCATTGGTGTGCTTACTGGACATTATCCAATGGGTACCCATGCATTGAGACTTAGGATCGTGGCAGATGCAAGTTACTTAAGCTTTATGGAGGAAGGCGAGGTGGAATCATCTAAGCATTTCCTTCTCCACTGTCCAGATTTTGCCAGACTGAGGTTGAAACACCTCGGAAAGCCCTTTTTCGGCGATCCTAGCTAGAATCGACATTAGCCGTCTAAAGAAATTCGTAACAGATTCCAAGCGTTTTGCTGAATCTTAAGGGTCTTTGATCCACGGGGAGTTTTACTAGTATCACAACGGACAGCTCTCTAAGCTGTCTAAGTGAGATCTTCTGTATTTGCGGAGATCTGCCTGCAAACCTAACCTAACGGTCTTCGATGGAGAGCATTGAATCTTCAATTATGATTGTATCCAATGGAATACAGTTTGTGATCCGAGTTTCAGAACATTGTTCTTCGAATACTCCACAGACAGTCTCAAAAAATACATACATACGTATTGAATTGAATTTTATTTATCAAAAATATGTTCAGATAAATGCGACTGCCATTTTTACGTAGGATCAGTTTATTAAAGTGAGTAAAATTTCTAATCTCGGTTTGGTTTTTGACTCTAATTTTACATTACAAAGACGGTAAAACTGCACTATCGTTAAGGTTAGTTCATGATTAAAATCTCTAATAATCCTATATATTTTCTAGATTATTGCTGACACACTAAATAAATAAATGAGTAAAATGAGGTTTTCCAGAGAATTTCTAATTCAAGTTGACTTTTGCTAGTAATTTCCTTTTACAACGAAGAACAGCAAATCGAAAGAATTAAATAAATTTCCCTGAGGGGTATGCGCAGCGCAGCGTACAAACCGAAAACCGAAACGCCGCGCTCGTTCCAGCGAAGTGCAAGCGTCTGTGTTTTAACGACTTAATTGCGTTGCGCATTGCAGAACTACTTTCGTTTTATTGCCATTCCGCGTTGTATTTTACTTACGCATTTCTTGTGACAAGCAACTGAACTTTTATTTTGTTTTTGTTTATTTGCTACTTACTTTCTTGCGCTTTTTTATTGTACTCGTATTGTTGGCCGAACAAAAGTGCTTTGACACTCGTTATTTTTATGCTTTTGTCTTCATTTCATCAAATTTCGGCGATTTCATCTCATCAGTCGCCGTAAACGCAGCTGTCGTCGCTGAGATTTCGCATTAGCATCGCAAGCTGGAACTGTCCGTCCGGCGGATACTTAAGTTGGTTGCTACCTTTCATCTTCTGCAGCCTCTATTTGAGTACGGTATATATGTGTGTGTGCGTGTGTTTGTTTTGGAAAATGCCAGTTTTATTGTTGGCGTGACTTTATGTCCGAATCGTGTTGGCTGTCGCATTTGAATGTGGGTAAATGATACTGCGACAGCAATTTCGCCGGCGGCAGCAACTTTCGATTAATGTAATAATCTGCAACATTAGCCGTTAACACCGCGCTTGCGGCAGCAGTTGTGCGGTCCACGCTGTTGAGCTGCTGTGCTGATGCTGTGTAAGCGGCAAAGGTTGTGGCGCTTTTCGATGGCTTTCCGCTTTTACGAGTTTTTAAAGAACTTTCTTCTTAAATGCGATTTATTTAATCTTCATTATGGCGGTTTTGGCGTGGAATCACTTTTCCTGGTTGCTAGTTTTATGGCATTAATTATATTAGTTTTATTTTATTTTTATCTCCTTCTTTTTTGATGCGTACAAGTGGTAGAGTGGCTTCTGGGGTTTATTTTTGCTGTGCTGCAGAAGTGGAATGTTTATAGATACTCATATATATATTTTTGCAGAAATTAAAAAAAAAAAATGTTTGTAGGCTTTCAGAAGAGTGTATATATACTTTTATCTGACTGCGAGATATTATGTCTATAGTTTTGCTTGTAAATCAAAGATGAAGATAGAGAAGGGGCCGAAAAGTTTTATCTAGATTTTTAAAACCGAAAATCATACAGAGAGCTAACGACAACATTATTTGAGCGATTATAAGAAGACAAGCCCTGTGATTAATATAAATACTACACATGGATGGAATGAGAATTCAAGAAAAACATTTCCCAGCTTCGAGTGTCTCTACTTAAACGCATATTTGAAGATCTTCAATACATTAGCTATTCAGAGGCGTTGTACACTTGTTAGTAGACGTTAATCATCATCATCAAGTTGGCTCAACAACTAGGTGTCGGTTTTGGCAGCGTCAATAATAAGAGTCGTTCTTTTCTTTTTAATCTCCTCAAGAATTAGATAAAGAAATCTGTTATGGGTCGCCTTTTCTGAAACCTCGTTTGGTATCGAACGGCTCGGAGAGGTCCTTCCCTATTCCGACGCAGCTAGTGGTAGCGCTCCACGTCATTTTACATAGCCGTATTAGTTTTGAGGGGATACCAAATTCAGACATTGTTATGGGTCGGAGAGGTCCTTCCCTATTCCGACGCAGCTAGTGGTAGCGCTCCACGTCATTTTACATAGCCGTATTAGTTTTGTAGGTATCCCAAATTCAGACATTGCGGCATAATGGCGATCCCTTTTGGTGCTATCGAAAGCGGCTTTGAAATCGACAATAAGATGGTGCGTGTCGATCGGTTTTTCTTGTGTCTTTTTCAGGAGTGTGCGTATGGTCAATCTCTGGACAATGGTTGATTTACCAGGTCGAAAGGCACACTAAAACGGATTGAGTTCGACCAAACGCATCACTCGGAAGCGATAGCCTTGAGATACTAGCTGAAAGCATCTATTTAAAAAAAAATCAAATAGATCAAGGCCGTCATACAGTTATATTACATTTTCAAATGATCGAGAAACAATTTCCACTACTCGAAGTGTTCAAATATCATTGAACATGCATTCTTTTATGCCTTAGCAAATCCGAGGAGCTACATATAAAACATAAATTTGTATACATAAATAAACACATAAACATATATGCATTAATATGCAACAAACATACATTATATGTTGCACGCATACATGCAACACACATACATTTATATGAGGCACGCATGCATCTATATGCAACACGCATGCACTCAACTACTAATAAACAAACATATTTATATGTATGCACAAGATAACCTATTGGTTATAAAAATACATTGGGGCAATTGCTTGTGTGCATTTGAAATAACCCCATATCGTGCAACATATAAAATATACATATAGACATACACACATACATATATACATATATAATTAGCTACTTAAGATATATTTAAAAATTGTATTTAAGCGATGACAAAATGAAAATAAAACTAGAATGAAATAATTTCTCAAAGGCTAGACTATCATTTATTTTCCCCCACCAGCGGTAAGAAATAATTGACACAGCTAGTCTTAACACGAAGTGCAAAGCAAAGCAATATGTGGTACGTTCATTCCATGCAATGAAAAACAAACTTGTATATTAAATGTCTGTGTAGATAATATGAAGATAAAATTGGAAATGTATTATATACATATTAAACTGCGACTGCTATCCCTAAATACATACCGATATAGTCATATTTTCTCCTTAACTGTACTGGAACTGTATCAACTTCGCTTCGTTAATATTAAACAAAATAAATATAAAGTAGTTTCGATGAAAGTTTTGGTTCATAACAAGAATCTTGGAAAGGACTTTCGATATTATGAGACAGCTGGTGATATTAAATTAATATAGAGTGCCATTGAAGGTCAGCTCATGTTTCATAATGATCTCAATTTTAGATCACCCTACATGCGATATGGGCTCTCTTCTCATTTGGTTGACCATTGATTGGTACATTCTGTCCCTAGATTCTTACAGCTCTTTAAACTATATCAAACATCTTCAGATTTAAGACTTCTATTGTCTGTGCCAGCCGATCTTCTTTCTTAATGGAATAGGAAATGAGAGGAGTGAAGTACTGATTACACACATTCAATATACCATTATATGGTAAAAATAAAGACTGGGTTGCAAATAGGTACTAGTTTTTAAGATATTTGATTGCGTAAATGTATCACCAAACAATAAAAAATGCTAAGAAAACCCAGAACATTATATCCCTTCTACCTATCTGGACAAACATTCCAATATATACATTTCTATAAATCTTTTCGCATATTTAGACCTTTCCCTCTCGTTCAACAAACATACCTAATTTTCCAAATTTGAACTAATACAGAAGATCCCTTAGTATTTCAGTTGAGGTTCTGTTGACTTATTATGCCAAGGGTTAAAGTTCTTCGTTGAGAGACGAAGTCGAAAAAGACAATGTATCTCTGTGTGTTCCGTTTGAGAAGCGAACAAGCCACGGTTCTCATCTTGTATATTGCCGTAATATGATAAGAGGATATGGTGTCAATGCATTAAACAAAAACGTATTAAGTGTAGTGATTTCTTACATTTAAAGCAAATTATTATATTTTTATACACTCGCAACAAATTTGCTACGAGAGTATTATAGTTTTGCCCATATAACAAAACGAGTAAGATATAGGGTTATATATACCAAAGTGGTCAGGGTGAAGAGTGGAGTTCAAATCCGTATGTCTGTCTGTCCGTCCCTCCGGTCGTGCAAGCTGTAACTTGAGTAAAAATTGAGATATCTTGATGAAACTTGGAAGAGGTATTTCTTGGCACCATAAGAAGGTTAATCGGACCACTGCCAGGCCCACAAAATGGCAATAACCGAAAACATATAAAAAGCTATAACTTAGCCATAAATTATGCTATTGAAGTAAAATTTGGAAATGGAAAATGGAGGAAATTGGATTATAACCACGCCCACCTCCCATACAAAGGTTATGTTGAAAACTGCTAAAAATGTTTTAATTCAGTAAGAGTAAACCACCAGAAGCCTTAAATTGCATTATAAAGATGGTACAGAAGTGCTGCACTCAAAATAGTATACAAAATGTTAAATTGGCGTGATTCCGCCCACTTATGGGTCAAAAACTATATCTCCGAAACTACTCGACCAATTTCAATGAAATTCGGTTCATAATATATTCCTAGCTTCCCAATGATATGTTACGGAAATAATCCAAATCGGTTCGCAACCACGCCTACTTCCCATATACAAGAACTCTGAAGTCGGTCTGAATTGTTTACTTTACAATATATAAAGTTAGTACTAGTGAAAATATCGGCACAGAACTTTGCAAAAATACTGTATTTAAAGAGTGGCATCGCCCTTCTAAAAATCGTCGAAATTGGTCCATAAGTTTTCAAGACCCTATATATCGAATATGAGGACCTCAGTACTTCTAACAAATTTTTTACCGAAATTATAGTTAAGTCTCTGAGATATTACGCAAAGCTGGACCGGACGCCCAAAGAGGGCTACTGTCAAGGATGACCACCATATTAAGTGGTCGAAGTTCGGAAACTGAATGAAACCGAAATCAGAACACGTATTGTACTACTGCGCCTCCAAAAGTTGGACTTACTCGCCGTTTGCCATCCAAAAAACCACATGGTTCGGTAAAAATGCGACAAAAACGCCTCCAGTGGGCTAAATTGCACAAAATTTGGATCTAGGAGTATAAGAGAAAAGGCATATTTTCAGATAAATCCAAAATTAACCAATTCGGTTTATACGATATGGTGCACGTTCGCAGAAAAATTGGTGAACGTTTCTATAATACATGTGTCAGCAGTACCGTTAGTCAGGGGGGACCCTAATGATGTGGGGGTGTTTTTCTTATAATGGTTCGGGAAGTTGACCTTAATTGATGGAAATGTTAACGCAATGAAATACCAACAGCTCTTACTGGAGAACATGACCCCTTCAATTGAAGAGCACTTTTCCTATATGGACAACGTAATTTTTCAGGATGATTCTGCACCAAATCGAAATTTTAAATGAAGACATTTTCAAAAAAAAAAAATCGAGTTTCTATTGTATCGCGTTTAGTTTTAAGAATATTTTTAATTAATAAATACCATATGTGAAATTCAAATATCTGAAATATTTTATTTTGGCTTCTAATCGAAAATGAAAAGATTTATTTTTAACTGAAATATTTATTTATATAAATCTAGTTGCATAACATATTTTATCATATAACTCTTTGTTTTTCAAGAAAATCAAAAAATAACACATTTCTAGAGTGTCCACTTTTTTTGTCCGCTACTGTATATAGAACGATAGATATAATTAAGCTCCACATATATTATTTTATTAATAGAGATTCCTTTACACATACAGTTGTATCGCTAAGATGTCAAAAGGAATTGCTATATACAGTTTAACAATCAGTGAAAATCAATAAAGGCACACACACTTGAGCCAATAAATAAGACAAAGTAAACACACAACAAATAATAATAATGGTCAAGAACCTTTTAACCAATAAATCAAAAACCAATTTGCACCACTGATTTAATGGCAATCAACAATCACGCTGAAGCGAATTGACGCGAAACGAATCGCAGATAGAGAGAAAAAGCACCAGCAAATTGGGGAAGCAGCAGCAGTGGCAAACTAAAGAAAACTAAAGAAGAGATGTAATATCAGAAGTTATCAAAAGAACGGCAATGCACAATTCCGCGTGTGCAAAGGTAAGAAACAGTCAAAGACAAGCACAACAAAGCAACGGAAAGATACAAAAAAAGACAAAACCACAACAACAAAATTCAATAGAAATAAATAACAAATTATAATGATTACAATCAATCGATATTGTTGGCTTCTTATTTGATGTTGTTGCTCGGTTGTTCACGGCAAACAATCGATAAAGCTTTAAACACACTTAATGGGAAGTAGAAAAGTGCAGAAACATTAGAGAATCTACATTTAGTTATTTGCGTGAGTGAATGGTGAGCACAAAAGCTCCAAGCAGCTGAATTGACAGGCGAACTAACGGTAGCAGCAATATAAATAAGCGGCAAAACAATCAATCTGCCAATGATAAACAATGAAAAACTAGCAAACAACAAATTGGCATAGTGCGCACCAACATATAAGACAACAAAAACAACAACAATAATTGCAATTGCAACAACAAATTAGCAATAATGGCGAACAATGTGCAAAAGCATTTTCATTTCTTCGCTAGCGACAATAAAATTGATGTCGTAGCATTCTAAATCGTTTGTACCCAATGCAGTAATTTGCTATAATAACTTAGCGGAAAGAAAGAAAAACTAAAGTGCAAATGTAAAGAAGAGCAGCTTGTAGTTTGTTGCAAAGCGCGCGTCCACTTCATCATCGTCACGCGTGACACCTTCAATTGGTTGTAGTGAAGTGAAGGAAAGCCTTCGCAAGAACTAGCCCCAGCGCTAGCCCAATTATAAATTGTCTTCACTGCTGCTTCGAGCGTTTCTATGTATTTGTGTGTATGTAAGTGTGTTCTGCCGCACTTCTGACTGATTAAATGACCCGAGTGGCGATCTGTGTGCATAACTTGTGCACTGACACATTGCCGCAGCTGGCAACATCATTTATTACATTTATATATGTTTAGCATTAGACGCCACAATGACGACACCAGCGGATGTAACGTAATTATGGTTACTCGTTACTTAGTAGTTGCAATGAGCTTGATACCCAATCATTTATCTTATTTAAAAAAGTGCTTTTTACTTTTATTCTGTACTAATACTATATACTAATACTATAGTGTATTGGGCATTATGCCAGTACGTCCAGTGTGTGACGACTGGCAGAAAGTCTTGTTAGTTTTAATGAAACTTATGAACAATTTAGCAAAACTTTTCCAATTGCTCTCTACTAGTCAATGTCAGTTCTATTTGGACTTGCCCTCCACTTTTTCGTAAAAAATGAAGATACACAAAATTACTTCACAGAAACCTCAAAACAAGAATATTGAAATCAATATTTTAAATTGTGTGACCAAATTTATATGATTTTCAAAATAATTAAGAGACATATTATAGCTCTAGTTCCCGTGGGTATCATCCTACTTCATAATTGAGATGGGAGCTCTTTTTAAACTCTCGCAACGAAGTTGCTAGAGAGAGTATAATAGTTTTGTTCACATAACGGTTGTGTGTAAGTCCTAAAACTAATAATATACCAAAGACATCAGGGTGACGAGTAGAGTTGAAATCCGGATGTCTCTCTGTCCGTCCGACCATCCGCGCAAGCTATAACTTGAGTAAAAATTGAGGTATCTTAAAGAAACTTGGTACACATATTCCTTGGCACTATGGGAAGGTATTGGTATTGAAAATGGCCGAAATCGGACCACTGCCACGTCCACAAAATGGCGAAAACCGAAAACACATAACATGTCATAACTAAGCCATAAATAAAGTATGAAAGTGAAATTTGGAATAAAGTATGAAAGTGAAATTTGGATCGTTCTGAGAAGGGGCATATTTGCATGTAATTTTTTTGGGAATGTGGGCGTGACCCTGCCCCCACTAAGTTTTTTGTACATATCTCGT
The DNA here is from genome assembly GCA_031772095.1 of Zeugodacus tau. Taxonomy (NCBI): domain Eukaryota; kingdom Metazoa; phylum Arthropoda; class Insecta; order Diptera; family Tephritidae; genus Zeugodacus; species Zeugodacus tau. The sequence continues at coordinate 31,764,588 of CM062652.1, forward strand.
AAACTACTAAAGCTATATCAACGAAAATATCGTCGTTTTTTCGTTTTTTTCAGACATTTCCTTATACAGTCCAAAGTGATATAGCGAAATCGGATTATAACCACACCTACCTCCCATTCAAAGGTTATGTTGAAAAGTACTAATAATGATTTGATTCAGTTATGAAAAACACAATAAACTTTAAATTTCCTTATAAAGATGATACCGAAAGTCTGCACTCAAATTGGTATACGCAATTTTAAATGGGCGCGACTTCGCCTACTTATGGGTCAAAACCCATACCTCCGTAACTACTCGACCAATTTCAAATTCGGTTCACAATATTTTCCTGGCATCCTAATGTTATGTTATGAAAATAGGCTAAATCGGTTAACAACCACGTCTACTTCCTATATACCAGAACTTTGAAGTTGATCTGAATCGTTTACCTTACCCTATATAATGAATGCACTAGTGAAGATAACGGAACAGAACTTTGCATAAATACTGCATTTATAGTGTGGCATCACCCTTCTAAAAATCGCCGACATCGGACTATAAGTATTCAAGGCCCCATATATCGAACATGAGAACCTCAGAGATTCGAATAAATTTTTTTACCAAAAATATAGGTAAGTCTCTCAGATATTTTAAAGAAATTCAGAGGGAATATTTTTAATCTAATAATATGTCTGCTTGCCAAAAATAATTGAAATCGGGTCATCGGTTTGGGGTTTTCAAACTTTCAATGGACTTTATACCATATATATGCCGAACAGTCAAATAAATAAATTGCGAGAGTACAAAATGTTCGGTTACACCCGAACGTACTTGTTTATAATGCAATCAGTGAGTATTAACATGAGCAATATATTTGAGAAGTGATATAGCGATTTTGGTACTCTGTGATATATTTCTCAGAGCAAATAGTTGATAGAAAATGATTTTGCGACGCGAGGTCACTCAAGCTGACTTAGTTAACCTTAAAACAGAAAACACTAGAGCAAACCTAAGATCTGAAAAAATATAGTCAGTCTAGTAATCTAAGTCGTTCTAGCTCCATTTATAGATACGTCTCAGCGGTTGATGAGAGCAAAGAATTATTGAGAACGAGGATGAATACTCCACTAGAATAATAGAATTCTATATCAAAAGAATCGAGCTTATAGACTGAATGAATTAAGTTACAATAAACCCGATTGAGAGGATCTTATAAACACACTCTTTAATTCATTCATGTACAGCGTGGCCTTTTGGTTCTAGAACATATTGCTATTATTGAACTATTGCCTTAAAGTCCCATATACACGATATTCGAGGATATTTAATTTAAATTTAAAGGTTTTCTTCATGTCTGACTTTTTTTCCTGTACCAAGTGGATTTCGAATTAAAATTGCAAAAAAATTGTCAAATTCATGAGTTTATAGAATTGGAGTGCAGACAATATCACACAAGTATGCTAAGGCCGATTAATCGGTCCGACTCTAGTAAAAATTTAAATTTGTCAATTAATTATACAAGAATTGTTACAGAATTGTTTACAATAAATCAAGAAATATTGAATAAATCTTCTGTTTTGACTTTTCTTTATTACAAGAGATACCTTAAAAACAGCTATCCAATATTTGTAGACCAATTCAAGCTTCAATTTGGCAATACCAAACTGGGAGCTGGGTGAATAAATTGGATAGTAAAATAAAGGTTACGTGATAAAACGGCTCTAAGAGTCACAACAACTATATTATTAACAGAGATTCATAATTTGTTCTTGGTCTTTTAATTTTGACACGAATCTCTCCATTTTTAGAGAAAAAGTGATTTTGTTGCCGACAGTCCCTCTTCTATTTCTGTAAAGAGATATACATCTTTAGCAATTACTCGCTTTTGGTTTGGGAAATTTAAAGGGTATTAGTTGACCTTATCGGCAGTGATTCCACTCATAGTCAGTATTGAAGCCACTCATTAACCTTATATTAACTTGGGTAATAAAATCTTAAGGGTTGCTGTTCTCCCTAATAAAGTGTATACATATTTGTAGTGCCACCTTGGAACACGCAGCCAAAGTATCGGACGATTCTCTTTTATTTCCATAATGCTGATAATCCGGTGCCTCTAATAAAAAGAATGTGAAGAACATTATATTTAATAATTTTTAATAAAAATTTTTATATTTCAAATCATACTCATTAGTATTCCAAATTATTTAGTAGAAGAGGTAGTTAAAATTATGTACTCAATCGAATGGTTAGATAATTGAACGTTAAAAATTGCATAACTATTGAACTAAAGTGGTGGCAAAATGACAAACAAACCGACAAGACGGACAGTCTATTAAATATATGTACATAGCTATAGGTAAATAAATAAATTTGTACTTTTGCGACTCACTTATAATGAAGCCAATGCTAGTGGCCACTACTTCTAACTGCGGTGCGCAATGCCGTTGCCAGCAAAACGAAAACAAACGACATTTTTACTTTAGTTACTCTTATTGCTGCTCTTTTAATTGCAATTGTCTTTGTTGATTTTGATTTTTTTCCTGCTTCTTCTTCTGCCAGCGCGCAACGCTTGAATGCACACGCTAATATTATTATTTAATTATTGTGTCAATGTGCCCGAGCCCCACCGTCGGCCTACTGCGCACCGCCCTTGCCCGGCAATTATTTACAGCACATCCAGTGGGTGACCTTTGGCGTCCACGCTGTGGCGAAATGCAGAAGACCAAGACACACAACAACAATGAAATACAATACAGCAACAACGGACATGCTAACAACTAACGTAAGTAAGTGTACTTGTAATGTAATTAAGATAAAAGACTCGCTGTAATGCTTTGCGGCTCATAAATACCAAATGCCAATGGAAATGCAGCATTATTTAAAATAAGTATCATATAATACAAATATGTATGTGTGTATGTGTGTATCTGTATGTAAGTTTGCCACTTTTAAATAGTAATACTATATTAACTATTCGAATTTGTTGTTGAGCCTTCGTCGTTGGTTTGCTGCCTGAGAATCGTAATTTATCTTATGAATGATTAATGAGTACGGCCATTCGCAATGTTAAATGAACGCACACACACACACAGATAGCCACTCACTAACAGGCAAATACACATGAATAAATACGGCGCATGGATGAATGGAAATTAGGTCAATAAGCAGATACTTTGCGGTATCTTCATTCTGTTCATTACTTTCCGCTGAGCCGGGCCGTGCTGACTGTGTGTGGGCGGACGGAAGTGTGGCGCTTTCATTCATTCATGCACTCATTCAGTTACTCACTTATTTATAAAGCGTAAATGTAAGCAAACTGCAAATACAAACACACACATACACATTATCAATGCAAATGTACTCTCACACAGACATATTGGCAATTGGAAATTGCATGGTTTCAATGTTGGCGAAGTCGGAATGCTACATTTAATTTATTGAACATTAATACTTACTATGTAAGCACAAGGGATATTGCGAAAATGTTCTGAGCACAATTTCATTTAGGATTTCTTAATATGAGTTGATATGTGTATATATATATTGCTAAGAAATGCTTTAATTAGAATAATTATAATTATATTCAAACAAAATTTCAATATAATTAGCAACAAGGATTCATCATTCAGATAAAGTCATTGCGTAATATTTAATATGTTCCAAATTCTCCACAACTTGAAATAAGTAAAGGTAGTAAGGAAAACATATATTAACAAGTGACATTGATTCATTGATGCACTCAGACCCTTTTCTTCGTTTATTAGAACACAGTGTTAACACGCATATGATGACCATATATGCATCAAATCATTACGGGATATATATTATTTTGTTTGCGTTTGAAATTTAAAGGTAACGATTAAAATATTCCTTGATTATTACCTTTTTCGAATTTCAGGAATGACTGTATTATTGGAAACAAATAGTAGCCGGTTCTATAATGATGTGGGGCTGTGTGATGATCCAAGGTATCAGGCCACTAAGTGGCGACATGTCACCGGCCATTTTTTCCTCCGAACTATCCTTGTCTACCCCACGTGAGCGTTAAATAATCAAATTAGTTCAATTTAGGATTACCAACTCTTTAACATAAAAAATATTACAGATATGATTAAACGCTGCTAATGTGATTAAAGTTGCATCTTATTTCCTCATGAAAACGACATGTTAAAAACTTTATTATAATTTTTCTTGAATTGGTAAAAATAAGTGATAGTGAGTCACTCTGCCTGAAACCTCGTTTGGTATCGAACGGCTCGAAGAGGTCCTTCCCGATCCTGACGCAGTGTTTGGAGTTGTTCAGATATCGCGGCGTAGAGAGAGCTCCTTTTCGTGCTTTCAAAGGCAGCTTTAAAATCGTTAAAAAGATGGTGAGTATCGATTTTTCTCTCTCGGGTCTTTTCCAAGATTTGGCGCATGGTGAATATCTGGTCAGTTGTGGATTTTCCAGGTCTAAAGTTACACTTATAAGGTTCAATCAGTTCGTAGACGGTGGGCTGTAGTCTTTCAACCAATACGCTCGACAGAACCTTATATCTGCGTAGGCTTATCCGGGGGTAATTGACGCAGATTGTGGGGTCTCCCCTTTCATGGATTGGGCAGAGCACACTGAGATTCCAATCACATATGTATTTCCTGGATCGCTCACTGTATAGCTCATATACTTCTTCGAAACCCTCTCCCAATACCAGGCAGTTCAAAAGTTCGTATAATTTGTTTCATTTAATTTGAAGACGATTTGCAAAGGAAGGAAAGGAATTTCGTATAACAACTCTATGAAGATGATGGTAGCATTCAATGTATCGCTTCCGCAGATTTCTGTATCTGACCTCAATGCCCTTCCTGGTTCTCTAACCTTGGGAGAATGTTTGGCGGGAAAAATTTAGTAGTAAAGAAGAGATAAGCGCCTAGATTGTGACCTGTGATCTATTTTGGTTAAATTTTCATTATTATAATAAGCGAGAGTTTATAGTTTTATATTTAAAGTTCTAAATATGCACGGAAATCTTGTCGTGAGATGAAAGATAGAGAGTGAATTTATAGAATTCAACTGCGAAACCACCACAGACACACGCCACTTCGTCACTAATTTTGACAACTAAAAGTTATTCCAGACAAAGCTGTCTTCAGACTTCGTGAAGTAATTATGAAATCTTCCAAATTTTATGGGTTCTTTTAATTTCACAACGCATCACACCTTTCTAGCTGCATTAGAGTCCACATTCTGGACACAAAAGAACAGTGGAGGCTGTTCCAATATGAAGTACGCTATTATTATTTATCAAATTATTGCAGCAACTGCATTATTGTTGTTGCAGCGTACATACATACGTTTGTGGCATTTACAGTTGTACAACACATTCAGATTATTGTTTCATCTGCAATGTGCCGTTATTATTGTTACTCGCTTGCAGGGCAATATTAATGTTACTCTTAATACAATTGCACTTACAGTTGCTGCCGTTTGTCTGCTTGCTATTGTTAATATTGCTGTTGCATTGCTGGCCGCTGCAAGTGGATGATGCTGCAATTTCTTGGCAATCATGCATGCAGCACAATATTGCTGTCAGTGGTCAGTGTATATGTGTGTGTGTGTGTGTTTGTGCGTTGCGGTCCAAAGGTGTAAATACATATGTATGTACTCTTGTAATTACATATTTTTGTTTGTATTTGTGTGTGTGTGTGTGTGGCTGTGGAATTACATTTCGATTTTAATTTTCAACGCCAGCTCAGCTCAGTTACACCTTCCTGATTTCAATAATATTTCCTCCATTCGATGCTGAACCCGATTTTTTATTCACATAAATATTATTTTCTTCACTTGTTTACCCTGCGGATGCGTTGGTTGTGTATTCTTCTTCTTTACGATTCTTTTATTTTCTTTTTTTCACAAGAACCTTCTGAGCGCTGCTCTTCTTGTGTTGCGTGGACGGGGCTTGAAAGTTTTGCTTGTTTAACAGTTATTTTATACGTCGGTCTTTTTTATTATGATTCTTCATTCTCATGTTTTGTTGTTGTTGTTTTCGCTGCCTGCATTCATTTCTGCCTCTTCGTTACGCATCGCTGACTTTTCACTCATCATCGTGCGTCTTTCTTTCATTCTTTCATTTGTGCGGCCATCAGCTCCCAGTGCAACATAAATCGAATTCTACCCGAACTACGCGGCGGCATTCCCATTAGCGCTTGGGAATGCATACATACATTTGTATGTGTGTTTGTTTGTTTGTAATTCTGTGTACATTTAATTCCTGCTTTTTTACGCTTGTCTGTCAGCCAGTCGCTGCCGCACTCAGCACCTGCCGACCAACCAACCTGTCGCCGTTCTTTCAACATTCAACCGTTCTTCATTCGTAACTTCCAACTTGCTTACGGTAACTTTTGTAGATCTGTATCGGGGCGTTACGTTCTTAGCCACTACATACCAGAGTACATATGTGTACATGTAATTATGTACAGACAAATATTTACACTTGTTGTTGGCTGTTGGTTGTCGTGTTTGCTTTGCGCATGCGCAACGCTGCTTTTGCAATCATTCAAATTCTGGTTTAACTGGGACCGGACACGTTAAGAAAATGCATGTCTTTACATATATATGTATATATGAGTCTCAGCTATTTTTAGTGCACTATTTTGTAATTTTTATGTTTTTTTTTGTAAACTTGACAACCCGTTTTTATTCTTAAAGGTAAATAGAACTCTGTATTTTCATTTATTTAGTCTGCTTGGCGCTCAAGCTTGTGGAAAAATAAAACAAATTACGTTCAAAACCAATCTATTTCTAATGTCCGTTGGCAATGACTCTGTAGTGGCTTTAAATATTTTATTTTAATTTATTTTTTTTTGTGGTAAGCGTCAGCGTTGCACTTAACATGCAGATATTCTAATGTCAGCAAGCATTTGTTATATAAGTGCCGCTCACTTCTTTCGTCTTTCCTTGAATGAAGCCACAGTTTCAACCAACTAACAAGTGCATTCCGCGTCATTTCGATCTTTATTTCTTTCATTCGAGTGTCTTTCACGATAATATTATGAAATAAGGCACAATGTATGTATATATATGTATATATATTTCCTTACACTAACAACCAACCTATTCTTCACAATACATATGTATGTTAGTACCTTCAATTTACTTCATCCAAACATATTTCCCTCACTATTTTAACGGCAATAAATTGATTTTACATTACCTCTTTCAATTGAAATCGCTTATGCAATAAATTTGCATTTTCATGCCCTTCTAAATTTGTCTTAATTATCTTTAGGTTGTCTCAAGTCATTTAATTAGTTTCAGTGTTAATATACACTCATGCATTATATATTATTGCATATATGTATGAACATAGTATGCTTAATTTTGCTCGTCATCAAAAGACGTTCAAAAAATGTGAGCGAGGCTCCAATCGAACGAATGCGCTTCTTGTCTTAAAGCAGCCGCCGATTGCATAATTCTGGTAGCAACTCAATATAATTTCAATACAAAGGGCGTAGATTATGAAAAAACACCTTATAATTAAAGCATTACATCGATAGACTGCTGCTCATATTTATTGGGTGATATTTCCAGAATGATGTGATTGCTGAATTTTCGCTGAATCCGTCTTTTTTTCCTCCAGTCGACTTTTTTTCTGCTGATTCTGCAGAAAACTCTTTATAAGAGTATTAGACTAGACGCTTACACTATTTTATAAAACCAGGACCAGAATCGCTCATAGTCATTTCGAAATGGTTCTTGTATTCATAGATGTAAAATTTGTTTATTTCATACGAGCGACTGACGGTAATTCTCAAGAGCAGCTCTCTTATTTCCATACAAGAAAATAACAAAATGGTCTACATATTGATATCCTACAGCAAACGAATTTTCATCTTTTAGTAAAATTGTTGTAGGACATGTCTCTACAAATAAAGAGTCTCTTAGAACTACACCAAAGGCTTCTATACTTCTTGTTCCGAAAAAAATCACTAAGCTTACTTATACGCCATATTCTCTGTATGTAGAACTTTGTGTTCTCAGTATAGACACTGATAGCGAAAAATTAGAATATGTTTATTTACTTATAGACTTATAAAAATTAAAAAAACAAGATCCTAGGAAAATAGTCTCATTTGAAAAAGTAACAACTCTATAATGATGGAAAAACTCAATCAGGCATCGCTTCTGTATATCTTTGGATCTCGGTGACTATTTCCGATTCTTAAATCTTGGAAGAATGCTCGATGGAAAAAAAAATTAATGATAAAGTAGAGGCTGTAACCTATTTTGGATAAATATTTTTTTTTTTATTGTACGTACATGCCTCTTTTGTTCCGAAGTCTTCTCCTATGTAGTTTGTCTTGTATTTTGTCATATAACAATTAACGAAAGCAATATCAACACTATCGGGAGTGAAATGTGTGAGTCTAGAAGTATTTGATGAAATGAAAGAAGAACCCAAGAAACTTCATGCATTCACTATTTGTTTAGTTCAAAAGAAAGTCTTATAATCAAAATCGACCGAGGTACATTTTAAAAATGCATTTCCGTCAGCAATATAGATTGAGTGGTTATTTCAATGAAATTTTTGGACAACGGCCGAACAAGATATTTTGTTTTTATCTTTTTTATCTCATGTTAAATAATATATTTATTTAAGTGACATGTTGATCAATTCAATCTTTAGTGCGATACTTATATATATTGAACGAAGCGTGGATGTCAGATCTTATCTCACTTTTCCAGATTTTGGAACACGTTTGTATCGCCTAAACCTTAGAAAGGGATATTGTTCAGACGTAAAGTATACTATCGGTTATAATTTTGAAAGGATCATTTGTATTGAGTTAAGAACAGTTTTTGGAGAATTCTTCTTCTTCTTGACTGGCGTAGACACCGCTTACGCGGTTATAGCCGAGTCCAAAACAGCGCGCCACGTATCCCGCCTTCTGGCAGTTTGGCGCCAATTCGTTATTCCAAGCGAAGCCAGGTCCCTCTCCACCTGGTCCTTCCATCGGAGTGGAGGTCCCCCTCTTCCTCTGCTTCCACCAGCGGGTACTGCATCGAATACTTTCAGAGCTGGAGCACTTTCATCCATTCGAACAACATGACCTAGCCAGCGTAGCCGCTGTTTTTTTATTCGCTGGACTATGTCTATGTCGTCGAATAACACATACAGCTCATCGTTCCATCGCCTGCGGTATTCGCCGTTGCCAATTCTTAAGGGACCATAAATCTTCCGCAAAACCTTTCTCTCGAAAACTCCTAGTGCCGTCTCATCGGATGTTGACATCGTCCACGCTTCTGCACCGTAAAGTAGGACGGGAATTATGAGAGACTTGTAGAGTTTGGTTTTTGTTCGTCGAGAGAGGACTTAACTTTTCAATTGCCTACTTAGTCCATAGTAGCACCTGTTGGCAAGAGTGATTCTGCGTTGGATTTCCAGGCTGACATTGTTATTGGTGTTAATGCTGGTTCCCAGGTAGACGAAATTATCTACAACTTCAAAGTTATGACTGTCAACAGTGACGTGGGAGCCAAGACGCGAATGCGCTGACTGTTTGTTTGACGACAGGAGATATTTCGTCTTGTCCTCGTTCACCACCAGACCCATACGCTTCGCTTCCTTATCCAGTCTGGAGAAAGCAGAACTAACGGCGCGGGTGTTGTTTCCAATGATATCGATATCATCGGCGTACGCCAGTAGCTGTACACTCTTATAGAAGATTGTACCTTCTCGATTTAGCTCTGCAGCTCGTATTATTTTCTCCAGCTTCAGGTTAAAGAAATCACACGAGAGTGAGTCACCTTGTCTGAAACCTCGTCTGGTATCGAACGGCTCGGAGAGGTCCTTCCCGATCCTGACGGAGCTTTTGGTGTTGCTCAACGTCAGCTTACACAGCCGTATTAGTTTTGCGGGGATACCAAATTCAGACATCGCGGCATAAAGGCAGCTCCTTTTCGTGCTGTCGAAAGCAGCTTTAAAATCGACAAAAAGGTGGTGTGTGTCGATCCTCTTTTCACGGGTCTTCTCCAAAATTTGGCGCATGGTGAATATCTGGTCTGTTGTTGATTTTCCAGGTCTAAAGCCACACTGATAAGGTCCAATCAGTTTGTTGACGGTGGGCTTTAGTCTTTCACACAATACGATCGACAGAACCTTATACGCGATGTTGAGGAGGCTTATCCCACGGTAATTGGCGCAAATTGTGGGGTCTCCCTTTTTGTGTATAGGGCAGAGTACACTGAGATTCCAATCGTCAGGCATGCTTTCTTCCGACCATATTCTGCAAAGAAGCTGATGCAAGCACCTTATCAGCTCTTCGCCGCCGTATTTGAATAGCTCGGCCGGTAATCCGTCGGCCCCCGCCGCCTTATTGTTCTTTAGGCGGGTAATTGCTATTCGAATTTCTTCACGGTCGGTCAATGGAACATCTGCTCCATCGTCGTCGATTGGGGAATCGGGTTCGCCATCTCCTGTTGTTATACTTTCACTGCCATTCAGCAGGCTGGAGAAGTGTTCCCTCCACAAACTCAGTACAGGAGTGTGCTCCGGTCTTGAAACCTTCAGTTAGTCGCCGGATCTTTTCGTAAAATTTTCGAGCATTACCCCTGTCGGCCAGCTTGTCAAGCTCTTCATACTCACGCATTTCGGCCTCTTTCTTTTTTTGTCTGCAAATGCGTCTCGCTTCCCTCTTCAGCTCTCGGTATCTTTCCCATCCCGCTCGTGTTGCGGTCGATCGCAACATTGCGAGGTAGGCAGTCTGTTTTCTCTCCACTGCGAGACGACAATCCTCGTCATACCAGCTGTTTTTTTGGCTTTTCCGAAAACCAATGGTTTCGGTTGCAGCCGTACGCAAGGAGTTTGATATGCCGTCCCACAGCTCCCTTATACCGAGATCCTGATGAGTGCTCTCAGAGAGCAGGAGTGCAAGTCGAGTAGAAAATCGTTCGGCTGTCGGTTGTGATTGCAGCTTCTCGATGTCGAATTAGTCGCTACTAATTTACGGAGAATAGCCTTATATAGTAAACAAGTTTTAAGTGCGGAACGAGATTGTTATGAAGAGGTTGAGGAGGTTCTCTGAAACTTACGTCCTGTGACGGACCAAACCAAAACCACACAAGGCCAAAGGAGTTTTGTGAATTTATAAAACATAACGATTTTGTATCAACTCAACTAAGATGATCTTCTGCTAATTTTCAAACGCAAAAACGCCATTCACTTGAAAGGTGAAGCAATTACGTCAAGCAGAGTTCTCTGCGTTACACAATCTCTGCAATTACATTTGCACATGCAGCCTAACAAAGTCGAATACAAAGATGCACATAAGAAAACGCATACAAATCGCCAACACACCTTACAATTAATTACGTGGCAATTATGTAGTAGCACCTCAACCATAAAGAGAATCAAAATAAAGTGATAAAACGTTTGCATGCGATTTGTTGCATGCCGCGCTGCCCGAGTTGATTGCGTTGATGACAACAACAACAAGAACAGCATGAAGAGGTGAGCCTAACCTACTAGTAGCATGAATAATAACAAAATCCAACAATACAACAACAACATATGCCACACGTACGCCATTCGTTGGCCAACAATTAGCTGGCGGAAGCGAAGCGATCACAAATGAAATGAAAAACTGTGGATATTTCTGTGGAGATGCTTACATTACTTACCGTGATTGTTGTTGCGATTGTTGGTTTTTTTTTGCGATTTCATGAGCGTTACGCTCAAGCCTAGTAGTCGCTAATTCACTTGACTAAGGTTTGACATGAGGTTAGGCGTGTGCTATTGAATATCTGCGGGCTATGATCTGAGCGATCAGATCAGCTTCGGTCAACTGTCTCTTTGGCAACTCCGATGCGTGTGGTCACACATAACGGTGTTTTTTATGAATTTGCCGCGCCAAAAAATTCTCAAATTTCATCATCACTTGCGAGATTTGTACATCTTCAGTTTTTGATTAATTATCTAAGTTAACGATACTCAATGTTTACTATTTGGATAATTCAACATTGTGTCCATTTAAAAACAAGTAAGGAAGGGCTAAGTTCGGGTGCAACCGAACATTTTATACTCTCGCAATTTATTTATTTAACTTTATTTATATTATATAATACACAATTTAACCCACATATTCGTCATATATATTGTATAAACTCCATTGAAAGTTGGAAACTATAATATTAGGTTAGAAGCACCGAGGTCCTCGTGTTCGATATATGGGGCCTTAAAAACCTATGGTCCGATTTCGGCGATTTTTAGAATGGGGCTGCCACACTATTAACATAGTATTTGTGCAAAGTTCTGCACCGATATCTTCACTAGTACTTACTTACTTTATATTGTAAAGTAAACGATTCAGATTGTCTTCAAAGTTCTGGTATATAAGAAGTAGGCGTGGTTGTGAAGCGATTTGGCCTATTTTCACAACATATCATTGGGATGTAAGGAAACTATTACAAACCAAGTTTCATTGAAATCGGTCGAGTAGTTCCTGAGATATAGTTTTTGACCCATAAGTGGGCGACGCCACGCCCATTTTCCATTTTGTAAAAAAATCTGAGTGCAGCTTTCATCTGCCATTTCTCACGTGAAATTTAGTGCTTCTGGCGTTTTTCGTTAATGAGTTAACCCACTTTTAGTAATTTTCAACCTAACTTTTGTATGGGAGGTGGGCGTGGTTATGATCCGATTTCTTTCATTTTTGGACTGTATTGGGAAGTGGCTAAAAAAAACGACTGCAGAAAGTTTGGTTTATATAGCTCTATTGGTTTGCGAGATATGTACAAAAAACTTAGTAGGGGGCGGGACCACGCCCACTTCCCCAAAAAAATTACATCCAAATATGCCCCTCCCTAATGCGATCCTATGTTCCAAATTTTTTTTCATAGCTTCATTTATGGCTTAGTTATGGCACTTTATGTGTTTTCGGTTTTCGCCATTTTGTGGGCGTGGCAATGATCCGATTTTGCTCATTTTCGAAAGCAACCTTCCTATGGTGCCAAGAAATAAGTGTGTAAAGTTTCATCAAGATATCTTAATTTTTACTCAAGTTACAGCTTGCACAGACGGACGGACGGACGGACGGACGGACGGACAGACAGACATTCGGATTTGAACTCCACTCTTCACCCTGATCACTTTGGTATATATAACCCTAACTCGTTTAGTTTTGGGTGTTACAAACAACCGTTATGTGAACAAAACTATAACACTCTCTTTAGCAACATTTGTTGCGAGAGTATAAAAATATAATGATTTTCTTATTCAGTCGTGTATTGCTGTAGATATTTATTTGTGTTTATGTTGAATGACAAAGAAACAATAAACGACATTTTATGGTATAAAATCAGAGCGGCAGAAAAACTAATTTTAATGATGAAAGGAAACTGTAATAAAATATATTTGGCATCCTTTTTTTAAATTTAATAGTCGTTGTACCATGTAAGGAAGGTTTAAAACCCGAGTGAAATTGTTACTGATTCTCCTCAGTATAATTCAGAGATGTATAGTATTGTGTAGGTATCAAATATCGTAACGAATCTATCGCGGCTGTTCCGTTCGTCTTTCCGTTGGTGCTTGCGAGTGTACTCTTTTGCACCTTGACACAACCAGGGCATCTCAAAACTGTCCAACAATCTGGTAATAGAAAATCTAGATAATGCAGATTGAGTTTTACAAAAGTTATCTGAAGCAATAAAAAAATGAAGCAACAGCACACCTAGTACTCATTATATTTGACAACAGTCCTCTTTAGAATCTAACCCACCACTGCCGAATACAGAGATATGCTCGTACGTACTTCCGTTTCTTTTTTTATAACGTATGTGTCCGTGAGTAGTTTCTATATCTAAATAAAACTGTATGCGATTGTTCGATTTGTCTAGCATGCTATTTTTGCAAAAATGTATGATATAGATTGATATCTTCTTTGAAATCATGGACCAAGTTTTGAAATACATAAGATAAGTACTCTCAAAAAGTGGTCATCATCATAATTATTTCCTGCATTTACCACTGGATCATAATGCCACAATAAAGTATTTCCATCTGGTCCTGTTTTTGCTAGAATTTTTAATTGTTTCCATTATATTTAATTATTTATTTTTTCGTGGTCTTTGGGTGACCTCTATTTCGACTTCGTTGAGGATTCCAAGGGCTTGTCGGCAAACTTCTTTAGCATCCTTTCACAGTGTATGAGCTATTTCATTCCATTTTCTCAGTTTTATATAGTTGGTTGGTATAGTAGGTTCTAAATTGAATTTTTTATAGATCGTCATTGCAGATGACATTAGTTTCCCACATATAATTCCTACACTGTTATCCGCGGATATTATACTGCCTATGTTGGTGATAACATCCACATAATCAATAGAAAAAGTTATGGTACCTACTTTATTTATTATAAGTTCGGTGTGTTGTTTCTACTATATTCTACTTTGTACTCAATTATGAAATTGCAATAAATTTGGTAAATATATTTCAAATATATTTATTGCATATCAACATCCAATGGGTTACTAGAGCATTGGTTTCTATTTTTGAACTTTTATTTACTTTAATTCTCAATCACAATAAACCTTAACCACAAGTTGCGATTGGTAACAAAAGGTTACGATTTACATATAATTTATTTATTTAAATTTATTATTAATTTGCATTATGCTATTGATTTGTCACAGTTGTATTGTGTTACACTTTAAGCAGCTAAATATTGACTTAAATCTACTCGAGGCCATTTGAACAAAATTAATATTTACCATATTATTCTTGAACTGTAATCGACACATTGATTTTTTATTTTTACTATAACAATAATATTAAATAGCTTTATAGAACTATGACCTTTTGCTTTAATAGGTTTAATGCGCATATCTTCCAAACTATAAAAGCCATCTTCCTGATAATAATGTGCTGTGGTGCTGAAGCCCGCTGATATAAGAATTTTAAAATTTCCTGAGTGCTTTAGATCGGATAATATGTAACATTCCTTCGCTTACTATTGGCGCCAATTAGAAATATCGAGAAAACCCAGGTCGCTTTCCACCTGATCTTTCCAGCTTTCACCAGCGGGTACTGCATCAAACACTTTCAAAGTTGGAGTGTTTTCATTCATTCGAAGTCTTTTTATTCGCTGGACTATGTCTATGTCGTCGAAAAACACATACAGCTCATCATTCCATCTTCTGCGGTATTCGCCGTTGCCAATGTTTAAGGGACCGTAAATCTTCCGCAAAACCTTTCTCTCGAAAACCCCTAGAGTCATCTCATCAAATGTTGTCATCATCCACGCTTCTGCACCATACTTCAGGACGGAAATAATGAGCGACTTGAAGGGTTTGATTTTTATTCGTGGAGGCAGGACTTTACTTTTCAATTGCCTACTCAGTCCAAAGTAGCACCTGCGGGAATTCAAGAGTAATTCTGCGTTGGATTTCGAGGCTGACATTGTTGGTATTATTGTTGCCGATTCCAAGATATATGAAATTATCCACAACTTCAAAGTTATAACTGTCAACCAAGACGCGAATGCGCTGACCGTTTGCTTGATGACAGGAGATATTTCGTCTTGTCCTCGTTCACCATCGGACCCATTCACTTCGCTTCCTTATGGAAGATTGCACATTCTCTATTTAGTTCTGCGGCTCGTATTATTTTCTCCTTCATGAGGTTAAAGAATTCTCACGATAATGAGTCACCCTGTCTGAAGCCTCGTTTGGTATCGAACGGCTCGGAGAGGTCCTTCATGATCCTGACGGAGCTTTTGATATGCTCAACGTCATTAAAACAGAAGTATTCGTTTTGCAGGGATACCATTTTCGTGTTATCGAGATTTAAAATTGATAAAAAAGGTGGTGTCTATCGATTTTTCTCTAGGGTATTTTCCAAGATTTGGCGCATGGTGAATATCTGATCCATCGTGGATTTCGTAAGTATGCTACAATCGATTATCTCTAAGCAAATATCAACAACTTCCTTTCATTTATTCTACTTCGAAGTAACGTTCTACCAAAATTACTACGAAAAATCGCTGTCATGTTGCAATATGTCATAGTGGCAACAGCATTTGCACTCAACATTTTGACCCACTGTCAAAAAGCGTGACACGCAACAGCACACAACAACATCAACATTCAGGGCAATAACATTGGCGTTAACAACACGAAGCATCAGCAACAGCTATTGACATTAGATAGCGGCGCTAAGCGGACGATTGCAACATACAGCAACAACAGTAATAAACAACTATCACAACAACAAGAAGATAGCACGTTACAGCAATCAAAGTCATCACATGCAATTTGGTTACAACATTGGTGACTTTGGTTGCGTTTGTTATCACACCGCGAGCGGCAATGGCGACACTGAGCAGGGTTGCCAAGCGTTTGAAAAATATTGCATTAAATTAAAATTCACAAAATACAAAGTTGCAGAAAATAGTTTTTATATATAAGAAATGCTTATGCAAATTACAAATTAATATTTTTTAAATATTTTGGTTTTATGATTTTTCAATTTTTTTTGACGCCGCGGCAATATGCAAATTATCATTTAAGAATTTACTAAGCAATGTTATGCAACATACCACACCACAAGTGGAAATATGCATATTATGCAAATGCTGCTGGCTGTCCACCTAACTGGACCGCTTTGGACGTAAATGTTCAATCGCTACTCACACAACAAAAACAACAACTATCATCACCTAAATTTTGCAAGCACTCGGACGCGGGTGTGCGTCTGCCGAGACTAATCTGCATGCAGATATACACATATAACTACATAAATATATTTGTATTTATTGCCCGGTTGACTGGCCTGTCCGCCCCATGTTGCATGCACATAATGCCACAAGGACGTTCGCTTGTGCCACGCGCTGCGCCAGACGTGTAGCGGCAGCGGTGTTGATTAGTTGATGTTGTTTACACTTTGCTTAAGAAGGTTTAACGGCGCTAAGCTAACGGTTTGCAGTCGCTGATAAATTCGCATAATATTTGTTAATAATTTAGCCAACCAGCTAATAAATGTCGCAGGTCCAAGTCATTCACTGACCGAGTGACTGTTGCCGATTTTTTCTCGGATGTGTATTCTGCTGTCATCGCTTGTGACTTCTGCGCTTATTGGTGTGTGTTCGTAATTAAGCAATTAGCTAATGTTTACTGTCTGCTCGTTGTGCTGCTGATTAGAAAAAAATTATCCAATTCCAATGAATGCATGCAAAACGAAGAGGAGCATATTCTACCAAAAATATATGTATAAGTACAAACTGAGATGAGTTCGCAATGTTTGTGTTATGATTAATTAACTAAATTCTATGATTAAATAACTATAAGTGACACTGTTGCAATCTGTTTCGTATTCACTTGACTAAAAGATAATTATCTGATGAAATTGTAATATGGTAATAGCTATACTTTACGGATACCATATTATGGATCTTTATTAAAAGCTGAGAACTTATCTCCACAAACATTGTAGAGGATAATCGGCAGAGGGCAATGAAGCGTTAGACTATTAACTTTGCGAATGACTTCTAACGGTTGAGATATCTTCCATTGCTTCAAATATTCCAAATTAAAACAAGTAAGGAAGAGCTAAGTTCGGTTGTGACCGAACATTTTATACTCTCGCAATTTATTTATTTAATTTTATATTCCCATTCATACCTAATTTTACTTTCATAACTTTATTTATGGATTAGTTATGACACTTTATGTGTTTGCGGTTTTCGCTATTTTGTGGGCGTGGCAGTGTCCGATTTCGCCCATTTTCAATACCAACCGTCTCATGATGCCAAGAAATACATATGTGTGCCAAGTTTCAGCAAGATATCTCAATTTTTACTCAAGTTATCGCTTGCACAGACGGACGGATGGACAGCCATCCTGATTTCAAAGCTACTCGTCACCCTGCTCACTTTGGTATATATAATCCTATATCTAACTTGTTTAGTTTTAGGTGTCCTCGATATGATTTTTATACTCTTGCAACAAACGTTGCTCAAGAGAATATTATAGTTTTGTTCACATAACGGTTGTTTGTAACACCCGAGTTAGATATAGGGTTATATATACCAAAGTGATTAGGGTGAAGAGTGGAGTTCAAATCCGAATGTCTGTCTGTCCGTCCGTCCGTCTGTGCAAGCTGTAACTTGAGTATAAAAATTAAGATATCTTGATGAAACTTGGCACACTTATTTCTTGGCACCATAGGAAGGTTGAGCAAAATCGGAAGTGTGCGTGGCCCCGCCTCCTACTAAGTTTTTTGTACATATCTCGCAAACCAATAGAGCCATATAAACCAAACTTTCTGCAGTCGTTTTTTTAGCCGTTTCCTTATACAATCCAAAAATTAACGAAATCGGATCATAACCACGACCACCTCCCATACAAAAGTTAGGTTGAAAATTACTAAAAGTGGGTTAACTCATTAACGAAAAACGTCAGAAATACTAAATTTCACATAAGAAATTGCAGATGAAAGCTGCACTCAGATTTTTTTACAAAATGGAAAATGGGCGTGGCGTCGCCCACTTATGGGTCAAAAACCATATCTCAGGAACTACTTGACCGATTTCAATGAAACTTGGTTTGTAATAGTTTCCTTACTTCCCAATAATATGTTGTGAAAATTGGCCAAATCGCATCACAACCACGCTTACTTCCTATATACCAGAACTTTGAAGACGATCTGAATCGTTTACTTTACAATATATAAAGTAAGCACTAGTGAAGATATCGGTGCAGAACTTTGCACAAATACTACGTTTATAGTGTGGCAGCCCCATTCTAAAAATCGCGAAAATCGGACCATAGGTTTTCAAGGCCCCATATATCGACCATGAGGACCTCGGTGCTTCTAACCTAATATTAAGATTTCCAACTTTCAATGGACTTTATACAATATATATGACGAATATGTGGGTCAAATTGTGTATTATATAATATAAATAAAGTTAAATAAATAAATTGCGAGAGTATAAAATGTTCGGTTAACCCGAACTTAGCCCTTCCTTACTTGTTAAAAATTTATTTTGTTAAATAAAAGAAGAGGAATTTTCGCAAGAAATTTATGGATGAATTCATATATGGTATCTACAATGTGGCAGCGCTCGTTATAAACACATAAATCTTAGAATGAAAAGTGATTTTTAAAATAAGTAATTTTTGTTTAAAAAACTTGAAATAAATGTAAAATTTGAATTTTATTGAATGCTAGCAATGTAATTTCAAATATTTGAAGGGAAAAAAAGAGTAAATTGGGTTAAAGTGTGTGAAATTGCTTGTTGAAAATTTTGATTTTTTGATCTTTAAAGCGGAATATCTCGAAAACTAGGCGTCTGCGGTACCTATAACCCTATATATTTTTTAATCGGGAGGACGTCCTCTTTCCAACGGTGCCCTCAGATCGCGGCGCCATAGTAATCGGCGGTGTGCCATCAAAAAATAATAAAAGTTTTTAATGTCCGACTTCTCCTGAATTGAACTCTTCTTTTTTATTATTTATGGAGATTTATCTCAAGTAATATAATACATCAGGATAATAATTCAACTCTATTTACATACTTTGGGCACAATGGGCCAAAAGCCTAGATGTCTCAAAGGACAACCACTAAACATATACATTTTGCAAACTGATTAAAGATACGAGCTGAGGAACTTCATCTTCAAAAAGTCGCAAAGTCAGACACTACGACCGAGGTCATCATTGCTTATGAATTTCATGACTATACCGTTAATGGTCTTTTCCAATATGCATGACAGATTAATTATCTGACCCGTCATTGACTGTTTGATCTCGGTGAGCACTCAAATCGGGCAAAATCTGTTATATGTGAACTCACTTGTCCAGCACGAAACTAGTATCAAAACCAAAAAGTACAAATCCTACAAAAAAAGTTTACTTTGATTAATGTAAGTAATTTAAACTCGTTATATACTCATGCAAAAGAACTTTAATAACGCTTTATAACTCTCTAATTGATCATTGATGATTTAGAGATCCGATAATTTTGAACTGGAGACTCTCGAGAGAAAGAACAGAAAGAAAGAAGGATTTAGGGGTCTTTGAATATCGTTTAAAGTGAAGACATTACGGTTGTATGTAAGTCATAAAACTAAACGAGTTGGATATAATTTTATATATACCAAAGTGATCAGGGTAACGAGTAAAGTTCAAATCCGGATGTCTGTCTGTCCGTCCGTCCGTCCGTCCGTCTGTGCAAGCTGTAACTTGAGTAAAAATAGAGATATCTTAATGAAACTTGATACACGTGTTTCTTGGTACAAAAAGAAGGTTAAGATCGAAGATGGGCGAAATCGGACCACTGCCATGCCCACAAAATGGTAATAACCGAAATCCTATAAAGAGCTATAACTAAGCCATAAATAAAGCTATATATTGAAATTTGATACAAAGGATCGTGATATGAAGGGGAAAATCGGATTATAACCATGCCTACATCCCATACAAAGACTATGTTGAAAACTACTAAAAATGTTTTCATTCAGTAAGGAAAACAAACAGAAACCTTAAATTTCATTATAAAGATGGTACAGAAGATCTGCACTCAAAATAGAATCCAAAATTTTAAATGGGCGGGGCTCCGCCCACTTATGGTTCAAAAACAATATCTCGGATACGACTCTACCAATTTCAATGAAATTCGGTACATAATATATTCCTGGCTTCCCAATGATATGTTATAGAAATAGTCTAAATCTGTTCACAATCACGCCTACTTCCCATATACAAGAACTTGGAATACGATCTGCATCGTTTACATTACAATATATAAAGTAAGCACTAATGAAGAGGGCGTGGCGTCGCCCACTTATGGGTCAAAAACCATATCTGAGCATCTACTCGACCGATTTCAATGAAACTTGGTTTGTAATAGTTTCCTTACATCCCAATGATATGTTGTGAAAATAGGCCAAATCGCTTCACAACCACGCCTACTTCCTATATACAGGGACTTTGAAGACAATCTGAATCGTTTACTTTACAATATATAAAGTAAGCACTAGTGAAGATATCGGTGCAGAACTTTGCACAAATACTATGTTAATAGTGTGTCAGCCCCATTCTAAAAATCGCCGAAATCGGACCATAGTTTTTTAAGGCCCCATATACAACACAAGGACCTCGGTGCTTCTAACCTAATATTATGGTTTCCAACTTTCAATGGACTTTACACAATATATATGACGAATATGTGGGTCAAATTGTGTATTATATAATATAAATAAAGTTAAATAAATAAATTGCGAGAGTATAAAACGTTGGTTACACCCGAACTTATCCCTTCCTTACTTGTTTTTATTTGAATTTATTTACCAATAAAAAGGTGGTCAAATTTGGATAACTTTTATCGAATATAGCAAGCTAATGTTGCTTGGTAATCTAGGTAATCTCGACTATAATTCCAAATCATCTACCCTCTCGGTTTTTTTGTAGAAGTAAATAATAATATGACGCTTTCCATTTGTGTTCATAAATATTAAATTCTTTTTAGTTTCTGAGGACATTATAAAGCTTTTGTTTCTACTCCTATATGCCCCTCACGTGGCTCAGTTTTACGTGAGCTGGTATAGCGCTTAGAAAATTACAGTAAAAGCTGTCTAAGCTGGACACCTGCGGTTCAGCACTTTTGGTCCAAATTAAACTAGTGTCCATGTTATGAAGAAATCATTGTTTGTACTATATTATGTTGGTTCAGAACATTTTGTCCATTTTGAGCGAGTGTCCAACTTTACAGGTTTTACTGTATATATTTATTTGCAAAATTTGTAATATTGCTCTGAATACTAATATATAATAAATGAAATAGTATCTAAGAAACCTTCATTACCATAAAAAATATCAAATATGGAAATTTTCGATTCAAAAATCAATTATATAACGGATTATTAGTGAAAATCACATAATTTTATTAATTTTTCCAATTTGTTTCCGTTTAACATGTTTATTTAATGGTTTTTAATTGACAAGCAAATCTTGAGTAACTTTTTCTAACCATTAAAACTCACTCAAGCTTGACACTTACAACTTCACTCAAAACAAACACCAAACCGGTTATGCTAACTCAAGCGAGAAAACCGAAACTCAAATTTACTAACAGTACAATTTGGCATGATCGTGAATCAATCATACCTTAAAACGCTCTTTCACGAAAAGAGGTCCATCTATGAGCTCTTGCAGAGCCGCTCTTTGAGCTGAAAGTTTTACGCTTGCGTATTGTCATTGCTGTTGCCGGTTTCTCAAGCATCTTGACCATTCTTGGCCGCCACACAAGCCCACTGGTTAGTTTACGTTCTGCTCATCCACTCTTTTTCTCACTGTCTCTTCGCTCTTTTTTCGATAGGCTGATAAGCGTGTTTGGTACTCCACTTAACTGTCGCACCACAGCTGGCCAAGTTTACTCACAGTTTTTTTGTGGTCACTTGGTTATTAACGCCGAAGACACTGAAACTCTTCAGCGGCTGCACTTTCTGGTCTCACTTAATTGCTTTCCATTCTTTTTGCTTGACGTTTTACTCTTCTTCTACTCGACTATTTTGTACTTTCGTGCTCGCTTTGGCTTTGATTCTTAGTTACAATTTTCTGAATGCTTCTTTTGGCGCTACACATAGCCACAGCGTTATGGCTAACCTGACACGCTAGCTGTAAAAGATATTGTCTTGCAGAGTCAAAGCCAGCTTTGGAGCGGCTGTTGTTGTTGTGGGCCGCCACCGATCGTCTTGCGGACGTTTTGTTGTTTGCTGTTTGGCGACGTCGGCGCCAGCGTCTTGGTCCGTTGCATATCGACGAAACAACTTTAATGTGGTTAAAAGTCTTTTAAGCCAAACGAAGCACACGAATCAGTTTGTCTTATTCGCTGAAAGCGTTTGGTACTTGTTTACGGAAAATGCGGCATCCGCAAGTGGTAACTGAGTGACCGTCTCAAACACAAACGCAAGGATATAGTGCCTTAATAACTATTTAGCAAACGAACTTGTTGATTAATTATTGATGACAGTGTTGATAAAAAGTGAGTTTTTAGTGCATTTTTTCCAAAAAATCGAAAATTTAAAAATCAAATTATTTCGCATAAAATTTTTTTGTTTGTGAGAAATAACGAAAATTGAGCTCCAACGAATCGTAAAGGTTATCAATTTTTTTCGAGAACCTTTTTACGCACACTAATTAGCAGCTGAGCTAAGGAAAACCCAACAACAAAAATAACAAAGTTGAAAGTGACTTACGAATTTGCTCGCAGTGCCGAAGAACTGAAGATACTCGCTGTGCGCTGTTTATACAAAGAAATTCGCTTTCCTTGTTATCCTTGCTGCGATAACTCAGCTCACGCCAGACAGCATATAAAAAATAAATATGATAACAACAATAACAAAAATTTTGCATAAATTCTAGAAAAATAAAATAAATAAAGATAAACTTGAAGCGAAAGACAAATTCCAAAGTGCTTTCCGCAGAAAACAACAACAATTGAAATAAAAATCATCAGCAAATAACTTGGCTAAGTGCACGAGCATTTCGTGCGTCCAACGCAGCAAGCAACAGGTGAGTTGTGCCGCAGCTGAAAGCTTCATACCGCGTACCCCACCACCCCACACAACCCACGCACCTTCCCGGCATGGCGTTGAATACTGCCAGAGCATAGAGCAGCTGCTATGCCAACAATGCAGTAAGCAGCGCAAATAAAAAAACAACTATAACCACAACAACAACAATAGTTTCAAAAACGTATACAACAATTTGTTGTTGTTGTTGTTGTGGTTGCAAATGTTGATTTTATGCTTTCAATGCGTTGTTGTTATTGTTTACTATTTTTTGTTGTGTTTTTTTTTCCTTTTTTTGTTGCAAACAATTTTTGTGCTTTTGTTATTGTTGCCACCGCCGCTGCCACTGCTGCTGCTGTTGGCTTGTTGCAACAAAAATATTTGCCAACGGATTATACAAGGATAACAACTAAAAATGTTAATCTAAAATAATATTGAAGTAATGCTTTCTTTAAATAACAAAAACCAATGCATAACTTTGCTATGCGTTTATTTCTATAAAATATTTTATGAACGTCAAAGTTAGTTAGCACAAAAATAAATACATACATACAAACATACATACATATGCATATATATGGCCATTTAATTGGGGAAAATATTTATAATCTGCATATAAAAAATGCATTTTGAAGTCAATTAGAGTGTTGCAGCGCAAACTGCCAATTAAATTGTGAAAATTCTGTGTGAGCAAAATATTTGAAAAGGGCATTATTATAAAAAATAATAAAATAAAAATGTCTGATTCTATTTTATTAAAATGATTTACTGTATTTTATGATTATGTAAGAAATCGCTTTAGACTCTATTACTAGTAGTAATATATAGAGTGACTTGTTAGTGAATTGTATTTTTTTTTGTGGTAGTAGGTTTATAAGAAATTAGAAAGTAAAAAAAATTTAAGCCTATTTTTTGAACTCTCTAATGTAATACCAAAAAAGTATATTTAATATAAAATATTTCAAATAATTTTATTTTAAACAAATTATTATTAACTCTATTTTAATAAATAAATAATTTTTGTTCGGTAAATTACTCCGTAAATTTTGCATTTGATAAAAATAAAAAGAAATATTATTTTGTTAAAGAATTTAACCAACAATAAGTCTTTTTATAAGTGATCCAGTTTTCCTACATAAAATATATTTTTTTATTATTGCACTCTGAATAGTTACAAATTATGTGCTTTTAAGTGACTTTCCAATTAATGTCCCGTGATAATAAAAAGAAAAACAGTCTAGAAAAAAGTAGACTTACAAAAATATAAATTTTTTACAAGCACATAATAAATAAATACTAGATTAAAGACTGCAAGATGCTTTGTTTGGATTTAGGTCCATCACCAGTACCTTTTGCCAAAGAACATAACCTAATATCATATATTCATCAATTTTTGAGTAAAGTGATTTACCTTAATGCTTCGATAAATCTTATGCCAGTATAATTGCTAAAAAGCACTTTTAAATGAGAGAGAGAGACGGCTTAGTTTAATTTAATAAAAAAAATCAGTTTTTTTCAAATTCAGACCTTATCGGAGTTAAGATTTAAGGTCTGCAACTGAGTCCAATTGATTTAAAAATTTTCCTCACATCTTAGAATTTCTAAGCTTCTTTAAGTTAATTTTCTCTATATAATTCCATATAAAATGGCATTCAAATTCAATAAATCACAAATCAACAAAATCGGTCCAAACGTTATTGAGTTATAAATGGTGTAACTAACAAGATTTTATTTTATTTATATAGATTATTTGTATCCACCATTTTTCTAAAATGAAAATGCAAAAAATTGGACTTTCGTAAACTTTAAAAAGTATTGTAACGGGAATAGAGGATATTCGCAGTAGAGATAATTACAAATTCGTCAAATAACGAGTTCTAAATGTATTAAATTGATCTGAATATTTGATATAGATATTCTTCTTCTTCTTTGCTTCTACAGTTTCCCAATATAATAATGCTCGCTATAAAACCACTTTTTTAGTTTTTTCATTCTGTTCTAAGCTAAAAAATTTAATTTGTTATATGTATGTGGCAACTCTAAAAATATATGCTGCAGCTGCTTATTGGCAAGAATTAACATAAACTATTTATTGCAATTAAAGAAATAAAGTTGGAAATTATTAAATTATATCGCTTATTTAATCCTTAACCCTTTGCCATGACCCTTGCATTGCAATCAATCACTAAATGTCTACTAAATAGTTATTAAAGCTTCTTCGAAGAACAAAAATCACTTTTTTATCACTCATGTGTGCAAATTGAATGCTAGTTCTTAAAGCAAACGGCACTTGCTGACTTTGCGCAAATTTAGCTCTACTATAGCTTTCGTTCCAACTTATTAACACGACTTGCTTGGCAAGTGCCTTTTGATGTGCCACTACAATACCGGCAGCACAGTTATTGCTCTCTTTTTATTATGCTTATAATTGTGTGCATAAATATGATTTATACGCTTAGCAGAGCGCCTAATTAATGCTCACATAAAATATTCGAGCCAATTAATTTAATGCAGAACACAAGGTCATAAATACAGAAACATTAGCGCTTTTATGTTTTGTTTTATTTTAACAAGAACAACAAACAACTACAGTAAAGTTCTAATTGCGAAAATGATGTTATGTGTTTGAAATAAATTGCGAAAAAAAGAATATTTTATTTAACGAAATGAGCAAACCACTGGCAACAACCCATTCCGCAAGGCGCATGCGCAACAGCGACAACAAACAGCATTCAATTAACATTGACCAATATTTCTGGTCGTGCAGCAGCCATATGCTGGTGGTCTATTTTTAGTTTTTGCACGTTTCTTTTTTTTAATTTTCTTTTAAAATTGCTTTAGTTTCTTGCTTGCAATTTATTTTTCTTCATTCGCCCATTTGCACTATAATTCGTGTGGTTCCTCAGCGGGGGAGTGGGTGGTACACCAATAGTGAGATATTGCAAGTGATTTGTAAATAAAGAGCATATAAATCAGGTAGGGCAGTGTGCAGGTGACCTTCAATAAAGTCTTCCTTTACGGTTTTTTACATTAAGTAAAGTAGTGAGATAAATATTTATATTAGAGTTGTCCTTAAGTGTAAACGATATGCTAAGAAACCCTGGAATAAAATAGGTTATTTGTCCTCCTAAGTACGGACCATAAATACCCTTATTAATCCTTCGACAAATTTATTGAGACGACTAATTTCCATTTCGAAAATATTACTACCGAGAAGGTTTTACTTCAATCTGTCGAAAGGTGAACAGTCGAGAAGAGAGTTTTCCACCTTGCCTTCATCCATACAGCTTCAAGTTAAGGATTTCATCAACAAATCTGGATTATACTCATGGTCAGTAATATTCAACCGTCTAAAATTGTTTTAAATGTGATGCCCTAGACTATAGTAGTTCCAACTATCCCAATTAGGTGTTAGAAAATTAATTACCACTTTTTATAGATTTTGGAACAATCCTAATGTTCACTTGCATAAAAAAGATACTGTTGCTACAATCAAGTGCATACGAATATTTAAAAAGTATGTACTTATGTATATAGATCATACTCACGACATATTGCACACATATCCACCTATAAATAGCAGAAATATTTGTACGTTGACGTTAGCTGCACTAATAATCCATATACTTTGTATAGACGTAAATTCATATATATATGAGTATAAGGAAGTCTTATGTCGGCTGTGAACTAGTGACCGCAGCACAATTTTCTGCATTTTAACTAGTTCAACTTGTGCTGTTGTGCTCATAACAAATCACGTTTGGTTTAGTTTTGTTACAAGCTTTGTCCATAAATTTTTATTTCTTTATTTTTATATGGAATAACATTGCTTAATGCTGAATTACTTTAGCTTACTTTACCTAATGTACAGCTTAATTGTATATACTAAATTAATATTTGTAAGAAATTAAATATATTTAGTTACGAAATTATATTTTTATACATTGTCAATCTTTGACCTAGGTTATTGGGTGCAATAATTCTGCCGAACAAGGTTATGAAATGACTCAGTCCCTTTTTAAAAATTTGAAATTTTTTATATTTGGAAATTTTGATAATACTCACTCAGGTGTCTAAAAAACGTTTCGCTTATATTCTTCGATTTTAGAATAAAGATTACATTACAGAACACAAAATCTATGACATGCAGCTAAATCTAGTATTTTGCTTTACTCATCTTATTAGCAATAACGCTTTTATTCCTCTTATCCCGCTCAAGAGATTTGTATAAAATATTTATTGGACGGATTTTTCCCCCTCACAGCCACTTACTCAACATTTTCTGTTTGCTACCAATCAGCAATCAACTTCTGCAACTAATTTTCGCTATAAAAAAGTTGCCATTTGTTTGCCGCTTGCTTTTGCTCATTTCGCCAGCATTCTTTCAGTTGCATTGCTGCTGCTGTTGCCACCACCGTACTTGGCATTGCTCCAGCATTGCATTGCACTGCATTGTTGTTGCCGCTTACGCATTTTCAGTTTGTTTTCCTGTTGTATATTTTAATTAAAGACAAGTTTTCATTTCATTCTTCTTTCACTTATTACGACTACTAGTTAAGAGTGGGCACTTGGACGCACCAACAACTCAGTGTGGCAACAGCAACAGAAACAGAAATAATAGCGGAAACAGAAATGAAGTGGCGGCAGAAGAGTGGTGGCAACAGAAGTGAGTTAGCAGCGGTGCACTGTGCGGCTATCAGCAATGATGGGTGCAGTAGTTGTTGTTGTGATTTTTGTTTTGCTTTACTTCTTATTTGGTGTGTGCGCTTTTTTCGCAATGTTCTGATTATTTTTGTTGCAATTATGTTATTGCTGTTTGTGAGTATGTATTTGCACCCTTTTCCAGTTCTCTATTTGCGACGCTGATTCTTGGACTCTGGCACCTTCCTTTGCCATTGTGCTCTTGTGTATGTATGTATGTGTGTTTTTGTAATTGCGAATTGCTGCAATGTTTCATTTGTTGTTGTATATGTACATACATTTGACAATTTGCAGTTCACTCCAGCATAACTAGTTCCGCTGCTGACAAGCGTAAGTCAGGCAAAAAAAATAATAACAACAAGAACAAGAGCGTATTCTAGAGTTAACTTTTTAATTTTACCATGAATTGATGTATTTAAGTGCTTCATCCATATGTGTGAGCAAGTGTGCGTGTGCATTTTTCTTTTGCCTCCAGCTAGAATGCTCCTTTTTCGCTTTGAAAATAATTGACATGAAAACATATTTATTATTTACTTAGCACCGCGCTTCAATAGTGTCAATGGAGCGCACGTATATATATACATATATAATGTAGAACGTACATATGTATATGTATATATGTCTGTATGTATGTGTCCATGTCATGAAATTGCTAAACAAAAATGAGTCTTCACTTCTCTTCTACACATGGATTTGTTGGAATTTACTTTTTCTTAAACTTTTTTCTTCTTCTTTGTTGTTGTTGCAATTTTTGCTCGCTTTTCCACAATCATTCAATTTCCATTTTGCAACTACATTGTTGTTGTGCTGCTTTCTATTGACTGCTGTAGTGACTTGCTTTTGTTCTGTCATGCCATTTAAGCTCCGATAGAAAACAATTGCAGCTGGTGCAACAACAACAACAGCACCGGCTTACAGAAATCTGTTATAGCCAAAGGATCAGCAATCAATTGCTCGAACGCGTAGAGCAATATCAATTGTCCAGTGCGGCCATGCAGGTATATATGCGCGTATGTAAGTATGTTTGAGTGTGTGTACGCGTATGTGCCAGTTTTGTATGCCTTTTGTGCAGTATCATTCTTGGAAAACGTTCTAATTATTGCTTTAAGTAGCGAGCAATGCATCTAAGAAACAATAACAACAACAATAGTCTAACGACTCACCCAGCAGCTATTACAAGCAAGTCTTCGATAATAATACCTATATACATACATATATAAACTGCAATAACACTACAACTGCAACAACAAGAACAAGAACATACACACGCATCGCTAAAGTTGCCAATCATCATGCAACACAATGCAATGAAGTTCTATTGCATTCCAATAACCGAAGCTTCTACAAGCGGCGAAAAAAGTAGTGAAGAAAGAAGCATCCAGCCTCACAACTAACTACTTTACGAGTTTCCTCTACAATTTTCACTTCACTGGCTGCCACCTTACATACCTATTTTCACATGCTGCATGCCGCATAGTAAACAATAGCAACAACAAAAACAACAATGAAGAGTATAAACATAAAATTCTAGATTCATGTGCGCACGCCGCCGTACACCTGCAGCCGGGAGCATCTTTCATCTGTAACATTCTATTATCTGTGTTAATGTCTATTTGTTCTGCCGCTTTTACCGGATTTCGTCTTTGATCGGCGACTCGTTACTATCCCAACCAACCAGGCATATTTACAACTGCGCTTAGAACTACATATGAGTTAGTCTGGAAGGGGGGAAGAGAG
This sequence comes from Zeugodacus tau, assembly GCA_031772095.1. NCBI lineage: Eukaryota > Metazoa > Arthropoda > Insecta > Diptera > Tephritidae > Zeugodacus > Zeugodacus tau. The sequence continues at coordinate 31,794,550 of CM062652.1, forward strand.
CAAGTGACTACTTCGCTTTTACTGCCACTGCAAATAGCTCATAAAATTGTAGCAATTACGCGAACACATGCACACACATACGTACACGTATGCACTTAAATAAATACATATATGTATATATATGTATACCCAGATGCTTACAAGCTTATACAATAAATTGAACGCACTTATGTAGTAGCAATCTTAAAAGTATCTGTAACTGTTTATATGTGTATGTGTGTTTGTTTAAAGCGCTTAAGTGGATTTTAATGCTAGGAAGAATATCAAATTTATTTTTAATTAATTTCCTACATAAAATTAAGATCAATGTAAGCGGAAGTAGTGATTATTAAATTGTAGTGAGTTAGTATTTGAAGTGAATGATTCTCAGAGTATAAATATGTTTGTGTTCGTGAGAATAAATGTCTATAGATATACCTATAACATAAACATAGACATGCGGACATAAAAACTTATTTGTATGGGTACTTAAGATACTTGCAAATGCAAATAACGAGTTCGTCTGTATAATTTAGCAAACTAAAATCATATTTGACTTCGATTTTTTAAATAAATTTTACGATACAGAAAGGCTATATATTGCAATAATATAGATTGATTGAAGAAAAAACAAACATATTTGACGATGTAGAGAGTCTACAACTAATAATATAAGTAATCGGAACGAGCATAGAGCATTAGTCTAGTAATGTCTCCTCATGGACATTCATGGATCCTATTGAAATGTTATCTACTGCTACAACAATTAAATAAAATCTCGAAGAATTAAGATATTATGAATATTTTTGTAGACCTTGATTACATAGACGTACTTAGCTTTTTGTATATCAATACTACCGGTATTCGAATTATAAAAATACTATAATAGTTTTAGAGAAATTGTATAAAGGAGATACATTATTTTGGCAGAAGAAATTTTGATAAAACCTCTAACTAAACATATTTCTCTTTCTCGCAATATACATATATATATAACAAGTTAACTGAACATATTCAACTATGTTCTATGAGCCTTAAGTTTGTGGATCGTGATTATAATTAAATAATCACTGAAAGAATTCAGGCTCATCGTGAAACAAGTCTTTCACAGTTGTATTGAAAACTATATTCATGAATTTTAAAAGAGATCATAGAGATTCGTGTTAAAAATGTAAGGCAACCTGATTTTCTGAGATTGTACTGAAATCAATTTAAACTGAATATCATGACATATTTAAGATTAACAGAAATTATTGTATTTTGCACTAATTAATAATAATTATAAAATTTTTATCGGATTTCTATACATGCCTATATAATATATAAAATGTTATGCATAAAAAGATCATATTCCTACTAAATTTATTTACAAAACTTTGCTAATAAATATGTATTCCAAATTGAATTTTTCAATTAAGCCATTACCACGACCGCGACTTATATTTAATTACTACACACATACTCATTTTAATTCGAAACACTCACCATTTAGAGACAATCAATATATCCAGATATTTGAAAAGCCAATTAAACGCATGATTATGTTGCATTAAGTTGCGGAATTGCATAAACAAGGCCTAACAGTGGGGTCTCACAGTGGGTGCTAAAGCCCATTAATAGTGAAAATGTATTTTAATGCATTCAAAAGCAGACAAAAACGGAAAAGTAACAAAATTGATTTTGTATAATGGAAACAATTATTTGTACTCAAAAGCTCGCAATTGTTGTTGTGGCATAGGCAAACTGTGCTATTGAAAAATTAAATTATTTGTGGGTTATTGTGTTTTCAACACTTGCCGCAATGCCAAATAAAGCATGCATTAATATTTGAGCAGAGGAGTCAGAAATATTTAGATATTAGTTGAAAATTAGTTTTAGAAATTGTAAATTGATTTTTAAGAGTAAAAATTCAACCAACCTTACGATACCAAACAAAATTCACGCCGGCGCAGTGGCATAATAATAAATAGAGTCGATTTCCTGTAGCCAAACATTCCTGTTTGTGGTCTTAGTACTCACACACACACATTTCTTTCGCTGGCTTCCTCTCGTTTATTTGCTCATCGCTTGCTGTGGTAAATTTTTATTACTATTGTTGTTGTTGTTATTGCTTTTATTGCGCTGGCAAACACATGTGGTACCGGAACATGATGATGAAAAGTTCAAATACAGAAATCAATTTGAAAACAAGAAAAAAATACAATAATAATATAACAAATATGAAGGAAGTCGCGCGGATGTAGGCAGAAAGCGATGGCCCAATGGTGGACTGGAGATCGAAATTCCTCTTACTTTATTTTAGTATTGCTATTTTAACGTTTCAGTGTTGTCGTTGCTCACTTTTTACAGTCGAAATTTTTATTGTTTGTCATCTTTTTATCCCTCCCAGTTTGCCACCACTTTCTGTTCATCGGCTGTGATAATTAATTAAAAGGCAAAAGACAACTCCAAATTGCAAATATTTATATGCACATAACTGTTGTTTTTGTATGTGAAGTATTTTCATTCATCTTGAATCGCTCTCTAGTATTTCAGACGTTGCAACACGCTTTGCCGAGACAATGCAAAGTGGCAACATAACCAAAAAGAGCTTTGCAAATACATTTATTTTTTGAATTTTTGGGACCCACCACAACGCCGGGGTTTCTTTCTTTTTGTACGACATTGTATCTATGTATTCATTTAATAATTACTGCTTTTTAGTTTGTTTCATTATTTTATCTTCGAAGTAGTTTTTTTTGCAAAATCTCGTCTTTATTTTTTGTGTTGTGCGCTGATATTAAGTAATTAGCTTGGCTTCTTCGCAGAAAAGTTGCAGGCAAATATATATAAAAATATTTCAGACAAATAAGATAATAGCAAATATGAAAAATATTGCTCTTGTTTAGCCAAGCATCAGCACGCTCATCGTATCACATCTCATCATATAGCCAATTGCATAGGCACAGTCGGCTTTATAGCAAAGATTTTCGGGTAAACATTTCACGATAATAAATTTTAACTATTTTATTTAGATATAATTCGTAATGATTTTAAAAAAGTGAAAGCACATCTTGCCGGAAGAGTTTTGTGTATTTGATCGAAGGATCGTAAATGTGATATTTAATGCAGAATCAAAACACTCTACAATATATTGTTAAATTGTTCTAACTACAGAAAAGCTTTGTTTTCGAAAAGAGATAGCGTCTTTAACAAAAAGCTCTGTTAGATATCTAGGAATATACTTTTCACTATTAAAACATTGCTGATTGAGTTCACTCTTTGGAACCCCAAAAATATAACGATAGAGAATAAAGCACATTAGAAACTCGGTAAACGTGTTAGAAGCACTTTTCGAACGCACCAAAATATACTTGAGTCATGTAACGGCAAATAAAGCTTAACAACAATCGATCCGTGCCGTTAAAGTTGTGATAGCAACTGACGAATCGAACACACGACGGGTGCGTTACATTGCAATCGTCATTGTTTGGTCTATTATGGCCAGAGGGTCAGAGGGTTATATAGTCTATTGATTAGTCCTGGTGTCTCCGTAGCAAAAGAGCAGAACCTAAAGAGTCAACCTGAAATATCCGTGCTGCAGGGATCCTGTGTACTATGTAATTTATATAAATTATAGTTTTGAGACCTAAAAACATCTAGAATAATTCTAAAATATACATATTTCAATACCAAAAATTTGTAAAGCAAAAATTTGCATAATCTTCTTTTTACCTTACTACAATACAAACTCCCACCACTGTGCCCACTTCAGCACTCTGACTTGCCTCAACTGCTTGCCGCCGCTTCTTCAACTCCAGCTTCAGCCATTTGCCGGTGCAGATAATTTATGCGCTTGCATAAACTGGCCATAATTTTCATTTGACACACTTTTAAGGTTTTATCTGCCGTTTCGTTCATACCATCAGGCAACACAGACTCCCTCGCGCTCCCTACCGCTGGCTGTCACCACACTGCAGCGCGCTTCATTGCAGCGCTTCTCTACAGAGCACACAGCGCTCACTCGAAGACAGCATTGGTTCTTCATGGGTCTCCGTCGATTGTTTATTCAATTGTTTGTTTGCTTGCTCGCTAGCTTGCTTGCTGGCTGTTTGTTATTGCTTTGCTTATTAGTACACTGTCAACACATTCTCATCGCTCGTTGACCATCTGCAATGCGCTGATCATCATCGCTGCCAGCTACTAGAAATTTCAAACATTGTTCTTTGCTTCCTTGCTTGCTTACTAACCATTATTTTCCTAATACATTTATTAATTCTGTTGTGTTGTGCTTTTCCCAGCGCGCACTGGCTTTAAGAGAGAGGACGGTAGCCGGTGAAACCTGTCTACTCCTTTCTATTTAATAACCGGCTGTCGGCGTTCAGCCGTCGGCTGTCCACCGTTCTGGGAAATGTAATTTTTCTTTCCACCAAGCATCTATTGTTTTTGCTATTTTGATACTGCTGCACAAAAAACAATAACAATAACAACAAAAAAGCTGCAGAGAAATACTAAATAAATAAAGAATGAGAAAGGCGCGCATGCGCACTCGCTAGCGACTGGTATTAAATTTATTCTACTTAAATATGACTTAGTTGGGTTGGGGTTACTGTAAAAAGTCACAGCTACTTTCTAAATCTAAAAGTACACAGTAGACTGGGAGTCATTTATTGTTTCAAACACACACACATACACACACAAGAAGGCATGTAAGAACTTTCCTAGCAGCGCAGTATTGATTTAATTTTACTCATATGTGTGTGTATGTCTGTGTGTAAGTGAAGCGCTTTGCTTTCTTAGTTCTAGATACATAAATTTAATGGAGTAGATTTGCTTTATGTGCACATTTATTTTAATATATTTCCCATATAAAACACGGTAATATCGCACATTTATCTATATTATTAGCACACATTAATTACTGAAATGAAATTTAATGCTTCATTGATTGCTTTAGTTGACCTACTAAGCAATCGCCGTTAAGCTTTGCTATTATCTAGCAAATGCTTATGAATTAGCCAGCAGCTCTGGAGTGTTTTGGGTTGCTTTTATTATTTGCTAATTAAATTTTAACAAATATATAAAATGATTTCTTGCGAAGATTTGGGAAAGCTGCAATATTTGGCTACCATTAATAAATAATAAAGATATTCATTGCAAGGCATTTCAGTGACATTCGAAAGTTGAGAAAAATATGTTGAAATATTTTGTTTAATATTCAAGCCTTCATCACTTTTTCATATATCTTCAGTTAACATTTCATACATTACTTAAATTATGTCACTATATAAAAATATTTACCTTAATTCCTTCTCTCCTCTTTTATAGTTTTCAAAGAATATTTCATAGTTAAAAGCCGGGCTGCCTTTAGAGTTAAAAATATAGTAAATATTGCTTTCAAAACTAACACATTTTTTAAGAACCCGTGGCATCAAATATATTGTCGAGTTTCGAGATCGTTATAAACGTCCCTGAAAGTTACGTGTGAATTTCAAGTGCATCTATCTAAAGAATTTCTCCCAAGATTTTCTATATTGTGTGAATTTACTTTGTCTACCAGTCAATATAAAAAAATATTAATTTAATATAAAATCTAGGGTTACTACATTATAGCGCAAGTTCACGCTTTCAAATTCAGTATGGGAAACTGTTTTATAACTTAAACTTGAACAGATGAAAGTGTTTAGACGAATATCTGGCAAAGAATTAAGCGCTATTTAACTACCATAATTACATATAATGACTAGTAGTCGTTCATTCAATGCAGTTATTGATTACACTATATATGAATATATTAAGGTAGCATTAAGCAACCAGCATTTACCTAATTGGGTAACGATTATGAATATGGCACAGCAAATTTAGAATTAATTTGTCGAGCTGTAATAGCATTTTCACACAGGAGCTAATTGATCAATTATCCGACCCCTGCTCGATTAAAACGCTGATTAAAATCTTTTTACCATACAAAATAAAAATATATTTTTCTAATAATTTAATTTTGCTCGACTTGAAATGAAATGCAAAACTGCGATAAAGACCGTATTTGCAATTTTATATACGTTCTTTATCTGCGAGTTGTTGGTCACGCTACACGACGGTAGATGTCGCTACTAAAAATAGCAGTAAGCTGACGAACCTTACCAACTTCTTACAAAAAGCAAAAACAAAACTGTATAAAAGCTGATCGGTTATCGAGTAGCCGGTAGTGTGTAGGGCAGAAACTAGTTTCTCAATCAAAATTTTAATTGATCAATTAATATGGCTGTGTGAAAAGGCTATAAGTAAAGAAAGTTGGATATATGTACCTAGCACCGACCCATATTTATATACGATTGTTAACTAGACAGCATTTCGCAAAATTTTTTGAAGAACATTTTTTCAGCCGTTGTAACAACTTACGTATTTATCAATTTGCAACTTAAACAATTTAACATCTTATTCGGATAGTTCATCAATTCCACGTTGCTATTCTTTAAGTCCGATTATGTTTTATGAACGCTCCTAGGCTTCTTCTTGGCCAGCATAGTACTTATTCGACATAATTAACACAAGTTGTAGACCATATGTTCAAAGAGCTCATAAATTCAAAGAATCAATGCTAATATGGGAATAAATTTGTTAGAAATGATTCATGACAGTTTGGATTCAACGTTAGCATATCTGTTAAAGTTTTCATGGCATTGAATTTTTTCAAATTAATTCTTACGCCAGATAATAAAACATTACGGCATTAAAGCTTGTGTTGAAGTTAATAATAGTATTATTCTAAATTGTAACCATTTGTGCGATTTCTTCTCAAAGTTATAATAGATTTAAGTGCGATAACCTTCTTAAAAATGCATAAAATCTGCGAAATAACGGCATACCAGAATCTAATAAAACAAAAGAATGCAACCAAGCGCTCTTTTAAGACTTGTTCACAGCAGAGTTACCAAGAATCACTGTTAAATTGCACACCAAACGGCGAAGAAAACCTGAGCACACATAGTTCAGCAAACCGCCATCACATGACGCGCTCAGTGACAGGCTGACGTCGTCACGCAGTCAGCGTCGCTCAAGAGCTCAAGAATTGCAAGCCGCAGCCGAAGTGCTCCACATGCGCATGCTTAGCGAGCGCATTTGACCTGCGTGTGAGGGGCGTTTTCGCCGAAATGTGTGCGCGCCTGCTTGCGGTTGGCAAGAGTTGAGGCAGCGCAAAACAACAACAACATTAACAACCAAAGCAACGGAGCAATGTTGCAAGTGCAACGTGTGAAAATGAACATTCAACTAAAAATCTGGTTGCAACGTACAATTAAGTTGTCACACATTCGGCGGCAGAGAGCGCGCGCAACAACGCGTCGGCATTTGTGGCATGAAAAGCGGAAAATGCGAACTTTTATTGTGCGCTGTTGCTGTTTTTGTTGGCATTAGAAGCGCATCAAAGTGTTAACGAAAACCGCTTGATTGTAGCATCTTCTGTCTCTGCCACATATGTACAGCAGCCTTTATGCAACACAAAGCTATTTGGTGGCAACCATACACGAACTTGCTTCACGCTTTGCACATCTACAAATATACATGTATGTATGGTTATGTGTTTGTTGGCGTGTATGGCGCTCAATTTGATCTAACGGTAATATTTTGGTTGGTTGGCGTAAAGTTTATCCGAATTGGAGCTTGTTAATGTTAATGCGGCTGCAATGTGTGCGCCAGCCTTCAAATTCCAGCGCCGCAGCCACCAACGCATATTATACAATCGCGAAATTGTTTCGCCAGTTAATTCGTATTTGAATAAAATAATAGTGCTCACAAGCACACACATTCACACCTGCCATGTGTGTTTGTTTCAAAACAACGCCTATCTTCAGCTCAACTCGCTGCAGCTAATTGCGGCAGCGCGCTGCTTTTGTTCACACCTTCATCCATGCATTCATGCGTTCGCTGTGCGCGAGAGATGCTGGAACTGGAACAAGTTTGAAAACAGTTTTTAATTAATAAAGATTTGCTGCACTTCATGCAGCAAAATGTTGTGTGCACTTATCGAACAATGCACGAGATGCTAAGCATTGTACATTTATATGAGTATACATCTACATACTACTAATATATGTATTTACATACATTTATATATGTATATCAAACATTTTCAGTATGCGGCTTATAGTCTGTTCTAAATTGCATTATGTTAAGACTAGCGATGTGTTCATTGAGTCCGTACCAATCGGAGTCTGAGTTCCCACTGCTACGCTCATTGATTAATACTAGTAGCTTCTGGTAAACCAAGCTACTTTTTGAAACAAATATTTTTTATGACGAACTCTCTTATTTAGTACCCAGTTCCTTTTAGTTCGTTCAGAGTCAAGTTTTTTCAATGTTCTTTATCACTACTCTAAATTAGATTTAAACAAATTCATATTAACTCGTTATGTTCCTAACCCTTCTTGAAATAAGAGTTTGAACAGTATATCCCTGTCTCAAGTATATTCCAAAATTATACAACTTTCTTACTGCACAACCTAATCTAGTTATAAATATAAATTATTGTCAAATCTACCGAAGAAACGGGGTACTATTGGCTGATGATCTTATAACCTATATCTCAACGCTAAAATTCACAGCTCTTTTTTAAAAGACAAAAACAATTCCTTAAACTTTTTGTTTTATTTGTTGATAGTACTACAACTTTAACTATCTGTTCTCTTTCTCTTAGTATTGTGGTCCATTTTATGTGGATTTCAAAGAAAATTCCTAGTCTAAAATATTTTCTTTAATTTCTATTGGTCTTAACAGGACAAAGTTCCATAGACTCATTCTAAAGACCGAAACTACTTTTTATCTAATAACGTCTCTTCAAAAATCATAAAATCTATGTTTTATTGGAAAAATCAAAATTGTGTCTTTCTTCATTTCCTTCAAAAGGTTATTGGCTGTTCATCATTACACCGTTTGTAAACTATATTCATATATCAGATTGGTGCTTATTATATCTGTTCTTGAATATTTTGCTTATAAAAAACATTGATCACGCATGGTAGATGAAAAATTGGATTTTAACAACTGTAGATTTCTACTACAAAGTTATATATACACAACTTTAGAACAAATATGAACCATAAACCCAACAAGACTTGCAACCTGATCAGTTCGTTCTATAATGAAATAATATTCTATAATGCGATAACAATATCGCTTTATAATTGAAATATGTAAATCTTATGCTTTCTAACAATTTCGATTCTAGTAGGAAAATTATAGTTGTCAATCTAATTATAGACTGTCAATAAAAAAGATAAGGGGTTCCTTGCTTGTGGTATACTAACTATTACAATTTAACACTACAAATTTAGTGAAGTCGTAAAAGTTCGTTTACTGTTTGTTCATGAATGACTTTAAGGATTTTGGAAAGTTTTGGTGACTTTTGTCCTGAACCACTTTTATGAAGAGTAAACAACTCAATCGAAATGCGTGAATGGAAAGGAAGCTGAGGAAACATTAAATCTTAAGTCACACAACAAATTTGACAATAAAATGCGTTTAAACTAGTAAAATAGTTAACAGGAAATTTTTCGGGAAGCAAATCACCACAGAAAAGCGCGTAAATTTTTTCCAAACGCAATAGTTTGTGCATAGACGGTATAAAAGTGGCGGAGGAAGGTTGTGGCAAAGAAATTAGGCAATAATTGTTCATAAATGTTGCAAGCTTTACAGCAAATTCAAAAGTGTTACATATATTTTTATGATTCGTATGCTGATTTATGCCCTGGTGAACTGCCAATAGCCAAACCATGGAAAATCAACGAGTTGTATGGAGACACAATTGATGCGAATTATAAGTACTAATCAGACTCAAATTGAGTCATCATTACTAGACATGAAGATAACAACTCGTTAAGTATTTCCAATGAAAACTATAAAGATTGCTCAAGCAATTAATTAATTTAAAGATGACGAAATCTTTTTGGTCATATAACTTCGTTTTAGAAGCTTTATGTGACTACAAATACGTCAGTCAACAATTATCTAAACTATTACCTTTAAAAAATTTTAAATAATGCTGATTCTAATTTCTAAGACATTTAGGTAGCAGTTAATCAAAAAAAAATTAAAGAAATATGTATAAAATATGTTTAAAATATTTTAATATTTTCATCTCATCTTGATTCTATATTACACCGTCATTAAATTGTTTTTCTTAAGCCTTTGGTGGAAAAATTGTTTTTATGCTGAAATTAATTGTATTAAAATTTTTTTGTAAATTTTTTATATTTTTGGATATTTATAAATATATTAAAAATTTATTCGCCTTTGTGTTAAGCCATTCCCATGACTAAGTGTCAAAAATATAGCAAACTAATGCTTACGTAATGCAAAGCTAATAACATTTGATATTTTTATGCCATTAAAAGTGCAAATCTCTTTTCGGCTCTTCAATAATTTAGGTACTTTTGATGGCTAATAATATACATTTTTTTTCAAATTCAAGCGCTCTATGAGCGTATTCAATAGTGTAACACAAAGCGCTTAACACGTGCTTCAAATAACACAAACACACACACCCACACAAACAATAACAATGCATGTAAACTGCGCGCGTATGTGTCAATTAAATTTGTGTTGAGTCAATAAAATAAATTAATACAATTACGCATAATTGTCATATTTTATTTAAAGCCATTATGCGCACTATTCCTTTGAAATATTATAAATAAGTATATTTTTATCGCTTTTCAATTTTATTATATTAATTTTTATCGTTTTTTTTTGTGTGTGTTTGTTATGTGCAACAAACAATATGCGCTGCATATGAAAACACTCGACTAATATTTCATTTTTGTGTGTCAAATTAATAAACAGCTTTTTAATTGAGTCGATTGTAAACGAGCCAGCAATATTGCTATTTGTATTTGCGCTGGCCAATCAATGGTTTGCCAATTTCACCGAATTTGTGGAAAAAAAACGAAATAAACAATGAGTTTGAAGAATGGAAAAAAATATCTTCACAAAGGTAAACGCACACGTGTGTTTGCTGCTGTGGAATAATGCCAAAATACGTTTGGCATGCAGAGCCATAAAAAAACTCTTTTATGTATATGTATATGAAATATTTAGTATTAATATACCAATAAATATGTGCGTTGATAAGCGTGACTAAAGCGCACTTTTGATGTTTATTGATTTTAGAAACTCACTTTCTCGTAGTATTCAATTAAAATGCAGTTGACAAATATGGTTACTTAAAAGTGGCGTTGTAAAAATACCGTTAAAATACAGTAGCCTTAAATGAATGATGGTGGAAATGCAGTAGTAAAATTTGCAATTTTTCACAGAAGTGCGCCTAAGCTTCTCTCAGTGGAACTAGTTACGAATGGGTTGAATACAACTCAGTTTTATAACTAGTACCATTGGAACTAGTTATAATTGTACCCAATTATTAATAATTACAGATACTTTTTTATGAGTTTTAGATTTTTTGATTAACATTTTCCATTAATCTTAATTAATTATCGTACTCTTTCATTATTTTCTGACGTATTATTATACTTTTTTTTGCGATAACAATTATTTAAACAAAAATTATATACTTTTATTATCGTCGAAATTTTAAAATATTATATGAACATGACCAAATCGATTATGAATAACTTCTGAGTTTTTAGATTTGAAAATTTGGCTAATTTATAGGATATTTTTCAAGACTGATGTCCTGATTTTAGATTAATATAACTTTGAGCACAAATTTGTTATATGTATTTGTCAAAGTTTGCTTGAAGTACACGTAATCTCTAAAACACTCTCTTGGCCTATATTTTATAAATATATAATATCCATTATCATGACTTATAAGGTTAGGTTAGGTTGGTTTGCTAGAGTGCCTTCACGTATTCGCTCAGTAGTAGTCATAATTTAGGATGCCTGTGCTTGACATGAATTTTAAGAGATTATGAGGCCTCACTAACGATATCTACTCGAACTTATCGTATTGTGGGGCCACTAAATACCTGAATCGAAGGATAAACAAGAGTTGATCCAATGTTTCCCTTGATGCCCTGCTTTTGACACTTCCTACATTCTTATAGGTGTGAACTTTGTATATTTCCGATCTACCGCTTTGCGGTTTTATAACCCGGTAGAGCCTTCCAGCGCGTTTTCATTTTTCTTAACATGCACCTGTCTACATTTGGCGTCGTACAGACAGTTCATAAGAAGAACACATATTTTGAAATCAGATTTTAAGTGAATACTTCTTGAAGTAGAACTCCGTATCCAAATATATAATTATTTGTTTAATGTTAAAAATACTCTAAATACTCACCGACTTCGAAAGTTAATTGTAAGACCAAAACATGGTATATACGTCCATAAATATAAATATTAATTAGTCTACCCATAAATCATAAATGAACTTTTTCAGGAATTACATACTTTTAAACCTTACCTTATCGCTCGAAATATCTTTGGCAGAATCACTGATGATAACAGAACATTGAAAAATGCTCTTATCCAAGAAACAAAAAAAAAATCAAGTACATTCAGTACAAACGAGTTTGTAGCCACTTCATGTAGTGGTTATACCACTTTCAGTCAACTGGTCAAATAGTAGTTTATTCGATTCGCCACTTTCATATGGCGTTTTGGCGCGAAAACTTGGACAATTATCTACCAGATTTGACCACTTCATTTAATTTATGGTGTGAATTCCGGTAATATTATGTGGCTACAAATCATTTTGTGACCAACTAACTTATTACTCAAGTACTAAGTACTCAATACTAATGTATTTTTGGTTGTTCTAGTGTATGGAAGAGATATTTCATTAATAAAAAATTAATATTATAATTAATAAAGCAATATTGTTATGCAAAAATGCAATATTTAATAAGCGATGCAAGTGTTTATATATAATTATAAAAATACTATAAAATAGTATTATTAAACCACTGAGTACACCATATGTACTCATTTTTATGTTTGTGTGTTTTCATGAATTTTATATAAATTTTTTATTACAAGCAAAAAGCAATGTAAAAATATTTAATTTATTCAGCAAATAATTTGCCGTTAATTAACAAACAGATACATGTAATATACAGTTATCATCCACGTGCTTTTTTTTCACTTTTGCGCAATCAAATCGAAAATATCGAAATGCAGATGCGGCGGTGCATTTTCGGCTATCGCTATTTGTGCTGAAAATCTGAAAATAATTTAAAATATTCTGTGATCTCCCGTTCAGCTTGATTTTTCACTTATGCGGGGTGACCTGGCGGCGGCCATCAGTTTGATTGAAATGCAAAATCAATGGCAGAATGCTCGACTTTGTATTGCAAGTTCATGGCGAAATGTTTGCATGTTTCACTAATTTCCACACAACGGATATACATATAATAATTTTGCATATTCTCTGTGGTTGTGTGTGTGCGTGCATATTTCGTAATCAGCTTAAGCCACCGCATTGGCTGCATGTTTATATTTTTGTTTTGTATTGCATTTCTAAAACAAAGCTCAACCGCACGCGAACAACGCAGAGCATCACGCCTTTGGCATAATTTTAATGATATTTACCATAGTCAGATTAATTCCTAATTAGCGGCCTGACATTGGAAAACATGCATTTGAATATTAATATTCAATAGCAAAACAATTATTTCATCGCCCTCGCTGTTTCGGTATCTCTCTGTCTCACATTGTAATCATCGAGGTTGTGGCGGCTGAACTTACTAAGCATGCGGCTTATATAATGTATTTAATAGTGTGGTCAGTTGCAAGGACAGTTTTAGACCTATAGCTATATATAATATTTCTGTATGTATGTGAGAACTGATGGAAAATTCATGGGAATTATAAAATTGCAGGAAATTATTTTATCAAATAGATACTCGTATGTTAGTGAAATGTATCAATTTGGTTTAAAAGAGCTTAGTTCGTAATATCACCAAATTATTAACGCACATATGTATTTCAAAATTTATTAAAACTATACCGTATGTTACCTAATTTTAAAGTATGGTAGCTTAGAATTTTAGTTTAATTTTGTTAGTGTCCACAACATATATATGTATGTATGTATTTATATAATATAGCTAACGATATCTAGCACTAAAATTGCACAAAATAATATATGTAGTATGTCGCTTGAATTGTTGTAGATTTAAATAAAATACAAGGTGTGTTCAAAAAATAACGGGATATTTCAAATTTAAAATTCCACAGGTTTGGAGAGTAAAATTATCATTTTTTATTATGTTGATATACATGCGCCTGAGGTACGATAAAATGTTTAGCTGTGTTTATTGATTACTATGTCTGTAGCAGCGGCTTAGGTTAGACGGGTTTTTATGAGCTCAGCGATTTTCATTTGTTAAAAGCTCACACTTTGTTGCTTCTTCGTGAATTCTTGGCCAAAAACAATTCATGACTCTGTGTGATCTTTTCATATTTCTAATAATAAATAGAACCTTAAATCTACAACAATTCAAGCGACATACTACATATATTATTTTGTATTATTATATATATATGTTATATATATTATTATATTATTTATTATACCTTAAAGGGCCGTCTGGTTTAAGCAGACATGACTGAAGACACTGAAAGAACCAAAGACGATCCCAAAAAACGAGTTTGAGATGTGTTTTGTCGATTGGAAGAAGCGCTGACAAAAGTGCATATCAAATGTGGCCTGATTTAAAGGCGACAACATTAATGTAGACGTATGAATAAATCTATTTTTTTTTTCAAAAAATTAAAATTTCCGTTATTTTTTGAACACACATATCGTGGAAAAAACCTAAGTACTAATTTGAATTTGGATATATAAACTAGAGTTTAATGAGGACTCGAAAGCATGAGATCAACGAAAGACCAATGTTAGTTAAATTTAATTGACAATGAAAGACCAACTAATGATATAACTTCCAAAGACCTAACACAGATTTATGTATCCAAAAATGTACACCAACCAAGTCACCAAACAAAGCTATTGCCGATTTTGATAAAGAGCAGAAAAATTAATCGAGCCTTGAATGGCCTTTATATCTATACAAAGTCACAAGTCGTAACCGAAAATAAGGATTTCAATTGAGGAATTTCCTTACCACATATTTACCGATCTTCCATCATAATATTAAAAACTTAGTAAAGTTGCAATCTAAATTTAACTCAAATTTACAGTAACTTTTCTGTGCACGGAATAATCGAAATAAATACAAATAAATATTTTTCTCAGCTTCTCCTCATCGAATACTCAATCGTAAATAAATAGATAAATCACATACAACAAATTACGTGTATGAACATGTGTCTTATCGTTGCAACATATGATACCTTGCAATTAGTTTTTAATTGCTCACAACTAACACTTGAGTTGATCTTAGTGTTTTGCGGTTAAATTAAGTATATAATTGCTATAGACAACTACTAAAGTTACTGGACTAAAGCTCAATAAATATATTGTTGTTATGGCAGCGATTAAATAAAGAAATTTGAGAAGAGTTAACATTTTTCTTATGAAGAAATCAACATTGTTCAATATCTTGTTCTTCTACTTAATTGATTCTTTACTTGATATCACACAACTTATTTATATGTTATTGAATTGTGATGCGGCTGAATATATGTATATAACAAAATAAAAAATATATAAAATATAACAAACTGCAATAAAATTTTCAAATACTAATAAAAATTATTAATCTCTTTATTTTTAGATTTCACTTCATGCTGCGACATTTGATCGTCGTAAGCTGTCTTAAAGCTTGGTAAGTCGAAAAGCTTTTGGTTACAATCTGTTATGAAAATATAATACATAAATAAACCAAAAAATATATTTTTATAATAAAATATAATAATATGCAAATATTCTGCATTTAGTTCAACGATATTACATTGAGTTTTAGTAAAAATTAATTTTAAAGAAATGTATCCTTTTCTTAATACAAATTTATATTACCACCTTTAAAAAGCTTTTAGATGTAATATACGGCTTTCCAAAGCAACTTTCATAGTTGAGCATCACTAAAAACCTAAACTTTCGTAAAAGCTCCAAAAGCTAATATTTTTTTGCCCTGAAGGAAATAGTCACAACTCACTCAATTTCACTCAGAAAATGCTTTTACCATCCACAAAGCTTTCACTTTATGAACTTTACCCGATTTGACTTCTCAGTAATCTTTGTAGTAATATCTAATTTCGCTTATCTACATAACAATAAATCAATTTGAAGCTGTAAACAAAAACTCGCAACAAAGTTCCCTAAATACCACATAAAACAAGGGATAAATCATTAAGCAAGGATTTTCAGTGAAAGCCATAAAAATTTAATATTACATGGAGCAGCAAAAGCCAAGCGACCAACTCCCACGCAGTTCCACAACATTTTATTAAAGTGTGTCAGTGTTTGTGCTGTCACTGGGCCAAAAGTGTCATTGACCAAAGCGGTCGAATAGCTCGAATAGCTCGAATGTCATTAGCGCGTTGCTAAGTAGCCGCTTCGAGTCCGAGTTGTGTGCGGTGGCCGCCGCTTGGTTGTTAGTTGACATTAATTATTATATTTGCGGCGTTTGTTTGTTGTTGTGCTGGTTTATTACTTGTGTCACATTTTGCCGACTTAACCCCAGCGAAGTAATGCTTGACTTATTCGTCTCTTTTTTTTGCCAGTATGACTTTGATATCTTAATTAAACGTTGCAGTGTATCAAATTTAAAGTTTAAGGCCATAATTTTATGTATTTGCAAATAACTTTTAGGGTGTTGCAAATGAAGAGGAAGACACATTTTGAGAAGGACACTCATAAATAAATTGAATAGTCCTTATTTCGGAACGTATGTGTGTGTGCATGTCGGTTATTTTCACTTGAGTTGGTGTGCTTTCCGGCTTCATTATTTTTACTAGCTGTCGCTATTTTCATAGCACTGAAAATTTATTGCGCATAAAATGTTGTCTTAACTGGCAATTAGTGCAATTTTAATTGTATTGTTGTGTACAAAATTTTAATAAGCGATTTGCCACTCGTTGGCTCAAATTACAGAATGTGAGACTTTAAGTTCATAAAATATGTAAGAATGGTAGTTCTAGAATTTTTGAAATTAAAAAGTCAAGTCAGTCAAAGTTAGTGAGTCAAAATATAATATTGTCATTTCTTCATTAAGCTCTATCATTTTGGTTTCTATGTAAATCTTAAACGGACGATATCTCTAAATCTATTTCGATAATATATTTCTTCTTTCTTCCTTCTTAGTTTCAAAATTATTACAAATACAAAATAAACAAGTAAGGAAGGGCTAAGTTCGGGTGTAACCGAACATTTTATACTCTCGCAATTTATTGATGTAATTTTATAAAGATAACACAATTCGACCCATATATTGCGTATAAAGTTCAATAGAATAACGAAAATCATCATAAATAGTATATGGGGACTGAGGTAATTCCTAAACCGATTTCACTCGTTTTCACCACCAAGATACAATGTATCGAAGACTATACGCTCACTTAATTTAATATTACTTATAATAAGGTATATGGGATCTGGGGGAAGTTATGACCCGATTTTTACCATTTCAGGTACAGAGAGAAACTGTTATAAAAAAAATTCAGAGGGAATGAATTACATTAAAATATCTGAGGGATTTACCTAAGTATATTTTCGGGGAAAAATTACCCTTAGGCACTGAGTTCTTCATGTTCGATATCAGTGGCCTTGAAAAGTCATGGTTCGATTTTTACAATTTTTTCACAAGTGATGCAACAGATCATATACAGTGTTTGTGTAAAGTTTTATTTCGCTATCTTCATTGGTTGCTAATGTATATTTTATAAAGTGAAGGAATAAGATGGAATTCAAAAATGAGTTATATGGGAAGTTGTCGTGGTTGTGAACCAATTTCGTCCATTTTTCACACGTGTCATCAGGGTGTCAAGAAAATATTATATACCGAATTTCATTGAAATCTGTCGAGTAGTTCCTGAGATATGGTTTTTGACCCATAAGTGGGCGACGCCACGCCCATTTTCCATTTTGTAAAAAAATCTCAGTGCAGCTTCCTTCTGCCGTTTCTTGTGTAAAATTTGGTGTTTCTGACGTTTTTAGTTAGTGAGTTAACGCACTTTTAGTAATTTTCAACCTAACCTTTGTATGGGAGGTGGGCGTGGTTATTATCCGATTTCTTTCATTTTTGGACTGTATAAGGAAATGGCCAAAATAAACGACTGCAGAAAGTTTGGTTTATATAGCTTTATTGGTTTGCGAGTTATATACAAAAAACCTATTTGGGGGCGGGGTCACGACCACTTTTTCAAAAAAATTACATCCAAATGTGCCCCTCCCTAATGCGATCCTATGTTCCAAATTTCATTTTCATAACTTTATTTATGGCTTAGTTATGACACTGTATAGGTTTTCGGTTTCCGCCATTTTGTGGGCGTGGCAGTGGACCGATTTTGCCCATTTTCGAAAGCAACCTCCTCAGGGTGCCAAGGAACATATGTTCCAAGTTTCATTAAGATATCTTAATTTTTACTCAAGTTATCGCTTGCACGGACAGACGGACGGACAGACGGACAGACGGACGGACAGACATCCGGATTTCAAATCCACTCGTCATCCTGATCATTTATGTATATATAACCCCATATCTAACTCTTATATTTCTTGGTGACACAAACAACCGTTAGGTGAACAAAACTATTATACTCTGTGCAACAGGTTGCGAGAGTATAAAAACTAAATTGTGAAGTTCTCGAAAAGCTGATTTCATAAGCCCTTTAAAAGTTTTTTTTCATAAGCTTTTGAAGAGCTTTTAAAAGCTTAAAGGATGTTTGAATATTTCATAATTATCTCCTATTCCTTGATAAACCGATGTATTTGTGTCAATTTCCAGTTTATTTATTATCACATTTTTTGCGGAAGCTTTTGAAGAGCTTTTAAAAGATCAAATAAATTTTGAAAATATTATTAAAGATCTCAATCTGCTTAATTTACTTTATAAAGTGTGGTGATTTTCTGTTTATTTATTATCACATTTTTATAAGCCTTTGAAGGGCTTTTAAAAGTTCACATGATTTTTTTAATATCTTTTGAAGATCTGTTTTTCGTTAATTTATAATTTGTGATGGTTTCCAGTTTATTTATTATCAGATTTACTATAGAATTATGAGATAGGAAGCTTTTGAATGAAGCTCATCCGTAATTTTTAGAGCAAAGGGATACAGTCTTTCGCAGATAATGTTTGTTGGTTGTCATCTACTAATTGCAAATATTTTATCGCCTATATGTGACTTGAGTGAGTATGTAGAAAATGTAAATATTAAAAAAATAAAAAAAAAAAACTGCTGCTGATAAGTTTTTGGTCGGTATTCTCTGAATGTTTAAAAATTCTGTATGAATATACATTTTCCTTAAACCCTGTGCCATGCTCATACCCAAACATTTGGGTATTTCATTTATTGTTCGATGAAAACGCCGTCATGCGGCATTAAACCTTTTAATTAATTTTGATTTTTATTTTTTTTTGGCAAACTCTTAAATACCTTTTCACACAACCTGCCACCGGTGTGTAATTAAATATTTTCGTCCATAAAATCTCCAACGTACGTGCGCTACCGTCGTCGTCGTCGCTGTCGCGCACTTACAGTAGTAATTCATATCGTTTGACAGGTTGAAATTAAAAACCATTAAAGCGATAATGTGACATCTAATCACCCCCGTTATACGTTTCCGTTCGGTGATTTGAGGTGAACGCCACTGAACTTATGGCACTGGCCAAGCACAATTTAATAACACATTACTCGCTTCCCTATTTTCTCCTTCAGCACTGCCCCACGGCAGTGTTAGCCTAATTCGCGTTCGCGTTTAGAAAATCTTTCGGTTCTTCGCCTTTTCATTTGAATTTCAAAAAATGTTTGCACCTTTCCGAATGGTAATAAATTTTATCACACACACACAAACTTACATATATGAAAAGGTGGACAGCGCTGGGGAGCCAACGGTTGCTTGTGTGTATGTTTTTCTTTTTAATTTTTTCTAAAGTTAGTAAAAGCATCATAAATCATAATTTGTTGCCGCTTTGCTAATGGATTATGAAAAAATTACAACCGTAACATTGCCGGGCACATACGCACACACTCACTCAGTCATGAGCGAGAATATCGAAACCTTTTAACCCAGCAATCAGCAGGGCTAATTTGGAAGGCAGATTGCTTTGTTCAACAGTTATTTGTTGTTGTCGTTGTTGTTGTAACTTAGCACATGCCTTTCAATATATTTATGAACATATGTACATTAGTAATATACCGTTATAACGCCGGCAGTGGCATTGAAAAACTGTAAAGCCAGTGAGTGAGCGCCCAAGCGGTAACGGCAGCGTGGAGAGATGGGAATTAGTGCAAACACACATACATAGGAATTCATTATTTCAAATATTTTGCCAACACATACACACACATGCATAGATATATATGTATGTACGTGCCACATTTTGTTGCAGCAAGTAGCGCTGTTCTGCGCCTGTGGTATGAATAAAATATGCCAAATTACTCTTTAGGGATTGATGTTGACCATCATCATCGAACTGAGTGGCTAACTCTGAGCGCCATCAGCGTGTGTGTGTAACTAAGGCATACAACAACAGCAACAACAACAACAAAAGCAAAAGCAGTAGCTCTGCTGTAATCTGCTGCCAAATAATTCATTTTAAACTTTTTCCCATCTGCATAAAATTCAGCGCAAATTTTTATTAGTGAATAATTACAAACACACACACGCACACACAAATGCACTCACACATACACATACATGCACTTGGATACACATGTATGCATCCGCTTCATATTTTGCATGCCAAATAGCTTTTTCGTTCAGTTCGTGGGGGGAATTGCGTTGCGTTGTTAGAAATTAAAATTAATTTGTATATAAAATATACAAAAACATTAATATATTATAGCCATGTTTGGCTTAAAACTTTGCCATTAGCTGCAACAACACACACACACACTCATACATGGTCATGTGCAGCATGTGGAATTTCAAGCGATTTTTTCATCGATTTTCAAGCTAAATAGCTGAACATATTAATGTAGCTGTTGGGAATTATTATTTATATAAATATTGCGGAATTTCCAAGCATGGCTGGTTTAAATTTAGCATATTCTTTTTTCGATATTATTTATAGCATGCTTGAAAATAGAGAATTGTGGTGAGTTATTTAATATTTCAGAGAAATTTTAATAATCTTCATTCATTTTAAACATATTTTATTTATGAAAAAATATTATTAAAAATTTATTAATTTAAAATAGCAAGATTGAAGTGGTTGTAGTGGATTTCCATGAGTGCTGAGAGGTCAGAACACATACACCTTGCTGTACTACCACCCAGTATTCCAGTATTCGATATTTGTTAAGCTATTAAGCAATTTCAAAAGAGTGGAAGAGGCATTCAAAAATATATGTTTGGTTTTTTGATTAGTGGTGCATTTAAAATAGCTGTTTTCGATTCACCAAGCATATACCAAGAGTAGCGAATCAAGCAAACTATACCAGCTTATCAAACAGACAGACATGTCTAAGGGAAGTTTCCTTCTTTGTTGACTAAATTCTTCTTTTCGCACCAAATAAAATTTTACTAACCCCTTGGTTTCAAGCAGCTCATATATGCTTTGTCATCCATATAAATATATTTTAATTAAAATCTTAACACATTAAAATCTATTTTATAATATCTATATAGTATTTTTTTATTATTGAGTTATTCACAACAGTAAATCTGGATTGGTAGCTATACCACTTTAATGAACTTACTAAATAATATCTAATTCAATTTTTCTATTTTTCGCTAACTGTGTTGTTGGTTCCACATATATTTTTTTTAGAAGGGAGTAGTGCTTAAAGTTACTAAATTTATGGCGGATCGATGAGGGCTAATAAATGTAAAAATATACCCATAATTTGTGGAACAAAATATCAGTTTCTTGTTGATAAGCAGATCTGAGTCATGATAGCTGTCTGTAACAAAATTGACTGGCCTCCACGGAAATTAGTGTCTGAATCTATCTAAATGGATTCACAGAGCCATTGCTCTTCCATACATGCCAGATCCATTTACAGTTCTAATTTATAGCACATTTTCAAATTCCGATCACCTAAAATTAGTCTGATCAAAAATTTATCAAATCCGAGTTTATTGCTCTTCAATCGCAATACGTGGTGCTCTAGTCAAATATTGCTGTCTGGAAGAAAAACGTAGCGTCTAGTGGTTGTTCGTTAAATAAAGAATATTTATTTTTTATATGGAATACAATAATATTGATTTATATTTATTGTATAGAAAAGTTATACGAAATGTAGTCCCTTCAAAAGAATCTTAACTGGCGGGCTAATGGAGCCACTTAGTGGAGTGGTGAAATGGTGCTGAAATGCTAGTTGTTTTCGGTTACGAAGTCCTACCAATGATATGAATCTCTTCCACGGAGATGCTCCTGGAACTTCTTTAGCAGAATTCTTTTTGTTCTTATGTCCTTAACGAGTAATATAAAACGAGAAAATTATATTAATTACGTTTATGAAAATTAAAGCTGCTAGAGCTATCTCTATGCTTTGATAAAAGTAGAGTAAATTGAAAAGTATTATTGAATTCTCCCGAAAAAAGTCATACTTTACTTATGTTGGATTTCGTCAAGTTTAAGGATCATCTACACACATATGTAAAGGTAAATTTTATTTATTTGCTATGCGCGACCGTTTTCATGACCGATATATCTGCTTACATATCAATTGGTCATCGATATATTGTAGGTTTATGAACACTTAAGACTTAGAACTGTGTAGACGAGTATAATAGGTATTGCTAGTGATGAAGTAAGGTTTGATAATTTGAATTTTTACATTTTTTTTAATAACATCCTCTTCACCAAACATATAATGGGATCCACATACGGACGGAATTTGCTGAAACTTTACAAGTAAAGATCTACACCTCGGTTATAGGGTCAGGAAAATATAGCTAAGATTTAGATATATACTATAAGAAAGTGTTACTTATTAGAGGAAGATAAAATAGTTAATGCTTAAAAGTGAGTCTGGCAAATTAAGTGTGCTGGAATGTGAATTGAAATCATGACATATTCGGCGCACTGGTTCGATAAGTTCAATATGTTGTTTAAATGATTTTAATGGTAGAACTCTAAACTGAATAATTATAGGTGAGCTGGAAATCTCAGACAAAATAAATTAACAAACTTTAGAAGTTGTCTATATTATGAATATAAACCCATTTGCATTGAGTAGTTCGGACATTTTATTCTAGTTTTGTGAGAATGTTATTTATTACTTTTTTTTACAAATTTATATGCTTGTTCTTGGTTAACGGTAATATATTTATATATAATAACACTTTATAACATTACAAATATTATTAAAATTCCTCAAGTACTTATACGCAAACGATTGAAAGGTTCTGCAATTTCCTTTAATTATGAAATTATTTAACAACCCACTCAGTGTTTGCTTCCGTTAATTGCAGAAAATTGCCATAAGTTTCCCATACACATAAAATGTGCTATAAATAAATTTCCCAAGTAAACACACATACATACACGCACACATAAATAAATAGAAGTAGAAGTTAAGTACATAGTTTATGCACCCTTGCCATTAACCTCGGACCCATTTTATTAGTGGCTGTTAAAATTTTATACGGACTGAGCAATTAAAATGCACATTTCAAGTACCGTATATTAAAATCAAAGGCACACAATTTTCGGTTTGGCAATTTTGATTTCAGCACAACAACAATAACAGCAACAGCGAGAAGCGTAAGAGCACATAAATGCCGAGCAAATAAGAAAATCACAAGCAAGCAAAGCAAAGTAAAGTGCGAATCAAGTGAAATGTGCAAATTGACCCAAATCGCCGCAAATTGGGCCAAAAAGCACACATTCGACCGCATTACAACTCGATTTATGAGCGCCAAAGCAGCGTCACGCCATGCACGCAATGCACGTCCATGTCTCACTAAATAAACATAAGTTTTATGTGTGCGTGTGTTTATGTTACGTCTCCTACACCCATATTCCGACGAAAACGCAGCTGTAAAACTTTACTTTCGCAATTAAATTCAACGCAGGTACTTTCGGCGTGTGAGACTTACGGAGAGCAGCAAATTTGGCGGAAGCGCGTAAATGGCCGAAAAAAGTCTGCACTGTCGCTATCAAAGTGAAATCTCCCATTGTCATTGTGAGTAATCAAATTCTTAAGAGCAGATTTCGTCTGTTTCACTGCCAACCGGCATCGATTTGCTGTCAGACAAGTTGGTTAGCAAGTTGCGCGCGCCACACTTCGTCACGGCGACAAGGTGGGGTGAGGTCACCAAAAGCCAGCGGCGTGTTAATGACCTTAAAGTTATTAAATTATTCTTTCTTCTTTTTTTTTTTTGATTTTGGTATTAATAATGCCAATGTGAAAGTGAATGAATAATAATCGGTGAGTAGAAGTGGGTTGGTCAAACAAATGAAAAAAAAGAAAAATACTAAAATATAATATAAATAAAAGCAAGAAAGTCGAAGAAATCGTAAGTGTGCCTCGAGTGTTTACACAGCCAGTGGGAAGTGTTTCGAGCAGCACTTATCAGTCGTATAATTCGTAATATACATGCATTTCTGTTTATTTTGTTAAGAGAGTTGAGTTGAATTGAGTAGTGTAGAATTGAAAATATTTTCTTTTATTTATTTTATGTTGTCAGCTGTTGAAAATCAGACATATTTCATAGCCGCTGCCACTTGAAGCTAAACAAAAGCGCCTTACAATAAGCCAATGACTTTGCATATTTACCTAGGCAAGCAGACGACTGCTAAGCACAATTATAAATGTACACTCATACACAGAGAAATATATTCATAATCAGTCATCAGCTATCAGCATTATCATCGTCATCATTCTCAGCTTAATCACAACTATTCACGCCTTTGGCTAGCAGACAGTCAGGAAGAAGCGCAGACGTAGCCGCTAGCTGCGCTTAAATTATTGCTGACCCAGTGCTGAACAGGTGAATACTCAATACTCGTACTTGTTTGTTATGGATACTGCTAATATGCATGACAAATATATGCGAAATAATATATTCATATTTATTAACGTGGCGCTATTTCAATGATTTGTTCTTTTTCGCATTGCTTAGGCTTTAATATGCTAACTGCCAAAATGAATTGCTGTTTGAAGAACTTAATACTGAGAAATTATCACCCATTTGGCATTTCTTATGAAAATCTGATAGATGGAAGATTAAAGTTTTGTAATCTTCCATCTCTTTGTCCACATAATGTACTGGACATAGAACATGAAATACTAATAACTTTTTAGTAGTCGAAATCATTACTATTAAGTCAATAGTGTGTCATTGAATTCATTCATAAAGACCTCGAGGCTTCGTCTTATTGTTATACTTTTTTATACAGAGAGTTGACGGTTATACTTGTGATAAGTTGTTAACTTTCTCCTCTCATTTATGAGATACGACATGATGATATCCATTCTATTTG
The DNA here is from genome assembly GCA_031772095.1 of Zeugodacus tau. NCBI lineage: Eukaryota > Metazoa > Arthropoda > Insecta > Diptera > Tephritidae > Zeugodacus > Zeugodacus tau. The sequence goes on from CM062652.1 coordinate 31,820,025, forward strand.
CTTTCACCCAAGTACCCGAATTAGTATGGGTTTAATGATCGGTTTACTTAGGAGAACCTAAAGCTCTCCTGCCCAGTAGTGGTTCCCATCTCACTATCACGGTTCATGCCGATTAATTTTTCCGATCCCTGTTAAGAATTTTTTCAAAAACACATTATATGAAAGTTATCACTCACTAGTTGAGTTAGCGTTATCTGTTGGAATATCTTTAACGATATATTGCATCTAGGGAGCACAATGAGAACGAAATGCTAGCTTAAGTGCGGTCGCTTAGCGCACTCAGACGTTCTTTAGTTCACCTTTTAAATCAACCAGCATCACCTATGACAGGTTTAGACAAAATGTTTTAATTTGCTGAGCTGAGTATAAAAAATTTTATCGGTCCGAAAGCTCTTCTTTGCAATTCAAGTAATTACCAACGTGTAAAACTTTACTTTTCTTTTTCTCGGATATTTCTTTTTAGTGGATATCATATAGAACCGTACATATATTAACCGTGTTGAGGTTTTATATAGATATTACGGTTTTTATTTGCATATTGAGCAGAGTTCCAAGAGACAGAATATCAATGTTGCTCAAATGATCGAAAATTTACCTTGGTTAAGTTCGGTTGTAGAACTATTTTAGAATACTCTTTTGGTATTACAGTAAGGCTTATGATTAAGCTGACATATGTGCCAGCTGAGCTGGGCAAATGCTGTTTAGTCACTAGCAGAGTCGCTGGATCCTTCTAGCGTATGGTGGAACGCAAAATATATAAGGAGCTCATCGCCTTCAGCAAAGTTAAAGTTAATCTCTCTTTAGTCGTAGCGGTTTTAACAAGTCATTATCCTATCGGGATTCACACTGTAGAAGTTATGAAGTAGAAAGAAGACGAGGTGGAATGATATCATCACTTACTTCTTGGATGTTCCGCCTTTACTAGGTCAAATTCTCTGCATAGTAGTGAAAGATCTCTGCACATTTGTAGTAGGTTAATGGCGTTTTGTCGAGCCTTAATATCCAATCAAGAGGATGGATCCCAAAGGACGATCTGTAATAGTCTAAGTGTGTTTCCCTCTGATGAATAATAATAGGAGTTAATACTGTATACAAATACTATATAAATTCTAGATGATCATAAATATTACGAAAAAAAAAATAAACGGAAGTTATTCAAGGAAAAGATAATATTGCTGAAAAAGGGTTAGAAACCCATGATTTAGTTAATTCTGATTCAAACAAAGTGATGCAACGGCGACAAAGAAAATTAATCCCGTCTCTATGAACTTTATGTGTTCATAAAAAGCACATTTCTGTGTTTCTTAATGATAATTAAATTTTCAACGATTTTTTTCAATAAGTATATTAAAGCACTTAATTAAATCGAATTTCGACTTTCCAGTATTTACAACTTTCCCAAAACATCAAAAGTATTTAATACACTTTTTTTTACAAATTCGAAAGAGCATTGCAATTATTTCATTTCAAAAAGCGTTGCTAATGCAATTAACACCGAGTTAAGGCGCAATAAAAAGGGCCGAAATGCTACAAAAACAATTTTCCAACAAACGAAACCGATGCGACGAAGCTTTAAATTGGCAATTCGATACGCATGATTCTAGCGCTTCAAAACACACATTTTCGATCACTCAAAATTAATTGAAGCTACAAAAACAAGCACACACACACGCGCACACAGAATGTATTGTTAACGAAGCATAGCAAAGCGTAGAGACGAGAGGTGAATACTCAATTGATTGGCAGCGTGAAGAATTCTTCGCAGTAAAAGTGTGCGGCTCATTATGCGGACACTCGAAAGTGGATCAATTAAATTTAATTACACACGGGCGCTTATGGCAAGCAGACAATTATTGAATTATAGCGGAAATAAGGCTGCTGCACTCAATGGAGGTGTAAATAATAAAGGCGCTGGAGTAAATAATGGCGAATGGCGAAATTGAAGGAAATGGGCGAGAATTTCAAGACCAAAAAGCAAACACGGAGTTGAACAAATTAACCACACCTTCGTGTTATTGGCCCAAATTGATAGTTGGTGGCGCAATTTTTTCAGAAAAAAGTGTAAGTACGTTAGCTCAGAACTGGCGCTGCGAATGCTGCGCTTAAGACCCAATGGACTCGCTAAAGCCACAGCGAGTAGGTGATTGTGCACGTGACTTGCCTTAAGTAGATTGACAGTGGTCGGTGGCGACGCTCGCAGTGGCTCTGAACAGCTGAAAGACTACCGGTGAATATTACCTGTTTTAGCAGCAAAAACAACAAAAAAAAGCCCAAGCAAAAAATAACAACAACAAAAGTGCGAAGTTTGTGTTGACTAGAATATATATATATATAGATATAGTGTCACACAAACAAACTCTAAGCCCGCCGCTTTAAGCTTCAGCTGTTCAGCTGCTTGAGAGTGTCACTCTGTGCCACGTGAAACTGCCTTTGTCACCTTTCTTTGCGCCACTGCGCCAATTTTCGTCGTGTTTTCGCCAGCTTAAGTCACTTTACGTTTTACGACAACATATCTACCAACTAGTACTACGTGTACCTACTTGTCGACATAACTCACTTACCACATCAGGAAGTCAAGACATTCGACTTTCGTTGACATCGCAGCGCTTTAAAATTCAACACTCTCAGCGTGGCGACATTGAGGAATTACATGTGGTAAATGAATTACTGTTTATGAGCAATTTATATTTATGGCCGGTTTACACTATAATAATTTAGCCACAACTTTAACTATAGCGTGTGAGTTACAATTTTTGCGCCGTGTAAATTAAAACAAACTGGATTTTTTAATTACTACAGTTTTTGTTGTCTTTGTTGTTGTTTCTAGGTTATTTTATGGGCTTAAATATAATATTAATATATATAATACATTAAATATTGTTATGGTCATTACGGCTGATAGACCAAACAGTTTTGACTCGGGGTTTAAAAAGTCTTAAGAAGACTAGTATTTACCCTTGGATCTCACCATGATTATTACTGACTACTTAAATGACAGAGATTGGTAATAATATATAGGCGTAGGATCCAAGAAACATACAATACCAAGCGTTGCTCCACAATACTCATCACTCCAGCAGTTCTCCTAAAACATAATTCATAGTAGATCCATTGGCAACGATAAAACTGAGTAACAGAGGTTCCGAAAGAAATATTAATCGGTTCCTGGTATGATCTCAGAGATCACGCAATATGGACGGTGTTTCGACGCAAGCTATCTCGGGTACAAGTTCAAGTATATAGCTCCAAAGTTTTTAGGAGTATTTTAAGATAGCAACGAAAAAGAAACAAATCGAACGAACGAAACGGAATCCAAATTCAGATATGCTAAATTCCGCTAACGAATGAGACTGAAGACTTAAATCATGTTTTCTATTCTCTGGAAATATCGTCAATTAGTTTTGAGGGGATTGAAACATTAGATACTCTCGAGTAATAAATAAATATAAAGTTAGTATATCTATATCCGACAATCTGCCAAATTTGTAGCGAGGAATTATACAACAGTAAACCATTGTTCCCAATAAAGTTGGGTTACATAAACGGAAAGGACACGGAGTTTCAATCAACAAAGGGCTGTCAACACGGCAGATTATTTGGATGCTAGAAGTATAACAAAAACAACGGCATAAATCAATTCATTAATTATTACTGAACTTGTGAAACGGTTTCAATATCACTTGGTACAAGGACACTTTATGCTAGAAACCATTTTCGCTCATTTTTAAAAGAAAAGGTATATGGTTATATTTCTTGACATTGCGAGACTAAGGATTCTCTCTGATTCTCAAAATTTACTACGATTATTTTATAGTTTGACTAATTTGGTTCAGTTTTAAATCAAATTTTATTTTTACTCAAAAATATGTTTACAATCTGAGCAAGTGTGAATATTAATTTAAGATTATCTATTTCAATTATCAAATCTAAATCCTATACTCCAATATACTCCAAATTCTCTAATTAAAAAGCGATACATGCAAATGCCACTAAGAGTTCTAACAAAAGCACGTACTTTCTCAAAACCCGTCCTCATACTGTCACTTTTTCAACAATTTCAACTGTTAACAAATATTTCCAACAACAAAGCTTGTGCTAAATGTGGTCCGCCCTAATTTACATTAACACACACACCCGAATGAAATGGAATATCCGATTCCACGACAAAAAGCACTTTTAATATGTAAATTAAATTTATTGGTATGTAAGTCCAATGACTTAAGAAACATCAAGCCATCTCCATAGCAGCTTGAAGAAGATTAAAGTCGTGTCGAACGCATCACGCCAAACAACGACACCGACAACAACAACAATGACGAAAAAACTTGTTTGCCCGAATTTCTACTTCCACTGTCACTAGCAACGAACAGCTATAAATATGCCAGTGACAGCGACACCAACAACGACACCGGCTTCATAACTTCAATCACAACAACCACATGCACTGCCAGCTGTTACCACTCACATACAGACACACTCACTCGTATAAACGAGTAAATTTGCATATTCACCAGCATTATCACTGTCACTGTCATGGTCAGGCCGTGCAACAACTTCCCCATTGCCAAGTCATGACAATTTCATTATCGCCTTATACTATTGTCATCATCGCCTTCTTTGTGGGTTTTTGTGCGTATGTATGTATTTATGTACGTGTTGTAAGTGTAAATTTATATGTAATATAATTATTGCATTTTCTTGCTACTGAAAATTGGGTCAGCCCGATTAAAGATATATATTTATATACCAAACTTTCGCACTTTTTGGTTGTACATTCTGAGAACTTGAAGTTTGCCAATATTATTTTTTTCAGAATTTTTGCAGATTATAAATTCTATATATAAATGATGGGTAAGAGATTTCACTTTTTAACCTCAATACTTCCTACATAATTGAATTTAAGTGGGTTATCTCTATATAACTCAATATTAACAAGTATCCATATTAGAGATAGGGAGATGATTTCTGGGAGAACTTATTGACCGAATAATTATATTTTATATGTTGAGTTCAATATTGCCTACTTCTATTTAATTTTCGAAAAAAAAATAATCTATTTCAATTTGGATCCTTTCTAAAGTTGGATCCGAAAATCCATATTCCTTTTTTTGGTTCCGATTCTATTTCGAAAATATTGACATTATTTAAAATATATTTCAAAATTGAGCTTGTTTTGGAAACGTGTTATGGGAACTTTAAACAAAAAGGGAGTGATCTGGGAATCATGTTGGTCTTCTCAAAACACCCTTATGTACCCTTCACACCCCTTATTAATCTGACTTAGATGATAATTTTGGACAAATCAGAAAATCCTTTTTAATACGAGTAATTTTAATATGGTAGTTAGATTAGAAGATATATTATTAATTTAATAAAAAGTATAATCCATAATTTCCAAAACTTAATCAGAAACATAATATGTATACATTTATTTAATTTTCGAATCATGACGACTAATCATGGGTTTATACTGCCGTATATTTTGTATCTGTATCTAAATTAGTAGTAACGTTGGTCTCATCTTTAGTTCTATAAAAATATGGACGTTTCTTCGGCATGCAAATCTTACCAGAAAGCAATCTCTGGATAATCTCTGTATACTCATTAAACTTTAAATCTGTAAAGCCTTAAAATTTGTAATACCCTCGCGAATTAGTAGTAGTAGTAGTACATTAATAGTAGTGTCAGAGCTCTTTGTCGAGTATTAATATACAATGAAGAGGAAGCCTTCCCAGAGGCTTGTCTTGTATAGTCAATGTGTGTTCTCCTTCCTAAGAGGAACAGCCATAGAACCTAAGGCTTAAGGTCGAAGGTTATTTGATGGTAACATTTACATCAAAGTTTACCGCACAGACTTTTAGTTTTTGAAACAAATTACCACAATTCTAACTTATTATTCCGATGTAAGTTTTTGCATGATAATTTTCAAATTATACATAACAAAAACGTATGTCGACTTTGACAGCTAGCTTGACAGATGCCAATGTATTCTATAATTCAGAAGTGATCTATAAAATAAAATAATAGTCTAAGGTATTTTTGGAAAGTTTGTATACATTTGTATTTTAGAGAACAATTTTCAAAATCAAAAAGACCTAACAAAAACCACAGCTACAATAAATCAATAAAACTACTCAATCGAGAATCTATTCATGAATTTATACAAAAATTGTAAAGTATATTATAATTTATTTCTTTCATCATCCAAGAAAATTGGCAAACATTGGCTTATTAGCTTAGATGTGATTTCTTCTAATAGCCATAAAAATATTTGCACAAATGGATGACACAAATATTTCCGAAATTCACATAAAGCCACTCGACTAATTTGAATAATAAACAACTTTCTTCTTTTGTCATTAATAAATCTAAGCATTTGCATTATGCCACGGTTTATTAATTATGATTTTCTCTTTTATTCTATAGAGCTTATTTACAGCATTGTTGTGGTTGGCAATTCAATAGCCGAAAGCATTTCAATAAAAATGAAATTCAACGCAAACAAAAGTAAAATTCAAAAGCTGCTTGCTGCTCTTATATGAATGGCATTTAAAATGACATAAAAATGGTCGTAAAAGAAATGAAAGAGCGCAAGAATTTGAATTGATGGAAATTTTAATGTGTCTATATATAGTTATATGTATGAGTGTGTGAATCAATAAATGACAAGATAAAAGTCTACAATTAGCACAATAAGCAAAAAAACACGCGCTTGGAGATAGAATAGTCTCAAAAATATTCCATGCTTCAAAAGAATTCCGTACACCTGCGTCTACAACAAACAACAAGCTTTTGCATGAAATACTTGATTTCTGTGATTTAGATATGTCATCATGAGCAAAGCTAATCAAAGCGAAGATGAATAAACGATATTTTTTCCGATTTTTCCGCAATAATTATATCATTACATTCCGAAATTCTCAACCGCTTCTATAAACAGATATATGTACATACAGATATGTATGTATGTATGATTGTTGCTGTGCACCAGCACTTAAGTGCCAATCTAATCTCTCGTTCATCTTTAGTCATCCCGTCACTTCCTTTCATTTTTGGCAACTTGTGGTCAACCGTTACAGCTGTTACTTCTTGCCACACACACACACGACAGACACTAAAAAATGTGGGTCAACCGAATTGGTCTGTGTGTTGGCGTCTACCTGTTGGCTCATTCGCGCGCTATTTTTTTGCTGTTTTCGCGCTGTTTTCTTTGATTTTGACTTTTTGTTGTCTTAACTGCTTTTCGGTCCAGCTACCGGTCAGTTGGGTTTTATGGCTTTATTTTATTTTGAAAGTCGCTGTCTTTAATGCTTCTTGAATTTTGTGTAATTTGTAGTTTTCATTGTTGGCGTATTTTTCTATTGCGTTATTTTCGTTCTTTATTTCATTTTGTATATAAATGTGTTTATACACGTGTTGTTTGTTTAGTGAAGCCTATTTATTTTAACCACTTTGATAGCTTAATTCTTTATCTATGGTGTTGTTATTACTATTGTATTCTTTGTAAATATAACGTTTAAGGTATTTAAGACAGATTTGTAGTCATTATTTACAATAATTCAAGATTTGATGTCTTTATGTCATTGTTATTTTTATTAACTCATTTCTTTTTATGTATCTTTCTCCTTTCAGGTAAGTTAATACTTCTGCGTTGTGCTTGAATATTGCAGTTTTTTGTATAGAACAACAGAAGGTAATTTTATGGAATCATTAGGACTGTTTATATTTTTTATTTTATAAAGCCCTTATTAAATCTGTCCCAATAACTGAAAATTTGCAATCATAAATTTAATAGTAACCCTAAAACAAGACATATAATCGTCCTATTGAAATCTTACTATGAAATCTTGGACTAACATATTGTCATGAATATCTTCAAACTTTTTTATTTGAACAGTCATGCCTTCATAACCACATTGCTTCGACTCATCTTAATAACAAGTTCGATCATCTAGAACAAGCCACTGGAACTATTTTAGATTTATATGAACCAAGATAAAATACGTATTTCCGATGTTCTAGTACCAAATCAGTCCACACTGTTGCTGTTGTTGTAATAGCATAAAACAATTCCCAAATATCAAACGTCGACAGAATTGACAGCCGTGTAAAAATACAGATACGCCACGCAACCGACGTACACATTCTACTAACTTCTAAAAAAAAAACCCCAGACCATTCAAGGAATCTAGTCAAAGACTTAATATTCCAAATTTCCTCAATCCCATGCAAAGTTAAAGTTTTTCTGCTAACCGTGGGTAGTTTGAGATTTGTTGGTGCTCCATATTGTAAATTGTCTAGTTTTTTTATAGACGATTCTTCTGTACACAAATTAGTCTTATAGTCTTTTCGAAGAATTTGTTTTATTATAGACTGATTTAACAGTTCTCTCACTATATTTCCATATACTTCGTCGTAATGTCCTGGTGAAGCAATGAGAAGAAACAGACTTTGGAAGCAGTTATTACACATTCGAAAGTTTGGTATTATCTATCGATGAACGATGACCAGTTTTTTTAGAATTTACCTCGACCAAGCGTTTACTTTCCCACGTGATAGTCATAACACAACGTTTTCGCCTATATCGATCGCTCTTCAGAAAACGAAAAATACCGTAAGAGCTAAATAGTTCCGCTACAAAAAGTTACACCACTCCTGAGCTACTCCTTTCATCTTCTCATTAACGGCGCAATATGCGCTTTTCCACGAAACTTTTCTTGGCGATTCTAATCGCATGTTAAGTAGCGCATTAGACATCATAGCCGAAGCATTTAACGACAACATTCAAAAATATCAACAGCTAACTTAACAAGCTGTAAGCGGTCAGCAAATAACAACAAAAGCAAAAGACCGCGAGAATAAACTAAAAATAAAATTCCGTAATACAGCAAACAAAACAAAAAATAAAAACTGTAAAAAACCGCAAAACTTAAAAACAAAGCAGACACAAATTTAGATAGTTGACGGAAAACGAAAAAGTTTTGAAAGTTTTCACAAACATCTGTTGTTGTTGTTGTTGTTTGGCAATTTTGGCGGTTGGCGGTTAGTCGCAACGCCGGATGGCTCGCTGGCTGACTGGCTCTTGGCACAGCCGTCGCTTCGTGGCTACCGTTCGCTGCTTACAGTTGTAGCCGCAGGCGCTATTAGCCGTTATGTATGTTATGTGCGTTATTTAACAGCTCGAGAAGATTGCAGAAGAACAGCAGCAGATGGCAGTGGAAGTGTCTGCGATTATGTTTTGGCCATTTACAGTTTTGTTTCTTCATTTATTCCATTTTATTTCCTAAAATTAAGAAAAAACACCGACTGAGATGCGAACGAAAATCTGTAAGAAACGCGAATGTGCCAAAAGAAACAGTGAAATTTTGTTGTTGCGTTGCACAGATTTTTGCATATCCACCTTTCTATATTTGTATATGTGTTGTTGTAAAGACAAAGATGCAGCTAAAGCATGCAGCAAAGCCACAACAACAACTGCTGCATTTTAGCCCGGTTTAAGCAGATTTTTATTGACCGTGGAAGTGAAGTAAAGTACCGTTTTGCCCTTACCATAACATAATGGCAACGTTAATGTAACGGTCTATTAGCAACCAACTATTTGGTATAACCGACCGCAGCCGATTATTAGTGCAAATGTGGCAACTAGCGTTTTATCTTATGTTGTTGCTTTTTGACGACATTCGAAATCACTTCGTTTTAGCATACATGATGGTACCTTGGTATGGACGTTCAAATACAATTAACTGAAAGGGAAAATTGTGAAAGTCGAAATCGAAACACTAGGTATTAGGCATATTTTGAAGAATTCTGTGCATGTTAGGCCTCCACTAATAAAATTTAGTTTTTGGCTCTAAAAATGGGCTACACGCTCTTTGAAAAAAAATTTTGAATCTCTTAATATCTCTACTACCCGGTCGATATATTTAGAGAACCCTAACTTTGCTTTATAATAACTGAAGTTTTTGCTTCCAGAAACAAGTATATTATCCAAATGTGAATGAAAATATATCTAGATGTCTGGTCTCATCAGCCATATGGAGTCTATTGCTATTATTTAGCTAATAAATATACGAAAGATCTAAGCGTTACTAAATTAATATAAGTTTCCTACGACAATAAAATACTTGAACAATTAAAACCAATTATTGTCGGTTTCAACGCACTCTGAATAAATACGAATTGACGAACATTTTTAAGTTACTTCTTCTTGACTTAATTAATAATTTAGCAACATTCTCTTAACATCTATCCATCGCTCGAAGTCGGTTTTTAGGCTAAGGCCCTTCTTGTTTCGAGGCATGCAAGTTACAACTATTAAGAGTCTAAACGTTTTTAGTCGAGCTTTTGCTTCAGTTTGTGATCTTATGAAAATAAGTACAGTAGTTTTCCGAAATAACGAATATTCGTTTTAATGAAAACCGCTTATAACGAACAAGCAAATTTGTTACATTGAGTACCTTAAATAACGAACATCGGGGTTTTGTAAGTACTCGGTTTAACGAACAACATGAAAAAGACATATGAAGAAAGAAAAACAATCAAAATTAAAAATAAAAATAAAACTTGAAAAAATTTAAAAGAAATGTGCAAACTGAAAAAATGTTGAATTTTATAAAAAGCATAAAATTATTGATCAGCACCAAATAAAAATATAAGTGTCAGAATTGGTCCATTTTGAAAGAATTTATTGGATTTTAATTGTTTTGTTATGGATTTTCATTTTTTAACAAATAATTAATAAAACAATTTATTAAACTGCAATTTACGGATATATAACTCATTTTAATTGAAAAACATACCTCTATGTGAGTACTCGAATTAACGAAAAATTCGATATAACGAACAGGCCTGACAATTAATGTGTTCGTTATTTCGGAAAACTACTATATTCATACTTGGAAAATTCTCATAAATATTCCTTATGAATTTTTAACATATTATTGACTTAATTAATAATTCAGCTTCATTAGAGGCAGTGAAAATATTTTAAATTCATTTTGAGAGTAAATTTTGGGAGATCTAAATATATTAACAAACTTTGTTGGTAAAGTTCAAACGGTAATGTTCAGACCTGAATGCATACCGCTCATATATGTGCAGTTAATAATAATAATATACAGATATACATATGTAAGTGCATTAAATTGGATCAGCTTACTACTAATTAATTATTTTTTATAGAAGCCCCTTCTCAACTCCCTGGAATTTTTGTTTTCAGTTCCACTGGTGGTACTAGAAAGGAGAGCCTTATAAAATATTGTGTTAACTCCATCAACTGAACTAAACGCACCTACTAGTAACTCAGTTCGTAAACCATACAGGGTTGTGTAGAACATTTCATAAAAAAAACTAATGCCTTTAAAATGTTATAATTAGTTCAGTCTGCGGAACACTCAAATTTAGACATATTTATTCTCAAGCCCTGCATGTGCATGGATATTTAAATATGACGCAGTTGTCTGCAGAAACATTTCACACATCACAAATGTAATACAATCCGCTCTAATGTGCTACACATATGTACATTAGCCCAACAACAACACCCATCAAATACGCACATTCAATTATCTCGCAATGGAAAAGGCTCCAACTTGACTATGCACAAAAGGCGCAGGTTAAACAAATGCGCATTGAGTTTGCTGTCAGTTGTAATTTGAAGAAAAATTCACAATTTGCAGCATCTCGACAGCAACAACAACAAGCCACAAAAGGTTGCCAGTGTCAGCGTTGCAACGAATGTGTAGGCATGTAATTCCTATGATTAAATTTTATGCACCCACACAACATCGCCCCCTCAACGCACTTCGTGCAACGCTTTCGAAAGTTTCGCAGAAAAGCTTTCTTCGGTGAAAGCAATCAAGAAAATCTTTATACGCATCACCTGCATTCGGCAGCATTAGGCACAACGTGCACACTCACACATTATGAAGTCCTGGGTGTATGTGTGTGGGTGCATTCCGGCATGGCCCACCTGCTGCGTTTGCTGGGGTTGGTGAGCAGTGAGTGCGTTGGTGGCGCTCTCGTGCGTGTAATTTGCAACTGAATGCGCTCATTAAATGCGTACGCAACTTAAACAGAGACCAAAAAGGGGTGAGCGTTCTATTCGGAGTCGCCGCCTTGCCTTGGCACAAGTGCGCCGAGACTTGAGCTTTGCTGCTGAAATTGTTGCGACTGCAAGTTTTTGACGGAGTTGAGTTGAGGTGAATGTTGTTGCTGCTGCGTTGAGTTTCAATCAACAGCTAGAAAACTACATACAAATATGATGTGTGGGTGCTGTGCAGGGTGCCATGCATGGCTTCAAGTTGCAAACTCAAACACGCACTCACACATACACGCACGCTCGCCTGCACTTTCCGTTTTAATATGGCACTAACTACTGATTATAGATGTACGAGCAGGGCAGAGTTAAGAGAATTTTCAGTTATAAATGTTTTCGTTTAAGCCGGATTGTAGTGGGCGTCGGAGTAGTTTGTTAATTGAGTTGGTGAATTTTGCTGGAAATATGCAGGTGTAGGCGGCATTGCAATACTTGTGCTTTTGCAAAGCTTTCTAGAAAGTAAGTGTAAGAGGCCTTTACTTTTAGTAAAATTTACACTTTTTTTAATTAATATATCTGAAGATGGTATACTTTGAAGTTTTCTTAAGCCTTAGGTTTGAGTTATTATAACAAGTCTCTACAATTTCAAAAAATGATTAGCAAATGTATTCTTCCTTCCTTGAATTTTACTCTCCAAATTATAGTTGAGATCAAAGGCTTTTTTAGAAAGTATGGTTTAGAGCCCACCGATTGAACGAAGTAAACCCAGCACAAAATGCCTTCAACCTCTTGGCTTAGGGCGAAACAATTCAATTAAATTTTAAAATAAACATATTATTTAATATAGGAATCTACTTGTTGGTCCACACCAGTGAAATTTTTCTTCTACAAGACTTATCCTTGTTATAGATTTTTTCCATGAATGCCTCAGCAATGAAAATCATCTCCCTAACTTAGATATATTTGAAAATAGTTACTTAATATCTTCGTCAATATTTAGATGTGGACTATGGTAATCGATTAGTTTACACTTACCTAAATTTGTTCCTTTTTCAATGGTAACTGCTCCGAGGCAAAGTCAAGAAAATATTCATTTCGTTGTGAACTGACGTTTATAAGACGCTCCAGGGTTCGCTGAACATCAATATCTGTTAGAAATAAATTTCTATTTGCTTCCAAATCCAATCACCTTTTCACTCGATCAGTTGATGTCTGCATTTTTACTTTTATACTGGTCTATTTCTTCTATGACAACTATTCGTAAGCTCACCGACTGAGCGACAAATTTATCCACTTGAAGCAAGAAGTCTGTAGTTTGCGTATTTATTTAGACGATCTATGTAATCTGTACCAGTTGTTGTTCGATTCACTACTCTAAGTCTCGTTGCGTCACAGAGAGAGTGACGAACTTTGAACGGAAATTAAATTATTTAATTTTTAGAGTACTTATTTGTTTCGAATCACAATTTATTAAAATGCTAATATTTTATTAATTTTATATGTCCTGACAAGTCAAAAAATTAGTTCCTTGTTCTTTTCACTTTATCTTCCATAGTTTTGGCAAACTTCATGCATTTTTCTAAATACTCTATATTGCCACAAAACTTCTAATTAAAATCATTCTGAAAATTTAATATTGCACTTGCACTGAATATCGTAGAATTCTCCCTCACAACTACAGCGTCTGTTTAATTTGAGAATTATGTGCAATAAAAAAACGTATGGCGAGAGGAAACTTTTCATGTGCATAAATTGCATTTATTTTGTTTTGCAATGAATAATTAAATAATCGTGGACTTTTGGGGAATATCATAAACTCCCGCAGCAGTCAACAATCAACAGTTATATTTTTACTACAATATTATTTCGCTATGGTCATTTTAACAAAACAACAACGCAACGCAAATACAACATACACATTTAAATGAGTATTTTTTATACGAATGATGCGCTTTATTGCGAGAATTCGCAAAAGCTGCCACTGAAAATCGCACTAATGTGGTCAATTAGTCAAACAACAAAGTTATGGTCAGACAGCGTTGGTCATTTCAGTTTGAAATAATGAGGCAAATTAAATTCTGAGTTATGGGTTTGTTATGCATAAGAAGCAATTCAAGTAGAACATTTTTAACTCGAAATATTATACTTTTCATTCAAAAATGTTTTTAAAATTGCCTTTGTTTGAGGAAATGTGGGTAGCGAAATAGACTCGTATAAATCTAAATATGAACGAAAGCAAAAAATCGATATAATTTGTTTGTAGGAAGTTTGTGTTAAAATTTATATTTGCCTTTTGAATACCGTTAATAAACTGTATTTCTTTTCGTATACCACTTCTTTTATATCCATATATTATTACTAGGACTGCTATAAAAATAGTTCAATTTTATAGGCATAAATTCATTTACAGCGAAGCTTTCCTTTCACGAAGTTTCCAAAACCCTAGTATATCTCTCAGATAATGATTAGATGAAAAAAAATTGAGGCTCAAGTATTGCTTACACCAATATTAGTCCCTATGACGGAATCTCTCAGTATTCTTAAAAAGCACAAAAACACCAAAGCTCAAAAGCTCAAAAACTAACATATAGACAATGATCAATTTTTGAGTGTAAGCTCAAAAGCTTTCTAACACAAAATGATTATTCGGATTTATCACAATATAAATGTGGAACCGAAATAAAAAGAATAATCAAAAACACAACTTTTACAGTTAAAAGAGTTATAGAGCTTTATTATTGTTAAAGCTTTTCATTGAAAAGTTCACTGGATATTTTCGATCGGAAAATTGTAGTGCGAAGTGATCTATGTTTTCCTTGTTTTATGTAAATACATATACCAATATCAATATTTCAATTTAACGACCTGGAAAATAAGCTTTAAAGCTTATGCCTACACAATATGCTGCTTTACGGTAAAATACTATCAATGACCACCTGAAAAAAGTTTATTCATTGCCGCGTTAGACCAAACACCACAGCTTTTATCAAGTCGTCTATAAATATACGAATGTATCATTTTTGCCGCATTTATGTTTCGTATATGTTTATTTACTTTAATATTTGTTTGTAGTAATCACAACACAAACACAAATCGGTATATAAAGTCAATAGCTTCAAAGTTCTCAAATGCAAAAGAAGCTTTCACTTTTATATTCGTTTTCCTGGGTTGTTTTTAAAACCTTTGTACTATTACTGCCGTTTATCAGCTGCTTCCGCAGCTTTGTTGTTATTAAATTGCCACTTAAGTATGTAGGTTACCAACAGACCCGAGCGTCCCCAAAAAAATGCTTACAAAACATAAGCACTACGTTAGAGGCAAACATATTTTAAGGCGCGCAAGCAATGGCATATGATCAAAAAAGATAATAGCTGTGACATATTCATGATGGCCACAAGTCATTTAACTATAATAATAGGGAGGTTGTCCACTAACAACGGTTCATATTTTCATATTTTGCTTAACTTTAAAATGCTGTGTTTAACATGGCGGGCGACAAATATAACAGCACAAAAAAATTCAAAAAAATCTCAGAATAAAGTACAAACAATAAAGTTACATACCATATTGAAGTCTAAGTCGCAGACGTTTTCTTCTTTTCGCGCTTTTCCGTATTTCTGTGTTAAGCAGCTTTTGCCAACTTTTTTTCCAAATTTTATTCATTTCATTGTGCCTTCGTTACACTTCCAGACTAAAATATTGTTTAGCACAAGCTCAGTTATATTTACATATTGCCAATAGTAGCACATACAGACGCTCTGCAAGCGCCTTTGATCTCCCCCAATCTATTTGCGCTGTGTGTGATTCTATTTACTCAACAGCCTCTTATGTTCCCTTGAAGAGGTCGCGGCAATTGGTACAATCAAAGCATTTCATACACAATTCCTGCGCTCTTTGCGCAAATGGCCAATTAAAAAGTGGAGTAGTGAAGGCAAGAAAACACAATAAAAATCTGGGAAAAAAGAAGAAAAGGAAATGTTCCAAATGTTCTAGAGCGATATCTATACGAGTATGTGCGCGTGTTGGACTGTTTGTCTGTCGGCAATCGTTCGTTGGATGCGCGGAATGTCATTGGCAATTTAGGGTCAATTTCGGCAATAAACGCGGGGAGTGAGAGCCAGCGCGTGTCATTGTTTGAGCGCCTTTGTTTGCGTTTCTTCTTTTCAGTTTCGGTTTGTTGCCGATTTTGTCCACTTTGCGCGCACGGCAAGCTGGTGACCATTCCGGTACTCTCGCTGGTTTTGCGCTTGCTCTTGTCAGTTGCTCATTGTGAAGTCACTTCACTGCTCTTTGCTCAAACCACAGTCACTCAGCGCGGTCTTATTTACGCTGCCTGAAAGTGCGTGTTTGTTTGTTTTGATTTCATTTGTGAGATTGTTGTTTGTGTAGCAGTATGTTTCGGTATTTTTGTGGATACAAACACGTATTGTGCTCTACGAGTAGTTCAAGTGGTTCAATTTACGGAAGCTTTCTAGCGGATTTAATTGATAAGAGTCTTACTTCTTTTCTTTTAATTCTGTCTTTCAGTCAATAAGACTATGACTCGGGCAATTACAATCAAAAAATTTAATTCTTCAAAAGCAAAGTTAAATTTTCAACCGGCTTATTGAAGTGGACTTTAGATATCTGAAAGCTATATATGTATGTATGTAGTTAGTCATATTAGTTTTTTGGTTAGACCTTATATGTTATATTATCATTATCATAGGGACAAAGTTATCATAAATTCTTAAAAGCCTGATTTTAAGTTTCACTGAAAATCGTTTTGATTTTTTTATTACATATTGTTTATGCCTAAGAATTTAAGAATAAACCAATGTGCTTACATATTGAAACATATGAGAAGAAAGCTAGGTTAAGTTGAAGGGTTGATCTAATGGATCTCACTTGAACAGTTAAATTGCCAGTCCTTTGTGATACCACAAACTCATAAGTATAGATACCACCGACCTTCAAGGGTCACCAAAGCACTTTGAGCTTGTCATAAACTTGTTGAGGCTTTAATAACAAAACGGGTCAGTTCAGCTGGTTCGCCGAAACTAGTGCTACCGCGGTATTTAACCACTGTCTAGTAAAAGCTGGATAGTGTAGGATAAAGTAGCATCAGACTAATTTAGTATTAGACTCATTTAGGCGGTAGGACACAGCGCAATCGCTAGGAACTGAAGATCTGATGAGCTCGCACGTAAGAGGTCTATGGACTTTCCATGAGCTCAGTAGAAGGCAGGTTAATAACCAGCTCTTGCGCAACATACTGCGAGGTCCTTTTGGTCTAGTATGGAACATAGTTTACTATTTATCGTCAGTATATCCGCACTATTCTTAAAATAACTAAAACCACCATAGAATTTCCTTAATACTCAGTCATCATTTTTCATTTCCTTAAATTTTGTCGTTTCGCTTAAATTACCATTGCCGTAATGTCCATGCCGTTTTACGGAGAACACAAAAACTCACAAAAGAATTCGTCGAAAGCGTATTTTTACAACCTCGTTGTATAACGGAAATGTACCATAATCGTTTTGCTTATTAAATTTGCAAGCAATGTCCTTTCTTCACTCATTCAAGCGACCAATTCACAACAACAACGCGTGTCTCACACTCCTTTTCACTGCTTCTCATTCGCATTGACAGCCTTCATTTACATTGAACACCCCACATCATCGCACTTACGGTACTCAAGTATAACCGTGCACGTATATATGTATGTATGGACTGCCTCAATTATTCAGTAGGAACTTTTCTGGTAAAAAAACCAAAAATATGTTCACAACTCGCCCTTTGATTTCACTAATCTTTCTTTTCTCATCAAATTTCACAAATTTCCTTAATGGCTGGTAAATTGGGTGAGCTCGCCATTGACTCTGTGTGCTGGCGGAAACAGAGAAATTTATGAAAATTCATTGCTCGCAAATGCTATTTATGCAACACAGTACAAACAGCCGAAATAAAATGTCCTATAACGGTAAATGCGCGCAATTTCGTAATTTAAATGTTTGCATTTTTCCGGCATTTAGGCCGAAAAGTATGTGAATCTTTGAATTGATCAAATTTCGGTTATATTTGCTTGCCTCCTTTGTTGTTGCGTTAACTTTGCGGCCGCTGCGGCATATGTTGTCCATTTTGGCAACTCTTTGTACTACATACCGCATGTTTGTAGTTGTTGTTGTGCATAATTCCGCAGACAAATCGATATTTGATAGCACTTGGGAAAAAGTTCACGAGCACAAATTTTTATAGCCATTTCGGCTATTTAAATAAACTACTACTGCCACGAGGCAAACTTTTGGGCTGCTTATTTAGACGGCCTTGGTGAGAGTCAAAGGGTCAGTATAGGGTTATAAAAATTCAATTAGATGGCAAATTGAAGTTATGGTAAATAATTTGAATTTTTATGACGAAGTATTTACCGAGCATAATTTCGAGAAATCTTAAAAGTTTTTAGGAGGCTATTTAATTTAATTGATGTCTACAAATTGGGCGATTAAAGAATATTCTTATAACTTTAAAATTACAAATTCAATATGTTTAATTTTATGATGTTCCTTCACATATTAAGCAAAGTATAATTTAATTAGTCTCAGTGATATATAAAGGGTGCTGTTAGAGAGACATAAATTGTACCTCAAAGATAAGATGCAGAAATATTGCTACTCTGCTGCTCCGCATAAATATTATCCTCTCGCTATGTTTTCGCTTAATATTTCCAGCGGTGACAAACCTATCTCAGATAATTTATGGTAGACCCTCATCACTTAACTTAAATAAGTTCAAAGATTCATCATTTGATATGCTGCAGCCATATCAGTTTCCAGCCCTGCATGTTTTGTTTTACGATTTTACTGGAACTGGAACTCGAACCCCTACATACACACTTAGGCGATTGATATTGACGACCTAAAAGATCACGAACAATTTACCTGCAGCTCTCATCGTTTATTGTTGTCTCTATCTCCAGTTCCAAAAATATATACCAACAATAACAACGAATTTTGGGACATAAATTTTGACCATTTTTGAACATTGGAACTAAGTATGTGTAAGTCTTTATTAAGAAATTTATCAAAGTGGAATGAACACAAATGTCAAACAAATATATTCTTTTTAACAGCTGATTTGACCGTCATCTCTCTAGGAAATTTTATACAACATATATAAAGAGAAAGAGAGGAGGATAAATGTTGAAAAAGAGAAACCAGTTTTTGTCTTTCGCACAGACTACTCGATTAACGATCAGCTGTTATGCATTATTTTGCTGTTCACAAGAAGTCGATAGCTTTCAAAAGCAGATTGCTATTTCATAAATAATTACAACCAAATTTTCAGCGTGGACAACTAAACGCAGAGTCCCATTCCAGTTTCTACTGAAATTCTTTAATATGGGTAATCGATCTAAGTCAGCTGATCAATTAACTACTGTGCGAATAGGTTATAACAGGAGACATTTGGAAATGAACTACTTTTTTGGAGATTTCAATTTATTGTATAATGAATTTATATAATTATGACTCAATGGAGAGGCCAATAAATATATAGTCTCTCATATGTATCACTTTGTTCTTTATTAAAATATTAGAGTTAAGTTAAACATTTTTTGTACAAATAAGGTTTCCTGACATTGATTTAAGATATTTTGAGTTAACCTTTTGATGGTTCCATCATCAAAGTTACCGATCGTTTAGACTTCCATATACACGAGAGAGAATTAGAAATAGTCCATATAAATAGAATAGTCCATCGGATGGAAAAAAACTGTCTAATAAAAAATCATCCTTAAATGTCACATCGAAGATATAAAACGCTTTCATCTAAAATGAAATGAAGAGATGAGAACAGAAATGAATGAAAATTTTGAGATCATAATGTAAGATTAGAGATTAAATTATAAATTACGGTCTTAGTATCTACATATATCTCCACAGATTGACCAGAAGTAATTTTTAACAAGTCATCACTGTTCGGAAGGACCACTTCAAATACTTCCCAACTGTTAACCAAATAATGAAGATCGTGAGCGGAATTTAACCAACTCATAAGGTTTAGCAACATTGGGAGCTTAAAAAGCTCATCATACTCTGACCCCACTTAAAGCATGATTGAACGATAACAGTTATACTTATATATTTGCGACAACTCAATGATAATCTGCATACTAGAGACCAGCACAAGAATATAAATGAAGTTAGAGACAAAAAACAAGGAGGTGATTTATGCTATGCGTGCGAGCAAATTAATACTCACAAAGCTTATTTGTTTGTGCGTCGCAAATTGCAATGTTTATATCGGCGAGTGACAAAATGCGCACATTATTTTTATTTTCACCAGTCACTGGACTGCTGGACTTGCTACAATGGCAACGAGTCAAGCCGAGATCAGAGCGAGTGATGCGCAAAATGCAATTTGTTGCCGTCTTACGGATATATATAACAAAAGCTACTGAAAGCAACAACAACAACAGCAACTATGTTTCAGCAAGTTGGCTTGCGGGCAATAAAACAGATTGAGTACAAAGCTGAAAATACTTGTAGTAGTAATAAGAAATAATGCAAGCCAAGTAGTTGAAGAACTATTGAAGTGGCGGCTACATTAAAAGCGCCAACCAACCAACCAACTACTCGTACATAACACAGCCAACACAGAAAGCGGGTTAATCTACTGAAAAATTGCAATAAAATCTCAGACGAAGAACAGGCATCAGCTGCTGCCTTGGCTATCAGCGGACAACCAGTGACGGGCAAAAGTGTGCAAATAAAATTCCGCCTTTTGACAGAAAGGAGCCAGCGCAGAATGTGGGTACAGCGTAAGACGACAACGGACAGAAGAGCTACACGGTTTTTTCGCTCTCACATAAAACCACAAAAACAATCTCGCTAAATAAGTACGTTAAATAAATGAAAACACTTTTGCTATGTCAGCAACACTATCATAGGCAGCATGTTGCCGCGTTTATCTGACGCTTACACTTGAAAAGAGAAAAGAATAGCAACCAACACAAAACACAGCTGATAAACTGGCCGGTGCTGGTTGACGCAAGCTTTTGTGGCATGCAACTTGAGAACGAACGACCGACCGACCAACCGGCCGACCGACCAACCGGCCGACCGCCTGATGGACCGCCAGAGTCTACTAGCAGCTCACTATTGTAATAGTTGCCATGTTCCAACGCCTCATCTATTTTGCTTTGTTGTTGCTTTTGTTTTTGCAATCAGCAAGCGGCAACATCACAAATGACTTTACACAGAATATTCTGCTGTTTATCTCGTTGTTGTTGCTTTTGCTGGTTACCGTTGTTGTGGCAGCGGTTGCCACAGCCATCAACATAATGTCGAAAAGATGAACAAGAGTGGTCAAAAAATTATGCTAAATAGCCAAAGCGGCTTTGTAATGCTTAAACCGCGCGCCAAAGTGGAAAATAGTGAATTATGGAAATTGCTGCAAATATCTATGTCTATGTAAGCAGTTATGTGGTTGATATGAAGCGCAACAACGCCATGGCAATAACAATAACAATAACAGCAATAACCGTGCGCAATATTTCCTTTTTTAGAACATTAGCGAAGGAAGTTGCCGGCTATCTGAGGAGAGTAGACTACATTAGCGCAACAACAACATATGTTACAAAGCGTAGCATAAGTGGAAAATTGGCCTAATATATAATATTATCAGCGCGATGTGATTCGATTATAAAAGTGAATCATGGTGAAATTTAAAAACAAAAATTTAAAGTCTAAAAAATGCGAAGAGATAGAAGAATATGCAAATAATAGCTGTTCTACAGTAAAGAGGTTAACGAAACTTATAAAATATCGGATTTCTACAACTACTACAGAAGGATGTTTTTTAGACGTTTCATTTCTTCTTGAAAACCACATGTCTAAAAAGCACCTTTACATTCATTTATGTATATCAAGAGAATGATTATCAACTACCGAAACAAAATTTGTTAGTTTCTGTTATTTAAAACATTGCTTTAGTGGGCACAAAACAATCGCCGAGATAATATATTTAATTTTGCAGGGTATCAGATCGAACAAAGAACTGGTATAAACTAAACAAAGTGGCATAATCAAATAAAAGGAATAACATGTGGCTCTACCATTTTAATGATGTAGCCGCATACTCTAAGTTACAGTTAAGGTTGAGTTCCATATTGTTGGTGTCTACATTTTTAACGAGAGAACAGCGAGAATAGAGAACCATTCAAAAACGTATTTTATTAATGAATCATTCTTTACGAGGATTCTACAAAACTTGAAATGGTAAAAACCCATATATTCGAGAGGAGAATATCCAGAGTGTAAAAATAACTAGAAATCATTCCTAGTGGCATCAGAAAGTTCCACTAGCCTGCTCCCATAGACCCAGGGAACAAAATTATTAAAAACTTGCATAACTATGGTACGTCCAACAAACGCTGAGCTAATTCAAAGACTATCAATATAGGAGAATACAGCACAAGAACAAGAAGTCATGTTTCCAAAGACTTCTTATTTTTTCTATAAATATTAGGTCGTTCACTAAGTAATCTCACCGCAATCTGACAACACCTGATCTTATTGAACGTTACACTTAACCGCATTACGGTTATACAGTACAGCTGATATATTCTATAATTCGAATATGTAAGGCAACGTTCCTTGGCACCTATTTCATCATCAAAACATGTGACCTTAAGCCCACTAAATAAATACTTTTCTAGGCTTATCGTCTAAAAAATTTGAGGAGAGCAGCTGGTCCACCTTTCCTATTACCGGACTGTAATGGTCAATGGACTTGTGACACAAAACTTCAGTTCCGACCTATTTTTTAATCTTCACAAACCAATTTTACTTCCATAAAACATTTAACAACATAATGTGTGTTGCAGTTAGAAATATGAGCACATTTACCCACCATAAGTTCATATTAGACAAAAGAGTACAGCACTAACAACAGCAGCAATTGCCATTTAACTAACTAACGTGACACACTTCTCCAAGGTATTTAGCGGCTGCGAGTGTTCCTTTATTTCATAAACACAAACACACACCCATACACCCAATGTAGCCAGCTGCACTCTTATATGCACACTTGCATGCTTGGCTAGACACTTGTGCAACCAAATCTTGAGTCAAGTTGCGGTCGGCACAGCTTTTTGCATGGAGTGCACCACCAATTGCACTAGCTACAATGCAACGCTCCTATGCGCTAATGTCACCAATACCACTAGCGCCAACACCACCAAATTGTAAATAATACCAGGCGCTTAGCGGCGTCATAATAGATGCAATTTTAGTAGCTGTTGACAGGCCACAGCAGCCACTTTTCGTTATAGCCACTTATAGTTATGGGGATGTGTGAGTTGCATGTATGTTGGTGTCTGTGTATGTGTTTATGGGGGAATTATGAGGCATATAAGTAGTCACGAGAAGGCATGTTTCGTATGTATGTGTGTTTGACTACTCAATAACGCATAGTATGAGTGACTAGTTAGGAAAAGTACTCGTTTAGGTCTAGTCTGGAAGGTTTTTGGAAGGCTATTGCAGAAAAAATGCATAGTTTCGTTGAACAATCAATATTTTTTAAGCACGTAGAATGTAAAAAAATCCAAAATTAAATTGTTTCTGATAATATAAATTGAACTGGTCCAACTCGCTCTAATTATTGAACTATTAAAAACTGGTATAATTCTGACAAAAAGCTAACAATTCAGTTCGTAGAATATACGTTAGTTGCTAGGTAGTCGCACTAGTTATAAAGCACTAGTTCAAAACTAGTTGATTGGAAAGAAAGGATACAAGGAATGGTATGAATGTAAATAAAAATAATATTAAAATTATTTGTGAAACATATTTTATTGATTACCACTATTCAAAATAATTTATATTAACTGAAAATTTTATAACCCGGTACTTTGACATTCCGCTCTTGAGTATTTTCATTACTTTTCTTATAGTCAAAATTCAGCAAGCCATCAACTATGTGTTCCAAAATAGTTCATCACGAAAAAAAGAAACAAACACATGTCTTCCTTCTCCCCTGTATTCCCTCATATATGCAACACTCTTGCAAGCATTAAAACTCTATGTCACGCCTTGCCGTTTACAAAGCCACATGAAATTTTAAGTTTCGTAAGTTTATGCGCTTTCGTGCGAACTTTCATGGTGCACACATTGACTAAGAAACATGGTGGGCTCTTAAGCTCTTTACTGTTATATTTTGGTGTTAATTTTGTAATTGCCTTATGCTCACGCGTTTTCTCGCTGATATCACCACGAACGGTGGGCTCTTACAAGAGTTGCAAACAATCAATTAAACATTGTGCGCGAAAGTGTTTCATTACTAAGTTTTAATGAAAATTAACTGTAAATGGTTTTTTAAAAGGTGGAGACTCAGAAACAATTTTCATGTTAGTAAAAAGTATAAAAATGTGGTTACAATAACGTAAACATAGTTACAATTACTGTATTTAATGTTAGAGTACGTCTTCAACTTTACCAAATTTTCTTTTTTTCTTTAAGCATTAAGCAGATGGTGTGTGGTTAGTATTACTTTAACTATAGATCATGTTTCATGGTGTGATTGTCGAATTTATACATTTTTACACTTATTGGTGAGGTAGCAGCTGGAAGCGGAAATGTCTGACTTTAATAAGGTTCTTTCCAAGTCAACGAAACTTAGTTTGAAATATTTTTGGCGATTTTTCGAAAATATGTACTTAAATTGATACATTTTGTATGTGATAAATTAAAGTTAAGAAGCTTGGCTTCACCCGTGTATTAAGCATAATCAACTCTCTACTCTAATCCATTTAACCCTTTCATGTCAGAATTAAAATGGGCGGAGCTAACATTTTTTTTTAGGACAGATATATATTGGTCTTAACTCAAATATGAAGAGATAAAAATTTCAAAGTCCTATGTATCCTGGTTCATTAGTTACAGGATGTTGCTTATAGGCACAAATTAGATTATTATAAAAAAACTAAACACTTTTCTCGTGAAATTTTTTTTTTTTAATAACTCTCTTATCTTTACTTATTTATATAGTTCACTTTGTTTTAAAATAAAACAATTTTTTTTATGTTTTTGAGCACTTTTTGTATAAACACTTCAGTATAACTTTTTCGCGAAACCGATTTTGACAATTCCACTCTGCGGAGAAGGCCTACTGAATGAATACGTGCACAGCTCATTACAAAAAATGTAACTGTAAGCTTGCACAACACATAAGTCTACATAATTGAAAAAACCGCTGGTCAAAAATATTTAAATAACGAGAGTTAGAAGCCGGTAAATACAATGTTGCCTATAGGCAACATTTGGCATGAAAGGGTTAATATTTAATACCTCAGATCGTTGTCTTAGCCAAACAAAAAACAACCTTCAAGATAACAGTATATGTAGTCCCTTATATCTGACACTGTAAACTATAAACGAAAATTAAAATGCATAGGCGTATATCTTAATCTAAATGGTTCTCTAAATGACCGCATTCATCTAAAACACCAGTCTCCTCAGCTACAGATAACTAGGTGATGAGAGCGAACAGTCATGAGATGAGATTGATGAGAGCGAATGTAAATTTTATCTAAAACCTAGCTCATCTTTAAGTTTGAGTGCAAAAACCTAAATAATAGGAGTTCTATTTATAAAATAAACCAGAAAGCTCAATTTTCATTTTGTTCTATAATTTAATAACTTGTAATGTCTCATAAAATGGCTGTTGCAAAGAAAGAATGCCTATCTGTTGACGAATAACTGAAGGCGATGGGATCTCAAATCTATTTCATAGTCCCTTATGACCATAAGGAGGATGACGGATTGAAATGCTATTTTTTAATGTCGATGGGACTGTATAAGGGGTTTTTTGTCTGAACCTACCAGGAATAACAAGAAGTAGTGAAGTATCCTAGGAAGGTAATATATACCTCTGAATATGTTCCCATTTCACTATCTTGCTCTCTAATTTTTTAATAGAGTCTAGATATCACTTTGGTTGAACCAAAGATAAACTGTACTGTATGATAAACTTGAGTTTTGAAAAAAGCTATGCTGAGGATGATAACATTTCTTCTATTATTTTTCTTGTTTATCATATGATCATATATCTACAATTTTCGCTCAATTTGTAACTAGAAAGAGGTCAGATATTGACATAGCGCCAGAGCGAAACTATAACACATATTTTATGTACTTCTCGAGATTTTTGCCTTGAACTCTTTGAACAGTTCAACAATTTTGTCGTATTAATTAATTTTAGTGTGAACCTTTAAGGCATTCTTATTTACAGTTGCCCTCTCACATTCATTCCATTATTGGCCTTCTGAACTTCAAATCAGTCAATCATTAAATATGTCGAGTGGCACTTAGGCGCTCAAAAATTTTATAATAATTATATAATCAGGCTTTATTGCCTTTGAGGTAATTAGAGACTTTTAATAAAAATGCGGCTTTAGCCATTCGGCCATTTCATGCAATGTGATTTTGCGGTTAAAAATGCATGCGAGCGCTTTACAAATTGCCTGCGGTTAATTTTCATGGTTTTGCTGACACAAAATGCGCGCCAATGCAGTTATGGGCGCCTTTGAAGCGTAAATTAGCTGGCAATAATTTTTTTCATTCGCCGTAAAATCGCATAAATATAAAATGCATTCAAGCACAAGTAAATATGCAAAATGAACCGGAGGCACTTTAAAGCGCCTACTTAATCAGCCGCACCACACATGTTTCGATTTGCGCAGCGCGTGAAATGGCCAATCAAGAGTGCACTCACACACACACACACACAGCCACATATCCGCTAATGTGCCGCATAAAAGCACACAAAAAAGCTGCGGAAAAATATTTTAATAAATAAAAATGCAAATATTTTAAAATTGTTACGCATTTAACGCTTCCTCGCTAAGGATTCTGCACGCATGTGCATGTGTGCGTAAAAGATTTTGTAATTGATGTGCGTCAGCCAACAACTCCAACCACTACTATTGTACATATATGTAATATTGTACTATATGTATTTGCGCTTACGCCTGTTTGTTGCTGTCAATGAAAAGCAATTAGCACTAAAGTGAATCGCATCGAATTGTTTGCATTTCACGCGGATGCACTTACACTCCCACTCACACTCACACACACATATAAATTTAAATGGAAATATGTAGTTGTGCGGTCGCTTTGTATGCTTTAATCACACGGGCAGTCACTAGGCCATCAGCTATCAGCAATCGCACGGCTTCAACGTTCAGCGGCTTTCTGTCAATCAGATAACATTGCGTGGAGGTAGGATGCACACATTAATGTACTTATGACAACCCAGCAGAGACACAAAGAAGATTGGAGGTGATTTGCCAAGGACTTTAAAGACTCTTCAAACAAAATTCCATAATCGATACAATATATAAAGCGTCACCTTAATGAATGCATAATGTTAGAAGGTTGCCACTATTTTGAAATTTTTTAGTGAAAAAATTAAACTTCTAAAAAAGTTGAATCAGGTAACATTTATAAGCGCTTATAGATGAACATATTTTTTAGGGTTGCCACCTGTCCAATTTATTTTTAATTTAATTTAATGAAAAACAAAAGAATATTTCACAATTTGCGTATAATAATGAAATGAATTCAAGAAGACTTGGCGATAAATATAATATTTTATCAGAGTTGCAACCTTAAATTAAATTATTTAATTAAATTTAATTGTTATGCAAAATTAATTATATCACAATTTACGTGTCAAACTAAAAATGTGAAAATAGAGTTGTTTTTAAAAAATATTTCTAAAGGCTTGCCCATTTTTCAATCAATTAAATTTATTAAAAAATTTAAGTTGAAATAAGTTTAAAGAACTGATTTGATGGCATGATTATTGTTGTTTTCGAATGTCATACATTTTCAGCCAATTAAAAAAATTAATAAAAAAATATATATTTTTCCTTCAGTAATATACGAATTATTGTTACTAGAATCATTCCTTCAGTCGTAATCTCTCAATTGAACGTATTCTTCTTATGTCAAATTATTGTAAAACAATTTGAAATTCATCTCTAAGATAGTGTAAATCTTCGAGCTTATGTATTTCTTCACCTGGTTAAGGTATAATAGGGAGCAACATGCAATATTTGTCGATTATAAATCCCATTTCCATGCATCCGCTTAATATATGGCACATATGTATACTAACAAGAATATATATATTATACCAAATTTTATTTAATATTTGTACATACACCAACATATTTCATATGCGCATATTACTCAGTGACCTTTAATTTTGATTTTATTTCATGCGACGCTTAAATAGCAGAAGCCCTTTATTCGAGTCATGTCGAAATAGTGACTGCCGCTATGAATAAATGTGAATACTCAATAATATAATATAAATGAAAGCAGATATTCAGCTTAAAACGGACATTGTGGAACATATAGGGAATTAGGGTTGTAATTTTTAATTCTCTAGAACCCAGAGTTATAGTTTTTAATATCAATATTTTTTGTATTGTATAATAACTTACTGAATAATTATAAAAATCAAAAATAACAAGTAAGGAAGGGCTAAGTTCGGGTGTAACCGAACATTTTATACTCTCGCAATTTATTTATTTAACTTTATTTATATTAATAATACACAATTTGACCCACATATTCGTCCTATATAGTGCATAAAGTCCATTGAAAGTTGGAAATCATAATATTAGGTTAGAAGCACCGAGGTCCTCGTGTTCGATATATGGGGCCTTAAAAACTATGGTCCGATTTCGGCGATTTTTAGAATGGGGCTGCCACACTATACACATAGTATTTATGCAAAGTTCTGCACCGATATCTTCACTAGTGCTTACTTTATATATTGTAAAGTAAACGATTCAGATCATCTTCTAAGTTCTGGTATACAGGAAGTAGGCGTGGTTGTGAAGCGATTTAGCCAATTTTCACAACATATTATTGGGAGGTAATGAAACTATTACAAACCAAGTTTCATTGAAATCGGTCGAGTAGTTATTGAGATATGGTTTTTGACCCATAAGTGGGCGACGCCACGCCCATTTTCTATTTTGTAAAAAAATCTGAGTGCAGCTTTCATCTGCCATTTCTTATGTGAAATTTAGTGTTTCTGACGTTTTTCCTTAGTGAGTTAACCCACTTTTAGTAATTTTCAACCTAACTTTTGTATGGGAGGTGGGCGTGGTTATGATCCGATTTCTTTCATTTTTGGACTGTATTAGGAAGTGGCTAAAAAAAACGACTGCAGAAAGTTTGGTTTATATAGCTTTATTGGTTTGCGAGATATGTACAAAAAACTTAGTAGGGGGCGGGGCCACGCCCACTTCCACAAAAAAATTACACCCAAATATGCCCCTTCATAGTGCGATCCTTCATACCAAATTTTATTTCCATAGCTTTATTTATGGCTTAGTTATGGCCCTTTATGTGTTTTCGGTTTTCGCCATTTTGTGGGCGTGGCACTGGTCCGATTTTGCTCATTTTCGAAAGCAACCTTCCTATGGTGCCAAGAAATAAGTGTTCCAAGTTTCATCAAGATATCTTAATTTTTACTCAAGTTACAGCTTGCACAGACGGACGGACGGACGGACGGACGGACGGACAGACAGACATTCGGATTTGAACTCCACTCTTCACCCTGATCACTTTGGTATATGTAACCCTATATCTAACTCGTTTAGTTTTGGGTGTTACAAACAACCGTTATGTGAACAAAACTATAATACTCTCTTTAGCAACATTTGTTGCGAGAGTATAAAAATTATTTTATAAAATTATTTAAATATTTTTCAAAATCAATTTCTATCACTTTTCACATCCTAATGGTTGCCAATTCATTCATTCATTACACCAACATTTTCAACGTCATAATTTTAATGATTTTCCACACTACTTTTAGTTGTCGCTTTGTACTCGCATGCATTTTTTAATCTTTATGACATGCTATTTATTATAATACATGACATAAATGGTATATACGATCAGTGCGCGATTTTATTCACGCACATTTACATATTTGTGACAAAGTAGAAATATGCTGCTAGCGCAAGCGAATATGCACTGAAATATCAACGATACTTTAAAGTATTCACATTTTGCTTGACTTTTTTCTTTTTGTAAAAAATTATGTCACAAAAGTACGCGTCAGCACACGATAATGAAAAATAATGATATTTATTACTGCTCGATTGCTCCAGATTTTAAATTCAGCTTGCTTTAAATATATTTTGCTTAAAAATCCTTTAAAATTATATTTGTCTGAATTTGTTGCATGAAAAATATTTCATAAATTTATATACATAAATTCAGCATTTTATTTGAACTGTAAAGAAATGTGATGAGCATATTAATGTAAACTGAATAAAATTTTATTAATCATTTATTACGAACTAGAGATGGAGAATTCAATTTATGATATACGAGTATCTCCTGAGATATGTTATGTGACAACATTTCGTCAAAAACCACCATAGGCGGTTCATCCATTGTATTCAGATAGGATTATTTAAAAAGTTATTTCAGAAAATAGTGACTAAACATGGTACTGGCTTCACCTCATTAAAAGCTTTATAGAAAATCTTTAACAGAAATCATTCTCAAGATCGATTTCTCTTCCTTCTAAGGTGTGACTTCAGGCCTACAACTGTGTTATCTTCATTTCTAACAGATTCAGTTACAATTCATTCAACATATAAAATTCTTCTCTTTCGGACAGATTTTTTGAATATTCTACTTTAAAGATAGTAGGCTTGTTAAACATTTTAAATAAATATTTTAATATATCAACTGTTATAATATAATTTCTTTCTTATTGTAGATCCTTACACGTATGAATATATGGTGACCAATATATAAGAAGGTAAGAAAATTGCTATGTGATAGCTTTCTATATTTATAAAATAAACATATGAAAAAAGCATTTGTAAAAGCGTAAACACAAATTTTCTGTTCTTAAAGTAAAGATTTTTATGAGAACTTATTATTATATTTTCGGACTATTTTTTACTAATACTAGTGGTTCCAAGTATTACATCCAACCAACAAAATCTTACTATATAAGCTAAGATATCACATGTCCACGCATTTGCGGAAACTTCGGTAGAGTTGTAGAGTTATTATTTCTCTTGAAAACTTCTTTATAGTCTTTATAATTTCTTATCTGCAACACGTTGAATATATGTATATATGCTACCTGATAGTTTTCATATAATAAAAATATGCTGCGACACATTTAGAGCTCCTTTATCGGTCGTTCGTACCTACTTCTGCCCACACTCATTCACACACCTTAACTCAGCATAGTTGTAATTAAAAGAATTTGCGGAATGTCACATAGTAATCTTTGTGCAATTTGCAACCATTTGCACTACTTGCTAACCCATCGACAGGTGTGTATGCAACATATTCAATTACAAACGCACTCAAATGTGTGTGTGCGCTCATAACTACCACTCGTCATTATCACCATGCGCTGCGAAGAGCGGCGAGGTTAGCAGACACTCAACTGCACAACTGTTCACATTTGCGCTTGCAAGCTTGTCGAGACTTTGACAAATTAATGACAGCAATGGCTACACGGCAGCATGGCAACATAAACGACATGCGACGACAAAGCCACTCAACCGCATATCTGCTCGGCTGTCGCATTCACAAATGAGTTGCTCATACGCCCCCGTCAGCCACGCAATCATAATCATTTTAGCAGACAATGTCACGACGCTGTGTGTGTGTGCGATGCCAGACATATGCGGTTGATGTGTGGCGCTCGATGAGCAATCGCGAATATGACTTTAAGTGTGTGTGACTTGATGCATAGTTTCCCGCATTTATTTAGCGATTGCGAACGCAAAATGTGCGAAATGATTTGCATATGCGAGTTTAGTGAAGGAATTATGATTTGATTTGGAAAACATTGCTAATTCAAAGACGATGGTGTTCCTTGTAATATAAAAAATAATTGTCTCAATGGATATGAAAAAGTTTGCTTTCATCAGTTTCTAGGTTCTCATACTGCTCCATGCAAGGTATATCCTAAATTTGTTAAAACGTGGGGTTTGTTGTTGCTATAGCTGCATTTTAACATTAACTCTTACTGCAAATTAGCAAATTTTTGTAAAGTGATTAATTTTTAGTTTATTTAAACCTTCTTGAACTACAAGAGAAGCATGTAGGATGGTATATGTTGAAATCGGATTAATGATTTCTTCATAAATATAAAAATACCAACTGTGTTGTGTTTGCTAAACCGTGAGGATGTATGAGCTCATTAGGAATATCCATATGTAGATACATACCTTGCAGGGAGAAAAAGCAAACACCAGTTTACAAATACAATTTTCTATATGAAATCTAACTGGACATTTTTTGTGGAAGAAGAAATACTTTTTCATTAAAATCACGGAAAACTTACTCTTAATCCAAATTAAAGTTCGACTTGGGAACGTCGACTAGACAATTATGCATTACTTTTGAACTAGTTATAAACCGGCCCAAATCTGAAAAAAATATATCAGTAAACACTTCCACCACCAATTGCTTGTATGGCAAAAAGTCTATTCGTTGAGCATTCTACTCATACTAGTTGTAAATCAGTTCAAACCAACTTAACTTGACTGCTAGGTGTATGTATGCACAACCATTCACACACAGGCCCATTACCATTCATAAGCGCATGCCACCTGCTGGCGTTGGCAGGTACATGTATGCAACAAATGTTGGAACTAATGCTGTGAAAATTGCAAAAGTTAAAGTTACACTTGCTGAAAGTTCAGTTGCAACGGCATAACAACAACAACAACAACAAAAGAGTCAAGAAAATATGTGAAATTGTTATAACTGAAAGGAAATGCGCATGAGAATTAAACTGGTGCAGCATGAATTCCACATTTAGTTGAATGTGTTTGTGTGTGTGAAAGGAATCGACGCCGGTGCGTGCCAAAGTTTAAGGAATTTTTTTATTAATTAAATGTGTGACTCCCTGCATTTACCCAGCATGGAAAAAGAATCTACAATAGTAGAGAGCAATAATATAATTAGAATGATTTTCGAATTTAAGCACCATCAGGAATTTATAATTGCACTCGTGTTACTAATGTAGTATTTTTTAAAAACCAAATTTTAGAATTTGAGTTTCAATGTACTACTTTTTATACTCTCGCAACAAATGTTGCTAAAGAGAGTATTATAGTTTTGTTCACATAACGGTTGTTTGTAACACCCAAAACTAAACGAGTTAGATATAGGGTTATATATACCAAAGTGATCAGGGTGAAGAGTGGAGTTCAAATCCGAATGTCTGTCTGTCCGTCCGTCCGTCCGTCTGTGCAAGCTGTAACTTGAGTAAAAATTAAGATATCTTGATGAAACTTGGCACACTTATTTCTTGGCACCATAGGAAGGTTGCTTTCGAAAATGAGCAAAATCGGACCACTGCCACGCCCACAAAATGGCGAAAACCGAAAACACATAAAGTGCCATAACTAAGCCATAAATAAAGATATGGAAATAAAATTTGGTATGAAGGGGCATATTTGGATGTAATTTTTTTGGGGAAGTGGGCGTGGCCCCGCCCCCTACTAAGTTTTTTGTACATATCTCGCAAACCAATAGAGCTATATAAACCAAACTTTCTGGAGTCGTTTTTTTAGCCATTTCCTAATACAGTCCAAAAATGAAAGAAATCGGATCATAACCACGCCCACCTCCCATACAAAAGTTAGGTTGAAAATTAATAAAAGTGGGTTAACTCACTAACGAAAAACGTCAGTAACACCAAATTTCACATAAGAAATGGCAGATGATAGCTGAACCCAGACTTTTTTACAAAATGGAAAATGGGCGTGGCATCGCCCACTTATAGGTCAAAAACCATATCTCAGGAACTACTCGACCGATTTTAATGAAACTTGGTTTGTAATAGTTTCCTTACATCCCAATGATATGTTGTGAAAATAGGCCAAATCGCTTCACAACCACGCCTACTTCCTATATACCAGAACTTTGAAGACAATCTGAATCGTTTACTTTACAATATATAAAGTAAGTACTAGTGAAGATATCGGTGCAGAATTTTGCACAAATACTATGTTAATAGTGTGTTAGCCCCATTCTAAAAATCGCCGAAATCGGACCATAGGTTTTTAAGGCCCCATATATCGAACACGAGGACCTCGGTGCTTCTAACCTAATGACGAATATGTGGGTCAAATTGTGTATTATATAATATAAATAAAGTTAAATAAATAAATTGCGAGAGTATAAAATGTTCGGTTACACCCGAACTTAGCCCTTCTTTTCTTGTTTAAATTAAAATGTTGAGAACTAAAATATTAAAAAAAAATAAATAAAATTATTACAATAATGTTGTTTGATCTAATATGGGTACTCAAATTAAAAAGTAATCAGTAAATACAAACTGCCAAAAGGGGAGATGCGTGGCGCGCTGTTGTGGACTTGGCTATAATCGCGCAAGCGGTCGTTAAACGCCAGTTAAAAAGTAGAAAAATCAGTCAATACTAAAAACTTAGAAAATAATTTTATTAAAATTAATTATATAAAACGATTATTTTTAATGATTTTTAAATTATGGGAAATTACTTAATATTTAAAACAATTTTTAGTAAAATAAACCAGATATAAAATATGTATCCGATATTTTCAACCAAAATTCCTCATAATAATTGAACTAAGAGGAAATAAAGTGACAATAATGAAGACCTTTTATGCAAAAATCTTAATTTCTAGAACCATTTCAAACTCTTTAACACTAATTTAACACATAGAACATTTACATAAGTCGAGTTGAACCCAATCCAATAATACATTAATACTGATATATAAACTATCACATTCGATATTAAGTGGTTGAATTCATACTTTACTTAGATGAAAAAATGTGATCGGACTGGTGTTGGCTCTAAATGTAGTAAAACTGTACTTGAATTACATACAAGAAGACTCCTGCAGAGGAAATATTTAGTGCGGGACAAAACTCTCTATTTCCATTTAATGTTAAAAAATAATATTTGAAGCATACATTTCGGCGTAAATACGAACATATTTCCCCGTGCAACAAAGGTGTAAATAAAAGTTACTCGGCTTTCTTTAAAGTTCAACCAACAAGCCGTTGATTGCATTGTCATATTCTGCCCAACTTTGATTTCTTTTTGTTTATCTTCTTCCGCCACCGAAGTGTGATTCGCACATTGTTTGCGCGTTAATCTCGTGCTCATCTTCGTCACATAAGTGCCGATATTGAAAGCGGTGGTAGTCTGTGCGGCTAACAAAGTAGCAGCTGGTGAAAATCAAAATCGCTATCATCGCTGTTTATGTGTGCGTGCATGCACATATTTATTTACTTTAAGTCGCCGTAAAATCCTAAAATAAGCACACACACACGCGCGCGGGAAAGTGCACGTCGGTGCGTGCTCCGAATATTGTATTTGCGCTGAGTAAACATGCAGTTTTTTTTTGTTTTTCTTGTGTATTTTTTATCAGCCATCCTTTGCTTGTTGTGGGCATTGTTGCTGAATCTTGCTTACACTTCAATTTCCATTTATTTTTATTGTATTTATGTATGGCATATGGCGATTATCAGCACTAACATTTATACATACTTATATATATATAAGTTCTATAGATTTAGAGCTGTACATATAAACCTAGAATAATACATACAGTGCCATTAAGAATTACAGCAGAATGGTTGACATATGCATTTTATACTTCGAAAGGTTTGAAACGTCGTATTTTTAGTAGCTAACAACCCGGTTTTTTGTCTAAAATAATACTCAACAAAATTGATTTTTAATGATATGCTTGATGGAAATCTTTTTCTTATCATAACACTTTCGCGGAGTTGAAATTTCCATATTTATTGATTAAAGACTCGGCTATTCATAAATTATTGGTATATAGTGTGCAATATTATGGAGGCATTTTCCTCCAGATGTCTTGAATTATAATCTAAATTCCATAATTATAAAAGACCCAACATATTTGATTTTAAAACACTATTTCTCAGTTGCCAGAAGGCCAGACGATAGCGACCTAGACCTATTTACACTGAATTTGTGGCTCTCAGAACTATTTTTAACCTCGGTAATACGTTTAATATTCGATTTAATGGATTCAATATGTTTAAAGACCCTTAAGATCGTCATTTTACCCAAAACCAGACAGTTTATACTCCCTGCAGTACAATTATAATATATCCGTATTCATTTCCAGTCAACATGAAAATGTTTAGGCCACATTTAGTAAACCATTTTCTTCAAACCATTCTCTACATAATCTATAATATTAATTATATTTTATTATTTTTGTCGCAATTTAGGTCTCTCATTAATCCTTATTTCACTTATTGCACCTTCCCAAGCCTGAACAAAATTAATTCCTTTTTCTTTAGTTTTTTAACATTACAGGCGGTATAGTTTTGACCAAGGTACACATCAAGCTCTTGAGTTCATCTAAATTCAAAGCTTTTCTGAGTAGGCCTTGTAGTCACCAGTATCAAATATGTATATACGGAAGGCTCCTTAAAGTCACATCTTTTTGCCATAAAATAGCTAGAGTGGTTTTATTACAAAAATGAGGCGTGGACCCTCTTGTTAAAACTATTAGCTGTCACAATCTCTTTTTTTACGACAATTTTGCTTTTTTATTACATTCCAACGTGAAATATGTCACACCCTCTATTTTTCGCATTTTTTGCAGTGTTAATATTTTGATCACCATTGTTTACGCAACAATGAGTTGGTTTGCCGTCCTGCAGGCAGCCGTGAAGCGGAAGCAACAAGCGAATAAGAGAAAGCAAAAACAAAAAATAAAATAAAAAGTGCGAGGAAAAACTTGTTCATTTCTAAAAATATTGCTGACAGCGTTAAAATCGAAAAATGAGATGTTAAAGACGTCTTTGGAGAAAATTATTAGCTAAATATGCGCAATATTGTAAATGCTGTCACCTTTACTTCGTTTTTTATGTATCCCGTGGCGTAAAAAACGAACTCACTTACTTACTTACTTACTTATTAACAATATTGTTGTAGTATTAAACGCAAATCTTTCGCCGATATTCCGTTCTACTTCGAAATCTATAATAAAGACTAAGGCTGTGACATAGTAAAAAAATGGATAATTGTTTAGAAAAATATTGAAGATAAGGTTTTCCTTACAAAACCACATTTGAAGGATTGAAATTGGCCGCAATTAAGAAATCTAAAACTCTAGATTTTGAACCTACATCCATATCGGAACCACAAACCTACTCAAGCAGTTTACGCCATCTAGTCTCAACTAACAATTCCAAGTAAAATAATTCTCTATTCATTCCACTCTCCCCCTCTCAGTTGTGAAAATAATTAAATTCCGCTTTCGTTAGAACTCCAATTTGCTGACAGCCCAAGCATTGATATGCCAAAGCAGCGACAGACATTCGCTTTGGTATGATGTGAAAATAAATGTCTGAAGTATGTTAACTTTGGCAACATAATACAAAAACAATAACCACTATGATAGGCCACACGCAAAAAAAAAAACAGAAGAGAGAGTTCATAATCAAAACGATAAAATCAAAAACACACTAACAAATAAAGTGTCGAATGGAATACCCCGAGGTGGAAAAAGAAACCGCTTACAAAGAAACAAAATTTTCGGCAAACACTCAAGAGCCAAAGGATAACTAAAACGAGAAAGTTTGAAAGAAACTACACACACACTTTAACATATAGACAACAATAACAACAAAGGCATATACTCGCATGCATTGTTGTAGAGTAGCAGACAGACAATTGTGTGAATCGATGAGTAAAGGAAAATCAGAATCAGAAGAATTGCTTTCAAACTATGGACGTAGGAAGGAGTAGTGTTTGGCAACCTTTTTCGGTAGAATTACAATGCGACTGACAGCAACAGAAACGACCACAAGTAGATACTTAAAGACACCATGACATGTGTGCGCATACAGACGCATGCACGTAGAACGTGATTGGAATATGACAGCGCTCTTGAAGTGGCCCGCATGCTCGTGGCGATTGACCAAGGCTGAAGGCAAAGGATTTCAGAGCTGCCAGCGATCACACACAAAGCGGAATTAGACCAATGCCAGTAAATATGGACTTAAGTGGTAAAGCATGATTTTATGCTAAAGATGTCAGAAGAACACTCAAGTACCTCCATATACATATATACATTATCGTGCTTATTCAACGCAAAAGTTCAAAAGGCAAATGAAATTCACATACACAATGGAAGTGACAAAAGTAGCAATTGAGTGTGCAAAAAAATGTATGACGGCAGTTGAATGGGTGGAGTAGAGGGGGAATGTGTGCAATGAGGGAACAGAAAAATTTTGTTGGGAAAATTTAGATAGAGAAAGATAGATGAAGAACAAACGAAAGAGTGATAATATGTAAGAAATATTAGCACGCTAGGTCCAAATGGAAGTGAGTTGCTATTTGGCAATGAAGAATTCATAAGAGATCAAAGAAGAGTGAAAAATGTTAATAAGGAACTATGTGAGACGAAACACTTTTAACTGGCAGATATAAAATTATTATTGAGAACATAAAGAAATCACCCATAGTTCAATAATGGGCTGTAAATGTAATATTACTTACTTCTAGGCTGATTCTAAGTCTTCTGAGATATTTACTGGCACCTCAGTTCTTAATCTAAAATGGATTTATGCTTCTGACGACCTCGAAATGGAAAATATGATCTTGAAGTTTGCCTACAAAAGCTTCTAAGTATGTATTTCACTTGAATAAATAATGTAAGTTTGTCCTTGGATCTTCTCCATAAGAGACCAACTCATACGGGTAAAAAATAATGACAGTTTGAGGCACTTACAGGTTGATTTATGTATTATTACTTTTATATATCTCACTAATAATAATTTTTTTTTTCGAAGAAAACAGATCCTGATTGAAATTACTCAACAAAAACCCAAAAGTTTCAAGACCATATGAGACCTAAGTAAGATTTAATCCATATGATACGTGAATATAGCCTCACGAGGTCTTTAAATAAAAATTACGTGAGACATATATCCATGAGTAAGAACTTAGAGTTGATTCCTAAATAGAACTAACTAAAAAGTCAAGCATCAAAAGAGACATATCAATGGCAACAGCAACGAAAATAATACCCAAACAAACCTTGTACGAATATGCCACGTGAAGTTGCGTATACGCCATGACACACAACAATATACCACACTCAAAGCAAACTAAACTAAAGAAAAGTAGCAATGAAATGTAGTAGAACAAAAAAATTAAGTCTTATGAGCAACTAGAGGTTAGTCATTGGGGATTGCAATGCGAATAAAGCCAGTAGTTGCACGGGAAAAAGGGAAATCTTGCCATGAGGCCACAAAGTAAGAAGCAAAAAAATAAAAGCTAAAACCAAAAGGCAAAGCAAAAAGGAAAAACGAAAACAAACAAATCAAAGCGAATGAAGAAAAGTAAACTACTTAAAAGAATGCAGTGAGCTACTGAAGCAGGAAATGCCAACAACAAGAATAAAAACTGTAAAATGTTTGAAGGTGAAATGGAAGTTAAGCTGGAGGCCAGCCACCTCAACCAACTGAGCACTGAAGAAAGAAAAACAGTGTTAAAGTAAACAGATATCGAAGCAGCAAGCAAAGAGCTTTTTTCGTAAAAAAGGAGCGCAATACTCCTCAATACACTCCACACAGTGGCACATGCTATCAGCAAGCTACTCATGTG
This sequence comes from Zeugodacus tau, assembly GCA_031772095.1. Lineage (NCBI taxonomy): Eukaryota > Metazoa > Arthropoda > Insecta > Diptera > Tephritidae > Zeugodacus > Zeugodacus tau. The sequence goes on from CM062652.1 coordinate 31,859,768, forward strand.
TGTGTATGCGCACCACTCTGCACATCGGCACAAGTCAACAATGTAAACACTTTAGCGCAAGCTGCAATGGAAATCCGGAAACATTTTGTAGAGTGTAAATTTCGGCCGGCATTCGTTCAATGTTTCCGGCCACAATTGGCGCAATAGCAAAGCGGCACGGGGCGATGGCACGCGACAGCAGCAGCGGCAGTAAATTTTGGCAACGACAGCATCGGTGGCGGCGACGGCAATCGTTGCGAAGCATGCAACCGGTCGAATCATTGATAGCAATTGCGATTGCAATTCCGATTGCACTGGCTGATAGCACACAAACACACTCACATACACACATACATACAAGTGCACTCGTCCTGTGCGCGCCGTGATGCTGCCGCGCCGCGCTTGGTGAAGTGTGAATTTGCGGAAATCCTTTGCTTGAGTTCGCTGCCATTTCTCTCGCAGTTGCTTTATATATGTATATGGCCTTTGCGACTATATTTATTTTTATTTGGCTGCACATTTATTTTGTGTGTGCGCTTGTTGTTGTTACACTTAGTTCTTATGTACTTTATGTAATGCTGTTTTCTGCTTTTATTTTTACTTTTATTTTAACTTTATTCCTCCTCACTGTAAGTCAGTGGTACCCCGAAATATTCCCGTGCTTACAGGCATTTATCGATAAATTGCGCTCAGCTTGTAACGGTATCATTCATTGTTTTTCTTTTTAATGCTTCTCGCCCTTACTGCGCTGTCACTTTTCGCACTGACTTCCTGCTTGACTACAGTTCGATTCGATTTTTTTAGTTATTATACTTTTATTTTTTTGCATTCTCTTTGGTGTCATTTCCCTCTTGCATTTCCGTGTTTTTGTTACTTTACATTTGTAAAAGTTCAATTTTATACATTTTATATATCCACGGATAAGTCACGCTACTGTTTCCGATTTTGCGCTGTATTCGTATGAAAACACTAAAAAAATTGTTTTAAATAAAGGGAAAAATTGCGAGTGTGCAAGAAGCTAATATTTCTCATTAATGAAATACAAAACTGAATTTTTTATACCACTGTCATTCACTTATTATCAATTATATAAACAAGTAAGGAAGGGCTAAGTTCGGGTGTAACCGAACATTTTATACTCTCGCAATTTATTTATTTAACTTTATTTATATTATATAATTCACAATTTAACCCGCATATTCGTCATATATATTGTATAAAGTCCATTGAAAGTTGGAAACCATAATATTAGGTTAGAAGCACCGAGGTCCTCGTGTTCGATATATGGGGCCTTAAAAACCTATGGTCCGATTTCGACGATTTTTGGAATGGGGCTGCCACACTATAAACGTAGTATTTGTGCAAAGTTCTGCACCGATATCTTCACTAGTACTTACTTTATATATTGTAAAGTAAACGATTCAGATTGTCTTCAAAGTTCTGGTATATAGGAAGTAGGCGTGGTTGTGAACCGATTTGGCCTATTTTCACAACATATCATTGGGATGTAAGGAAACTATTATAAACCAAGTTTCATTGAAATCGGTCGAGTAGTTCCTGAGATATGGTTTTTGACCCATAAGTGGGCGACGCCACGCCCATTTTCCATTTTGTAAAAAAATCTGAGTGCAGCTTTCATCTGCCATTTCTTATGTGAAATTTAGTGTTTCTGACGTTTTTCGTTAGTGAGTTAACCCACTTTTAGTAATTTTCAACCTAACTTTTGTATGGGAGGTGGGCGTGGTTATTATCCGATTTCTTTCATTTTTGGACTGTATTAGGAAGTGGCTAAAAAAAACGACTGCAGAAAATTTGGTTTATATAGCTCTATTGGTTTGCGAGTTATGTACAAAAAACTTAGTAGGGGGCGGGGCCACGCCCACTTCCCCAAAAAAATTACATCCAAATATGCCCCTTACTAGTGCGATCCTTCATACCAAATTTTATTTCCATAGCTTTATTTATGGCTTAGTTATGGCACTTTATGTGTATTCGGTTTTCGCCATTTTGTGGGCGTGGCAGTGGTCCGATTTTGCTCATTTTCGAAAGCAACCTTCCTATGGTGCCAAGGAATATTTGTGCCAAGTTTCGTCAAGATATCTTAATTTTTACTCAAGTTACAGCTTGCACAGACGGACAGACGGACAGACGGACAGACGGACAGACGGACGGACGGACAGACATCCGGATTTCAAATCTACTCGTCACCCTGATCACTTTGGTATATATGACTCTATATCTAACTCGTTTAGTTTTGGGTGTTACAAACAACCGTTAGGTGAACAAAACTATAATACTCTCTAGCAACTTTGTTGTTGCGAGAGTATAAAAATAACAACTTATTCTTATTCAATAATTAAAATATTTTTATCACATGGCTACTTAGATTTACTGTCATGAGATTATCACGAAAGTGTCATAGTTGTCTAAATTATGACGAAAGTTCCCCTTTTATATCTTTTACATATTGGAAAAAGCTAAAGAGGCTAGAAAGCGGAAAATGTGTTTAGTCTTAACTGATTAAATTAGATTCATTATTTTTTTTCGTACGAAAAATGTGCCTTTTTAAATAAGATGAGGTTCAGAATTTAATCAGTTCACCTCTTCATATGAAACTTCATTTAAATTAACTGTGCTTTGGAAATCTTGATAAATATAAAGTATACAAAAGGACCTGACCAATATCGCACTATCAATCACACATCATAATTTAAGAGATTTGGATACTGTCGTTGAAACAAATGTTAAATAAATGCTTCGAACTATAAATTATACTTTCTAAAATCAACAATCGTTCAGTCGATTCCAATAAGAGTTCGCGTCATTATCGATGAGTATGACCAAGTACCAGAATTTATCAGTTGAACACTATTATAGAAACCTAGACATTTTACAGTCTTCTACATGGACATTTTTACTCGAACTGGTGCAGGTTTGAAGTCATCAATTTAAGTCGTAACTTTGTTGAATGAGTTAAAAATCGAAACAAGCTGAACATAAAGTGCTGCCATCAGTTTATCAAGACGAACTTTTGGTAACAGAATTATAGTAAGAAATTGAACTGTCATGAACTTGACCTAGGTTTCCAAGTCATGGGCCTACAACTACGACTCATCAGCTAAAGACGATCATATAACGCGTTATTGTTTGATATAAATGGGGCCTTCAAGTAACATTGAACAAAGCACTTTAATCGGACTGAAACAACTAGTAATAAATTCAAAATAATAATAAGCGAGCATCCTTGGAAAATATGACAAATAATAAAAATAAAAATTATTATATTTTTTTAAATATATTTTTTGACAGTTTTTTTTTTACTTAAATATCGCATGACATATAAGATTCTCTATGGGGGAAAAAAGGGTTTAATGGATTCTTTGGAAGATTAAGCGTAATACAACATTTTTTGTTCATTTTCTCATGCATCTGAGTACATAAATACAAGTACTAATTCCATGGGAACTAATTCCATTCAATCTACAAAGCAAACTCAAAGGAATTGATCAACAATGTAATTACTCAATTTACAATGAAATTAGGTTATAAAGAAAACTATAAGCATGAGTACAAATAAATATTTCGAATGTAAACTTATTTATACTTTGCAAAGATATTTCTGCTATTGAACTATTTATACAACTTCTGTGACACTTCCACGTACCACCACCCGTATAAGTAACGGTAACTGAACCACTTGTGTCATATCAACAGCAATACATGCTTTACTCGTTATCAATACACCATCAACGAAGAACTTAACAAAATAGCGATGGAAAAGTAAGAAAGAGTGTAAGAAAAGTTTCGACTGAAGAAACAAAGTTGCAAATTGTTGAACATCCACGAAAATCCCTGCAAAAAACACAACAAAACGGTAGAGAACAAAAGAGATTTGCTGTGCAGGCGAGAAGTAAATACATATAATGTAAAGTAAAACTTTGTGGGAATATATAAATACAGATATGGAACACATAAATATGTATATATACATATGCCAGATACACCCACATCAAAATAGCTAACGAAGATAAGCGCAAGTGTCGTAGATGTAACAACAACAATATTTTTATCTCATCCGCAGCCGAAAACTTACGCTGATAGTCTCAATCCTCACATAGTTCAATAGCTGAACTACACATACACAGTTATGAATAGTATGAAGGTTAGTGGTGGCAGCATGAGAATTTTTACTATCCCCTCATACATACAAACAGCACTTAAAAGGTATGCAACACGTCAATGCACAGCGACAAACAGTTGTATATGTCACGTATTTTATTTAAGTTGCAGGCGACACAAAGCCAATACATAAGCGTGCGATAGGAAATGGATAAATTATGATGATGGCAAAATGGGGGATGGGGGTGCAAAGCAAAACAGCGACTTATGAAAGGATTTGTAATAATGCTAAAGTTTACATGCAACAAAATGTTGCCGCAAAGCTTTGCACGGGGAATACAAATTGGCCGGGGATCAAGTGATTGAACGAAGTCTGGCGCGGTACTGTCTCTAACAGTGGAAATACACAGTTGGGGAGTGTAACAGCAATGGGATTAATATTATATTAGAATCCATATAGTAGTTTTGTACATTCTGTACCTAAATACCACAAAGTTTTCTCTTTTAACATGGACTTCAAATATGAAAGTAACAGCCCAGCTTGCTGCCAAAATAAATCAATTTAAGATCTTAAACTATTATTTTCTAGTTGAAAGGCCGCTTAAAACATAAAAGCTTTAAGAGAACAAACATCCCTAAAAGTGTAAAAAATCGAGTTTTATGGATTTTTTTATTTTATAATGTGACCAGAAAAGCTTTAGGCGAAAACTTAACTTACAAAAGTAGAGCTTACATTAAAATTGTAGGTCCTTATAAACTAATCCATCCTTTATGCATTTCAAAAAGAAAAAGCTTTAAACATGAAAGCTTTTCCGAACAGCTATTTTTCGAGGGCTCAGCATTCATTCCAAATGAATCTCTTTAAAGACGTGTCCATTAGGCATATAACAAATTTTGACGAAAAATTTGGCATACCACCACGTGGTGGCAAATATTGTACAAGTAATGAATATCACTTTTTTAGGTGATTTCAGTTCAAAAACGTTCCGCACAAAAACGGATTTCTAACTACGCTCTCTTCTCGTCAGATGTAAAGACATTGTCGCGCGCACAGCTGTGTTATTATCATATTGAATCAAAATTTTTCTTAAGAAAAATTAGTTTGGGGTGGGTGGGGCACTTCCCTTAGGTCTATTAAAAGGCGTTTGGAATAATAGGAAGATTATTAGTTAAATAAGTATCTATTATTATGAAGAAAAACGTGTACAGTGTACAATACTTTTTTTGTTTTTTTCAGCAGTTCTGATAAAAAAGTAATTTCGTTTTGCGCGGAAACTTTTTTGCAATTTCGCAAAAAAAAATAATGGGGTTCATACTCTTTTATTCTCTATTCGACTATGGTATACCGTTTTTCTTATTTGCAAAAATTGTAAAAAGTTATATGCCTAGTGTCCATATTTTTACCATTTTAAGAAGAGTTTCCATGTCCATACTTGTTTCCATTTCTAAAGCAGTTTTAAGCATGGAAGCTTTTACGAACAAATATGTTCCAAAAAGCTTTCATTCAAAATGATTGTTCTTAAAAACCAGGACATACATTTTTTTCATTTCAAAAATTACTTTGAGCATAAAAGCTGAAGGCAAAAAACTTTTTCAAAAAAGTAGCTTTAATTTTAAATAAGCTGATTAAACGAGTACTTATTTATTTCCATTAAAAAGGATATTCACAATTGAAAGCTTTTGCAAGCAAATACTTATAGGACAGCTTTCATTCAAACTAAAGCTTGTTACAAACAAATTCAATATTTTTCCTATTTCCAAATAGTTCCGACTTTTAGCAATTTAATTTGCAGATAATTATAACATCCTATACATGAACTAAGAAACATATGCATTCTTTGTAGCACCTCTAAAATTCGAACAATGAAAGCTTTCACTCAACATCTGCCTTTATTCAAACAAAAAAAAACGCTATTACATTTCGGCTTCTTTTCAATTCGTTTGAGGCAAGTATTTACCAACATTTCATTATTCCACAGCATCCCCATTGGTTTATCGGTTGGTGGCTTTTGTAATGACTTTATTATTACAGTTGATGCCTCATGGGATTGTGGATTGTGATAAATGTCAGACTGACTTACAAATACAAGTGCCGAACAAATAAACGAATGCCTGCTGAATGACATAAGACAAAAAAAAACTTGCACTCACACCAGCGCACAACACTATTTGTTCTCTCATATGCACAACTTTTCAATGTGATCTGACACTTTATCCACCTTTGCCAACTAACGGTGTGTGTTTTTTTTACCTTCGTAGCAACGAATGCAAACAGTAATTTCAGTTTGTCTGAGAGAAGAAAGGAGATATTTGTATGCTCAGACACACACAACCACACTTTATGATACACACATACCCACGACTGACATGCTGTCAATCAGCCATTTAGTCAATCGCTTAGCTGAGCCAACGCTTCCTCATTGGCGTTCGGTTTAATGTTTCCGCTATGCTTGCTGTGCTTCCTTCCTTTCTTCATTTGCATTGCTCAAGTCCCAAAGGCACTCTAAATGCTTTGCGCTCTGTATGCATATCAATTGTTGAACGTTTTTCTTATTTTCGTACCCCTTTCTGTTTCACTTTACATATCAATTTTACATGGCTCCTGTCTTTCTTCTCGGCAGCGCTTATTTTAACACACACACGAGTAAATGCGGATATTTGTATGTGCTCTTAGTCGCTAATGTGTATTGACAAGTGAACTGTTTGATTTGTCATTTATTGTTGAAATGCTGCCTCAATACCTTAGGCCTTTGAGTGTCGCATGCGAGAGGTAGAGAAAGTATGTGCTTGATTTTTGGAAACAGATTTTCACAAATGAATATGTGTATGTTGGTAGACTAGTCACATTAAAGTTTTAAAAAAGTAACTTATGTTTTTTTTTATTTGATAATTCTTAGATAATGTTCGCAACCCTGGAGATCTTGTTCTTCAAAGATCACAAAGTCCGACTTTCTGAGAGAAAGAACACTGAGATTTGTTTTGTATCTGGTTTATACCATTTTTAATACCAAACTCTTTTTGAACCAACATGACTATAGATCAGAGAGCGTGATATTTATTAGCACCTTGTATAAAGGACCAAACAAAAAAAAATATCATATAGGCAGTGTCCTTCGAAGCATTTTCTTCACAAATCTTTTAGACTATTTCCTCCATATCTTTGTTCACAACACACTTTATAGGTCTATATAAAGGACAACCTCAGTTTCGAAGGATTCTCTTAATATATCCATTGTATGTGCCTTGGTTTTGTTATCAGTGGCCAACCAATATATATTCTGGAATTATTTTTTAAAGAAAATTTTAATGTTGCAAATGGGATGATCTTCCACAAGCTATCAATTGTCAGTTTTCTGTCAGAATTCGGACAAATCTCAATAAGTTTACAGAGTAAGGTTAGTTTAGAGAGTAAAATTATTCTTTAAGTAAAGCTCATTCGAAAACATTCTGTAGTCGGGCTGATATCTATCAGTTCTGTTTAGTTCAGTTGCAGATAGGACTTTCTAGTTCTAGACTGGTTTTCCAGACTAGTTTAATGCATGACTCCAATTTGAGTCATAGACATACACTCGTATAAACTCATATAATGAATATAAATCAAACACACATATAAAATATATAAAACCTTTCGAATCAATATTTGTCAATGTCTTCTCACATGTATAATACTTACTAGTAACAGAAGAGTTACAAATAGTTTGACATATTTATCCAGCTCCTCGAGGCACTTAGTTACATATGGTACTTCAGCCAGCTTGCCTCCAGCAACCCCACCCACAATAAGTGGAGCAATCACTTCACTTCATTTGTTTAATTTATGCTCTAAGTACTTCATGACAAGTGTTTCGTGAGTATATACATACATATGTATACGATTATTTGTAAGTTTTTGCTACCACCAACTCATGCACTGTCACCCAAACCACACTCATCCCCAATAGCATTTCCACTCGATTGTGCCATTATGTCATTCCCACAGACAACAAGTCAATCGTTGACATTTGTTATTTTGTAAATCAATTGCATTTGGGATATTTTCGATATTTTGTTTTGTTTTCTCACATTTAATTGTTTCCAAAGCTTTTGTTTGATTATTTAACATTTAGCAATAAAGTTCGGGTGACAGTCAGTGTTGACAAGCATTTGATAAGGATCGGGTGTCAAGAGTAAATTTTGTAAGATATTATGCAGTTTAGATTTTATTGGGCACTTAAGGTACAGTGTGCTTAAGCATACCATCAAATGTATACTCGTATGTACACACATTATATAAGTTCAAAGATTTTATATAGAATCTTACATCAACTTATATGTTACAGATATTTATATAATATAGCATTTATGCTTACTTTCATTTATGTATGCCCGAAACATTGGCTAAGACATTGTCACGTTTCGAACAAATCGCAAATGTAACCACAAGCAAGAAAAGTGACAAAGCTTAAGGATCTCAACTTTGTTTGCGCACATTTACTATTTCGCATTGGCATAAGCGTATATTTGTGTTGCTGTAATGAATTTGTATGCGTCGGCATGTAGTGTGTGTAGCAAGGATTTGCGAATCACAGGCAACAAATAGCCAATCGGAAAATAATGCCCTACCCAAAGTGGCGTGAGGGGTATCAGGCACGTTTCTTCCTATGAGGAAGTAACATTGTTTGGAATAATTGTTGGCTATTTAGACTTCTTCTTTCGAAAAAAAGTGGCATCGTATATCTTTCCGAAAACTCCTGTCAAGTCAGATTGTCCAAAAACTGTCAAAACTTGTTGACCTCCAAAGGTGAATGACTTATCTTGGAATTTGATATATTCTTCTTATAGGGCAGCATATAGTTTTATATTTTCCTTCTAATATTTAATACTTAAATCTAATGATGGTTTTGAGATGTTATCACCGAAGTTATTTCTAGCACACGATTTTCTCTTCCTAATCACTAAGTATATTGAAAAAAAGACAGTTCAGAAAAATATTTCAGCATTATTGTTTATCATCACACAACGTATTAGTAGTGTTCCAAGCTTTATAATAAAAAATGTTTTTGACTTTTAATCAGTTCAGAGAGAGAGAGAAAGTGAGCGAGAGAGACATGTTTCAACATATATAGTCAAATATCACGCATCTTTGTAGAAATTTATCTGAAGAGCTTCAGAAAAAATAAAAGATAGAAAGTGAGTATAAAGAGAAGGAAGTATGGATGCTAGGGAACTGACTGAAAATGTCTGCATTTCGTGACACCATTTTATTTCTGGGAGGGTATTGCTTGAAATAGTAATTGCAGACTATCCTCCCCAGGGATAAATTAAGGCAGTTGGTTACGGGTGTACTATTCACTATTAGTTAAGGCGTCACATTCATGAAATGAGGAACTGTCAGTTTTGCGATCTCACAGCAGTGGCAAAAGGAAGGAGGGGGTTAAGCAAACGGAGCAATCGATCTTAGGTGAAGTATCAAGGCATGTCACCACAATGTAAGGTTCAATTAAAACTCTTTAATGCGACTGGCTTCGGTGAATTAATATGACAAAAGGGGGAGCATATTAGATCATAGGTAGCAGTACATAGCTCATAGTAGATACTGTTACCAGATTATATATAATAAGCAACAAAGCGTCAAATTTTTTTTTCAAACAATGTACATATATATTTTTTATATATTATAGAATTCCTATCTTAATATATCTATAAAACAAAGTTCCAACTGGGCTTTTACTACATCCAAAGCAAAAAATATTTATACTTTAATATTTTTTTTCCTTCATATATTTTTATATATAATATATAGTATATTTATAGACACTTACACAACTACTGCAAATATTAAACCAATTGTTTATTTGCGAAACATTTTTGACAGCAAAGGATTTCAACTGTCATTTTGGTATTTTAAATGCGAATTCTGGCAATGATATTAACATATTGTTTTGCATTTAATACCCAAATGACAAACCCAAAAGCACTTTATGAACAAACGATGTAAAAGGGCTGAAGAATTGGAGCAAGAAACAAGCAAACGTTTCAACACTCATACTACACGCTACATGCATATGCTACTAAAAATGCCTAGAATATGTAACTAAGTGTGTCAGTTAAAGTAAAATGTGCTTTTTGATTTCATAAACGGAAATTTTATGATTTTTAAGGTTTACTTTTATTTATAATATATATATGAATATAATAAAATGTTCCATTAATTTTGATTTTAAAAGAAAGGCAATGAATCTGAAAATATACAATAACAAAAAGAATTCACTTGAAGTGTTGATTAAACAATTGCTTTTAAATATAAATGTTGCTCTTCAATAATCCAACAACTATGTACAGCGCACAAACATACAATTTCATAACTTTAAAAACCGTAAACACCAGTAGGCACATACTCCTAAATACCCACGAGCAACAGATGGAAGAAAACAAAAAAAATAAAAACTCACATGCTGAAATTAAACCGCAAGGCATTTACCCAAAACGCAAATCTCTTGTGATGCCATAGACTTAGAAGACTCAGAATGCACTCGCGAAAGTGCGTCAGCGAGCAGCGATGCGCGGCATTTCAGCGCGTGCAACGCTGCATTGGGGTTGCGTAATTATGCTAATATGCTTTAGCCAACACCACCACGGCAGACGCACCGCCAGCGCCAATAGCGCTATTTAAAGCGCACAACCACACACACCCACACACTCATTCACACATATACACTCAAACACCCACGCCAACTCTCCTTCACTGCACACCGGGTTTCCTGCGCTTAATTGCCTACACTCAGCGGGCTATAAGCCCGACAACAGCAGCAACAACAAATTTCGCGAACAGCTGTGACTGCGACAACAACAACACTAGAAATAACAACAAAAGTATAAGTAGTAGAACATTAGCGGTTTGGCGCGCAACGCTCAAGTGTCGAAATTGTAGAGATTTGGTTTGGAGTGTTGCAAATTGAAAGAAAAAAAAGAGGGCTAAATGGAGATAATATGCCATTTCACTGCTGTGCTCGCGTTCGAAAACTTTGCGACAGTTTTTGTGGTTTTACTAAATGCTTTTGTCGAGCTTGCGACTGTTAGGCTGTTGTTGACAAGCGTGTCGGTGCTTTAATTAGTGCTAAGCTCAGAAGGATTTTCGACGAGGAATTTACGTTTTAGAGCGCGGAAAAACTGGTATTTTTTGGTTTTCTTTGAATAATGAAGATATCGACATTAAATTTTAACAGAAATATTGTAGTATTTATAGATTAAACCGAATGTAAAAAAATATAATAAATAATAATAAAACAAGTAAGGAAAGGCTAAGTTCGGGTGCAACCGAACATTTTATACTCTCGCAATTTATTGAAGAAATTTAACCAATACATATATGCGGAATAAAGCTCACCGTATTTTTGAAAAACCTTTAATTAGGTATATGGGAGCTAGGAGAATATACTTTTGAAAAACCTACAATGAGGTATATGGAAATCTTATGACCCGATCTTAATAATTTTTGGAACAGAGACACACAATTAGAAGAAAACAATTTCCTCTGAATTAAATTGAGATATCTGAGAGATTAACCCATATTTTCGGTTAAAATTTATCCTTAGGCGCTGAGTTCAACATGTTCGATATCTGGGGCCTTGAAAAGTTATGGTCCGTTTTCGACAATTTTTTCACAAGTGAAGCCAGAGATGATATGCACTAATTGTGTAAAGTTTTATTCCGTTATCTTCATTGGTTCCTTATGTTTGCATTATAAAGTGAAGGAATAAGGTGGATTTCAAAATTGAGTTATAAGGAAAGTAGTAGTGGTTGTGAACCGATTTCGCCCATTTTTTGTCCGTGTTATCAGGGTGTCAAGAAATTATTATGTACCGAATTTCATTCGAATCGTTCGAGTAGTACCATATCTCATATGGTTTTTGACCCATAAGTGGGCGATGCCACACCCATTTTTCATTTTGTAAAAAAATCTGAGTACAGCTTCCTTCTGCCATTTTTTCTGCAAAATTTAGTGTTTCTGACGTTTTTGGTTAGTTAGTTAACCCACTTTTAGTAATTTTCAACCTAACCTTTGTATGGGAGGTGGGCGTGGTTATTATCCGATTTCAACTATTTTCATGGTGTGTGGTGGGGTATGTAAGAGAACCGACTGCAGAAAGTTTGGTTTACATAGCTTTATTAGTTTGCGAGTTAAATACAAATAACCGATTTGTGGGCGGGGCCACGCCCACTTCCCCAAAAAAATTACATCCAAATATGCCCCCTCCTAGTGCGATCCTTTATTCCAAATTTTACTTTTATATCTTCATTTATGGCTTAGTTATGACACTTTATGTGTTTTTGGTTTTCGCCATTTTGTGGGCGTGGCAATGGTCCGATTCTGCCCATTTTCGAACTTGATCTTCTTATGGTGCCAAGGAATATTTGTGCCAAGTTTCGTCAAGATATCTTAATTTTTACTCAAGTTACAGCTTGCACAGACGGACAGACGGACAGACGGACAGACGGACGGACGGACAGACGGACAGACGGACAGACGGACGGACGGACAGACATCCGGATTTCAAATCTACTCGTCACCCTGATCACTTTGGTATATATGACTCTATTTCTAACTCTTTTAGTTTTAGGTGTTACAAACAACCGTTAGGTGAACAAAACTATAATACTCTCTTTAGCAACTTTTGTTGCGAGAGTATAAAAATAATGTCATTACGTTATAATATTCAAATGCAATGACGTATGAGTAGTGTCGCTTTCAAGAAATGTCTGAATAATGAAAATAAAAATCAGTTTGTGAATTTATTTTCTTTTATTTTTAGGATTTGAAAGATTTGCAGTAAAGATTATCTAGATACTAATTATTCAAGTTTTTAAACTACGTGCGACATGGCGCATGAGTAACATACATTTTTTTGTGGAGTTTGACTATTTGCAATCTTCAAACTTATTTCAAGCTATTTTACCATGGAATATGGTTTTTATAATAATTTCTTGTCTACCAATTCTATAGAATATCAAATAAAGTTCTTTCCCCATGACAATCGAGCCTACGTTACTTCAACAGATATTGATTTATGGTCTGTTTCAGACTGTCAAGTCAGCAGCATTACTTATATTATTAGCAGAATATTTTTTATCACTAAAACCCAATAACAACAACAACATCAACATTTACTACTCTTATACATATAAGAAAGGTTGTAAAACTCTACTAAAATTTATTTTGCAAAAATAAAGTGTTGCCTACATTTAGGATGATGTTCAGTAGGTTTGAATGTTAGATGGAAATCCATAAAGAATTATACCTTTTTCATAAATCAATTAATTAGTTATAATTAATTGTTCTTCTAATTGACATATTTAAGAATTTTACTTTATGTGGTAAAAGCCTCTATTAACATATATTGATTCAGGATGATATTCTGTATATCAAAAAGTAGGATACAGAATACGTGGTTTTTTTTCTTGATGAAATTTTTATGCTTAACTCTCAGTGTAAAAATTTATTTTTGGTAATTAAATGTTCGCATAATTTAGCTATTCAAAAATTTAATTACACAAATTTGGGAAACTACTAAAATTTTGTATCGTTGCCTACATTTAGGATGTTGTCTAGTTAGGATAAGGATTGTAATTAAAAGCTTAAATAATATATTTAATAGCATAACAAAACCATAGCAGACCAAAAAAAATAAATTTATAATAAAGAAAATTTCATTAAAAGGCTCTAACTCATTTATATATACCTTCTAAGAGTCTTGAAATAATTAAAAACCGGGAAATTTTTTACAACGAAATCGACATACTAATTTCAAATATATTCTGCACCTTTTAAATGCCTCAAAAATAAACTCCAATAGCTATGATCATATATATAAATATTTATATATTTCCAACTGTATAGAAGGGTCCACAGTGCGCTTAATTTATCATTTGTTTGCACGCACTTCATTTGTTTTCAATCATTATTTCTTTGACACTTATGTCGGCTTGCGCCTGATAAGCCGCTCACCAGTCAACGCAGATTAATTTCTATGGCATATTGACGCGATAACATTGACGCACAACCCACAAAAATGGGAAGTAATTTGAACGAAGGAAAATGAAAATTTCCACGGTGTGGGGCTGGCTGTTTATGATGCAAATCAGTTGCGATAAATACTTTAATGTCAATCAAAGAGATTACCACTTCAAAAACAATGACTGCAGTAAGCTGACGGCGATGACGACGACGACGGCAGGAAAACAATCAACGATATCGCCATTGGTTGACTAGACAACCAATGTGGCGCGCAAATTTAAGTGTCAAAACTGTTTACATAGGTATTTTGTTGTTGCTGCAATGCTTGGGGGCTTATGTTCGCTTAAGTGTTTCGGGCGCTCGCTCTTTGCCGGCGAAGTTTTATCAAATTCATTTCGCAAGTAATCAGGTGCTAATGCTTTTTGTTGTTGTTTGTTTTTTCTGTATTTTCACTTTGCCACCGCATTAATTAATTTCTGATTTTTTCGTTTCTTTACAGATTTGCCATTATTTTCTATGTTCTATGTGGACCCAGCAGAGAGCTACTAACTTTCGGTAAACAATATTTATAAATATTTAATAAGGCAATTGAAGGCACCGAAGGCATTAACATAAACATACAAAGACAAAGGCAACATAAAAAGGAAGAAGATTGCCGAAAAATAAAACAAAATCGCCAAATCAAAGCGAGCATAAGTTCCTGCCTAACGCAGCAGTAATTGAAAAACGAACAAAAGCAACAAAAAAAGGTTTTCACAAAGGGAGAAAGCATCACACTTTCAGTGTAACGGGATTCTTATTTTTCCGTTTTTTTTGGTGCGAGTGTGTGCGAAGTCGAAGGTTTCGTAAGCGCGAGGTCGAATTATCACGACCGCAGCGACAATGCGTCCGTACGTGTTGTGGCTGCTGACAGCTGTCGGCCTGCTGGCGTTGACCACTCAAGCGGCGCACGTACGACAGGCGAGCAGCAGCAGCAGCAGCATTGGCAGCTTGGCCAGCAGCTATGCAAATGATCCACGACCCGATGCTGTGAACGAGGAAGAGAGTGATACGTTGGGCACTGGTGGTGCCTACGAATTTCGTCTACCACAACCGCAGCTAAACAAACAACAACGTCCGCAACAGCACAAAACAAAACGGCCCAACACCACCGCCACTTATGTAACCACAACGAAAACGAGCAGCACCAGCAGCTCCAGCAGCAGTAGCAGTAGCAGTGCTGGTGGCGTAACAAAATCGTCGACAAAGCGCCCGGCGAGTTCCACCACAAACGCAAGTGGTAACAAAGCTACCAGTACCACTTCCTCCGTCATCACGGCAGCAACGCAGCACAGTCCCCAGCCCGGATTTGCTTATAATGTTTCGGTAACACCCCAGCAATCTACCTATCAACCAGCTACCCCAGGTGTGGCTAATGATGACCCAGCGGTGACCCAAAGCACTGAGAATGACGATGAATCATCAAAGAAAGTTATCGGTTCCAGGTGAGTGTGTTTTACTTGATACTGTATATTTTAGTTGATTAACACTAAAAAGGAAGGCTTGTTCTTCACTTAAAGTCAGTTGATTTTTGTCCCCTTTATAATTGAAATCACTAAAGTCAGTCCAGACTTCGAAATTATTCAAACTTGAAGGTAGAAAAGTAAGATAATACATGCTTAAGTGAGTGAATTAATTGATTACATACGATTAATCACAATTCTATTATTCGAAATTTTTCAATTAATCTTCAACTGATTTAGCGGATTATTCAGATTAATCTATAGACTAATTCTTGACCATAAATATTGACTCTAAAGCTATTCTAGAAGTTGAAAGTTATGTTTGTGGTTCAGTGACTAATTACATTTTGATCAAGAGTATTATATGGTTAAGAAAATTGAAAACATGTTTCATTCTCCCCACGAAGCTATTAATTAATTTTAATCTCTTTAGAGACTATTTTGTAGTGCAAACTCTTTAATGCAGAACTTCTTAAATAGTAGAATAAATATGTCAGGACAGTCTATATGGAATATTACTCTAAGAAAATATAAAAACATTTTGTTAAATTCTTATTTAATTGGTAATCCTTATTTAATACACCGAACTCCAATTTTTTATAGTCACAAAACCTTTAATTAAAAAAAAATCAAATATCTTAGTGTTTCGCTCTTCAATGAAGTAATTATCGGCGGTCTGCGCTAAAATGTCTTCCATTGCTTTTTAAATCTCTTTGTCTACCAAATATGCGAACATTTTTCCTTCGCGTTTTTTCCTTTCTTTCCACTTCCACAGTAAGCTATGACGACAACTTATGCTTCTAACCAGCGCCCCACCCACTTTATCGATTAGCTAAACATTTCGGTTGTTGTGGCAACCCTTCATTATGAATTTATTACCTATATTACAGTCTGCTTTCAAGTATCTCGCCAAAAATAAAAGTCTTGGGTGAAAAGTAATTGACAAAAAATTTGTTGGGGCGCTTTTAACGATGTGACCTTTTGAAGTTACGAAAATATTCATATTTTAATTAAGGCCAAGAAGTTGTACGACGACGCTGGATAGGTTAAATGGAAATTAATTTAATTTAGACGCAGCTAAACCAAGCAAGTTAGTAGCTAACTTTCGAAACAACGTTAAGCTTTTGCAGAGTGTGCTTTGTGAAATTAATGCTTGCGAAGTAGCTTCATTCATTTTTAAAATGAAGTGAGTTGTAGTATGCAAAAATTCACTTTTATTCAAGTCTGATTATTTATTGAATACTATTTAGTTTATATCAGAAGTAGTTTTTAATATTTTAGTAGTAAATAAGATTCTCTTTCGTAAGTGTGCTCGCTGTTAAGAAATTAAATATTGAAAACCCTTTTAAGTATTTTTACTGTTCTTTGTTAATATTGAAGAAATATTTTCCAACGTGTTTTATCTATATGGCAAACTGAGCACTACGAAATTTGTCTGATCTGAGCATTGAGTGAATTATTTTATGACATATGTACATCTTATAGAACGTATGCTCTGTGTCACTAACTCGAGTGTAAAGTTGTGAATTTATAAAAATCTGACAAAGTTTAAGAATTAAACAAAATTAGACATTTCAACAAAAGTCCACAAACTCGAGTTTAAGGATTTGAATTTTCTCTGAGTTTATGAATTTTGAACTTAGGAAGTGTTAAATGATGAACCATTTCAAGAATACAATTTTATTTAAACGGTTTCGAACTAACAGTATCTTATAGTTCTGCCTTAAACTCGAGTTTAAGATATTCAATTCATAAGAATCTGACAAACATACTTTCTTTGAGTTTTGAATTTGATCTGAGGAAGTATGAAAACAATATACAATGTGGTCAATCATTTCAATCTCTCCAAACCAGAGTTGCATCTCCACTAAGAAAGTGCTATTTAAGCTGAGTTAAAATTTAAATTATTTCTTTAATTCGGAAAATGTTAATGACAAAGTAATCAATTATAAATATTTTGAGTCTTTATGATATAGAGCCTGAGGAATCCCATTCTAGCTACTCACAGTTTAGGTCCAAATTTATTATTTTATTATCAATACATTAAGACTCCTTGAAACTCCCCAGCATATGCATAAAGATGTAACCCACATAAAGATGCAAAATTTTACAAATTGAAAGGCTAGCTTAGACCATAATTGAAAAAAGCAAAAGAAAACAACACAAAAAATCAACGCTAGGATTCACATTCATATTTAATCTGCCATGTTGATCTAGTCGCGAATCAGAGCTTGCACACGCATTGCAAATGGACGCACACAACCGACATAAACCGCAGAATGGCCCTTATGGCGTACACTGAGTTCAGTTCATCTATGTATGTAAATTGGTATATGAAATTGCAATAGCGGCGATGCGAACGCTAACTACTCATGAATATGCAAAATGTTTGAGAAAATTACGCTTGTGGTGCTGGCGCTGATGCTGGTGCTGCCTACCTAATGGAATGCATGCGCACGCGTATTATTTGATTTGCCCAAAAGCACAGTATCGAATTTCAGAATTGCAGCAACTGGTCACCCGCAGATATGCGCTCGTTCGTGAGCGACATGCGAGCACAATGCCGCTTGTGACAGCGTCGTATGCCATTCAAAATAGTCCGTGACTGTGGTCAAATAGAGGACGGTAGTTGGAAACTGTCACATTTGGAAAATTGAAATTGAAATCAATGTAAGCAAACAGTCAACTTTTTTTAACGCGAGTCAACTGAACATACAACTGCAGGAGATTAAAAAAATGTAGTTGGACGAGCTTTAGATTAAAACTAAAAAAAAATTGTTTTTGATATCTATATTGTATAGATTTTTTTATTTATTCATGTTAGCCATTTCATGTGTACTAAAATCAATTAGACTACATAGTAGCGCTGGTGGTGTCATTAAGAGGATATTTAAAGCTAATAGTATCGTCGATGTGTCGTGTAACGCTTATTGGCTTTTTTAGTGCTGAGGAAGAGCAAAACTTTCTGATCATTTATTGCTTTTGATATAGCAATATAATATAATATGGAAAATTATATGATGCGATGTCTATTAAGGATGATGTGATGTGTCTAGTATAATTTGACTTGACATGTTTAATTGATGATTATGATTTATTTTTGCTAAAATTTATGTGATATATAATCATTGAATGTAATGTACTAAGAATTGAAGCGTTGTGATCTGAAAACAAATAGAGGTGAGATGGGTATTATATGATGTTTTGTGATGTCATCACTCCATACGCCTGGTTTCAGATGATCCGATTTTTCATGATGTGATGCCATTAAATGTATGCTATCTAATATATATTTATTGATGTGATTAGATGTAATATATTGCAATTTTGTATGTGCTATATGTGTTGTGATGAGGTGATGTTATTTGAATATTTATAATATAATGTGACATAACGACTTTCATACGATGTGTTGTATTATCAGTTGATATCTTTATTCGTGAGTGAATTCGACATATTGCCAAGTGAGGTGGTGGAATGTCAAACAATATCGTAGATTGCAACGGTGAAATGAAATATATTTTAATATGTTAGAGAACATTTTTTGTATGCTATTTTTTGTAAAACATTGATATAACCATTATATGTCAACCCGCTATATGTTGATGCGATGAGCTTATCACAACGTACCTTTATATAGTACTTCTACTTAGATATTGAAGTGAAATCAAATGATCATATGATGAAAATTTTCATACTACATCTAGACATTTGAGTGTAACAAGGGAAAACTCGCTTCACAATTGGTCACATATTACGCTTGAATTGAATTGAAAATGATGGAGGCGCTGTACTAAAAATACACTTTTAACAATAGGCATCACATCACCAAATCAAATCAAGAAAATCACATCACCAAATCAAATAAAATTAAATGATCATATATTTCTAATCATGCGTTTATTAACATCAAAGTAAAAGTAGAACTGTTTCAATAGGCATTATATCAAACCAATTGATCATCATATGATGTAATGGTAATCAGTTTTTGATTACCTCAAATTAGATGAGGCATCATTCGATCATATTATAACTCGTATGAAATTTTATTTGATTGACCTAACATCAAACGAATTGGTCATTTTATGAGACTATGCACCAATTAAGATGATCATAAGCAAAGCCATTTCGAATCACATTTAACCACTCGATTATGTGTTGACTAATTTCATATCACACTAAAGTAAAATTTGCTTTAATTGGCATCACATGAAATCAGATGGTCTTTTGCTAGTACTATAAACTGAAAGAAGCTTGTTTCGATGTTCCAATTTACATCGCATTAATTAAGATATGGCAGTATGTTACAATGTAACACACATATATTTTTGAGGAGGTGTGAAATGAGATTGATGTATGTTCCAGAAACACTGACTAATAAAGCACTTATCTTACTTGAAATACTCCCATCTCATTCCTTTCACATTATTCACAATCATTGAAACTACTAAAAGGCACAACTGCTCTAGTCCATTCGAAATATAAAAGTTTCCCATCAATACTCTTAAAAGTATCACTTTTAATATGCATATTGCAGCAAAGCTCCCTTAACATGAGTGATGATGAATGTGGAATATTTAAATAAGTCAATATTTCACTTCTCAAAGTCAGTTTGAGCAGCTCTTAGCTAACGCTCTGACTAATGCCTCATATATTGATGTCATTAATTTGTTCGCCAAATACCCAGCAGAATATCATAAGTTATAATCTGAACCATTTGTTCGATCAATTTGCAGGAAATATATATGCACTTCAGTAGCTTATGCACTGACTTATAGTACGCTCGCAATCAAATAAAAATTGTATTTTGCATTCTGCCAAATAATTCAATAAAAACCATTTGTCGAAACGCAGCAGTAGTAAAAATATACTAGTTTATCGCACTAACAAGCAGCTCTGCACATTCGCACAAGCAGACAAACAAAATTTACTACTCGTACTTCGTTGCTTTTTCAGTTGTATGTATGTGTATGCGAGTATGTCGTTTGTTGTGAGCAGAAAATGTGTGCTAATGCAACGGTATTTATCACCCGCTGCAATTGAGCTTTGCACTTGTGCATCACACATACTTACATACGTATATGTATCAAGCATGCATTATTCAACAGTAGGATTATGCAATTTTATTTGTGCCATATCATAAGCGCTTAAAAGTATGCTACGATATAAATGATATCAACTCCAAATCACCGTAAATATTCAGTCAAATGTGATAAATTGAAGCTTATGAAAATATTGACGCATTAAGTGATGTTTAGAAATGTGAATTGGTATTGCAGAGAAGTGTAAGGGGATAGTGTTACTTGGAGATTTGAATATTCATAAATATAATAGTTTTATAAAATAAAAATCTAACATAGAATCCAAATATCTCTTTTTTCAAAGCTGCAACTAAACGAAAATATTTTTTTAGTCAGCTCGTTGATAAGATTTAGCTCTAGTCTTATCTAGGTCAATAAACTTAACATTTCAGTCATCTTCGAACGGCTTTAGAGCTTTCACAAAAAAGTTTCAAAAGCACTCTCTTATTAAAACGCTTTAAAACCTCAGTTACTCACACCCTACTATATTGTTAGCTATTTTTAATTTATTAAATAAGATTTGATACCATTAAAAAGCTTACTTGTCACTAAAAGCTCTTTCAAAAAAGATATTTCTCCTATACAAATTTCTAAGCGAAATGTTCAGCTTTTTGGTAATTTCTATCATTTTCTATTATGACTTTTTCAAAATCACTTATTTTTTAACTTAACTTAACTCATATTCTCCTCTTTATTATCACACATCACTAACATCCTTGTCTCTAATATTTACAGTGTCGTCACATCCGTTTCGGTCATACTCAATGGCAATGAACCTGAGTTCACTGACGCCTTGGGCCACAAGGTGCCCAAACCACAACCCTCACTGCAAGTGGCCAGTCCCATTGATCTGCTGAACCCCGATCGCTACGAGTTCTACACGTTCGATGAGAATGGCGAATTGGTGAAGCGTCTCATGACCATGGAAGAAATACAGAGTATTGTGGCGAATGGCGATGGTGAAAATTCATCCATTGTACAACATGTGCCCGTAGACGACCGTGAGCCGGAGAAGAATGTGCAGGATATTGTCGATAGCGTACAGAGTGTGCTGAACAAAGAGGTGGAATCGAATAAGAACATTTCGAAGGATGCTCTCCCTGTGTTGGATACGCCTGATGTAACCTCATCTTGGTCAATGATTTTGCCAGCAATTTTCGGTAATGGCGGCGGTGATATTTTCCCACAGCAGAAACCGCAACAGATTGTCATGACACCAGACTCTGAGTTGCTTGAGGTCTCAACAATTGCAGCACCGGTTACACATGTCACAAAGCGTCCAAAACCAAACAAACGCAAGCCGGGCCAAAAACGTAAGACAACTACGACCGCACCCACAACTACATCCACCGCCATAACACCACAAGTGGTGCAAGAAGAACTAGGTCCAAATGAGTCTGTCTACACCGGTATGCAACAGTATCAAAATGTTGCGGCGAATATGCAACACTTTGATGGCTTCTCACAGCTGCAGATGCAACCGATTTATCATAAACTGCCCGAATATACAGATCCGGAAACGACAACTCGACGCGTCTTTGTTAATAACCAAGAAATCATACAAAGTGCAACGACAGCGCGTCCAATAGTAGCCGCAGACACGGTGGAATTGGATGAAGGTTATGGCAAGAGACCTCCAGTAGTTGTGCATCATAAGCGTCCAGCGGCGCCTCATCGTCACAAGACACCGAATGGTGGGGAGAATGGAGGTACGACTAAAAAGCCACAAGGCGGCCACAACAAGCAGAAGATAAAGAAGAAGCCAACTACTACGACCACAACAACAACAACACCTGAACCGACCACCACCTCAACAACGACGACAACAACCACACCGGAGCCGACCACCACTACAACAACCACAACTACGACAACAACAACACCGGCACCCACAACAACAACCACCACTACAGAGGCACCAACAACAACTACACCAGAGCCGATTACGAGCACCACCACACCGCGTCCGAGCTCCACTACACCCAAAAAGAAGAAGAAGAAGCCTACACGTCAGCCTGGTCAAGGCAATAGCAAACCGCATCAAGCTGCAGATAAGCGTAAACCAGCTACTAACAAGCCGCGTCCAACCGGTGCGACTCAACAAAACACACACAAGCATCCGCTAACTGGCGAGGGTGCACCACAGCACACAGGCAATAAGCATCCAGTAGCCGCTGATGTGCCCGTGCCCGCACCAACAACTGTTGAGCCAGTGGTCAATAAGCACAATGCCACTGTGAGCCACAAGCCAAACAAAACACGACCACGTCCGCATAAGAAGCCAACTCCAAGTACCACTACAACTACCACCACAACACCGGAACCAACAACAACAACACCAGAACCGACAACAACAACCACGACGCCAGAGCCCACGACCACAACTACAACGCCTGAACCAACAACTACGACAACAACAACGACTACAACTACCACCACCACCACAACGCCAGCGCCAACCACCACAACAACAACTACCACGACACCAGAGCCCACAACTACTACCACCACCACCACAACAGAGAATACACTAATCGTGGAGCATTTCCCGGGTTATCATCCAATACATGTCAAACCTTCGCATGCAAACAAGCGCCCTGGCGTCTCAAGCTATCCACTGCCACACTACAAACCCGCACATCCTGGACACCATGATGCTGTTGAAACTCACAAAACTGATGAATCTGACTATGGCCAATTCAAGCGTAAACCTCTGCCATCACTTGCACAAATTCAACAACAACACAATAAGCCGTCGGAGAAGCCCATATCGCTGGATGAGCAGCACACCATGACCGCCTTCGATCAAATAATGGAGTCGCTCAAACAGGAACTAGCAAGCGAAAATTTGGAAACTGATGTCAACGAGTCCAGTGCATCAGAGAAGCGTCCTATCTTGGATAAACCTGCGGCAGTAGAGCTGCACCAAGAACCACTAAATGTAGAGTATACATCCTTCGATAGTTCAGCAGCCATCGTTACTGGTGCTACCGATAGCATTGAGGGCGTCATACTTAAGGAGGAACAAGTCAATGCAGTGGATACAGTAAGCGTGGAACAAGAGGAAATGACGTTAGTTGAGGATATCACCGAGCAGCCACAACTAATTACAACAATACGTCCACCAACATTAGCCGCGACATCCGAAGAGACAACCAAGATGACAACTGCTGCACCAGTATTAGAGAATACCACTGAGGAGTTTATGGAACAAGAGTTAACAGATACCACAGATGTGTCCGAATATTCAGGTGAAGAAAAGGAGAAGGACGAAAATGAAGCCGCGGAAACGACGATACTTGAAGACAAATCAACTGATAAGAACGAAGATGATTCAGCGCATGTTGTTAAATTTGAAACGCTTTACGCTGATGTACAAGAACCCATCATAAATGAGGTTCAAACAACAGCACAACCCTACTACGAAACCACACTCAGCACGATTGACCACAATAACGATGACACAACTGTAATAGAAGTGATCGACGAAGTGAATGTACAAACCGCCGACGTTAGTAATGCCGATAGTAGCACCGAGTATCAAATACCCATGATGCAGCTGCCGGTGACACACAAAGTGGATACAATAATTGCAGAAAACCCCTCAACCACGGAGCCAGCACCACAGGTAGCCGATCTTAAACCACTCTTAAATATGGATATATTAAAACCAACTGATCAAATAAAAATGTCTGAATTCCAAACGCAGGCGGCTACCGTAGCTTCAACTCTAGTCGATGGCGCCAACACCATTGCTGTTGATCAACTCATGAGCTCCAACGAGACACGCAGCGAAATAGAATTCCTCTTATCCGATGTAATACAACAAATGACCGGAGTGGAGCCTGATCCATATCGTCCCGACCCCGTGGAGGATGGTAATCGTTTGACAAACTTTGCACAATTGAACACATCTTTCTTACTGAAACCAGATCAGGCAACTACCGACCAATACGATGTGGACGACAATGTGCCAGCATATGGCAGTATGTCTGTAACGATCAGCACGACGAAAGCGCCACCTGCTAAAGAGTCTGTTGATATAGCTAATGTGGAATCGCCAGAATCGGAAACGCCAGCTCCGGTTAATGAAACCGAATATGAGTTGACGACTGAGGTCGAAACAGCTCCGGTGGTCTCCACATACGCCTCCAAGGAAGAGGTTGCCTTGCATGAGGAGAAACCCGCTATACCTGCAGATAGCGTTGAGAAAATAGAAAAGGAGCACGAAAAGGAACACAAAGCCGAGCTATCACTGGAGAATGTACAAGAACCCGAGACTGAAATGGATTTGGTTACTACAGAAAGAATTGTTCTTGTAGATGAAGCAGAAATACAAACTAATAGCTATGAGAAGGAAGCAACAGAAGAGAGTATAGTTCAAGAATTGAATAACATTGAAAGCACAGAACAAAAGCCGACTGAGCAACTTGATAGCGTAGAAAAAGTAGACAAAATCGAAGTCACTAAAGTTGAAGAAACTCAGTCAGTCGAAAGCACCACCTTGAAGGCACAAGTGCCATCTCTTTCTGAGATTTATGCCACACAACAGCAGCAGGAAGATAATGCTGAAGGTCTCTATGAAACAGAAAAGGACAGCGAGACAACTATGCAATCTGCAGAAAACTCTGAAGAACCACTTCATGAAGCTGAGACAATTGTATTGGCGGAACAGTTAAGCGCTGAAGGCAGTAATGAAGAAAAGAAGGAGGAAATGACAAGCGCTGAAGTTATTATAACCGAAATCGAAAATATGAGTGACGCAGATATATATAAACTGAGCGAAGTACATGAGGATTCCAACGAATCTGCACAACCAGAATTGGAACAAACGGAAGTGGACACAACGACAGAGCAATATGTCGCCCATACTGAGAAGATCTTACTGGATGAAATAACGCAATCGACATCTACTGAAGTAGACAAACTATTTGAAGAACAAAGCACTCAACAGATGACTGACGATACGTCTAGTAAATTGGAAGAAGAATCTCAATTGCAAACTCAGGACTCGCAGACGACAGAGGTGTCTAATGAGGCTACCGAAGCGCAGACTGAAGCCGTAGAGGAACTGAAACTGCAAAAAGAAGACACGCAAGAGGATAATAGTGAAGCCCATATAGGCAGCACAATAGAAACTACGGATATATCCAATGCAACAGAATTGAGTGAGAATGAGAACAGCGAAAAAGACAGTGACGAAAAGGAGGTAACTGAAAACAGCTCCATTGAAAAGGTTACAGACAACTTAGAAATCTCCGAAGAAAAAGAAACCAGTGAGAAAGAGTCGTTAGAAAAAGAGGTCAGCTACGATGCTACTACAATCACACCAATTCTCAGCGATACTGACACAACTGCTGATGAAACACAGGATGTTACAGCCGAAAAAGTTTCCACGGAGACACTCGATATCTCAACAGAGAAGGAATCTAGTAATGCTGAAGATGATAATGATACAAATGCAGCTAATTTACAAATACAATATACAAATGCACCAACAACAACAGTAAAATATGAATCTAGTGAATTAGACGAACAAAGCAACAGTAAAGAAGTAACCGAAAACGAGGCGACAACGGTGCCACCAGCAGAAGAAAATGCCACAACTGTTAGGACGGAGAACGAGGAAGAAAACACAGGCAATGAACCCGAAGCAGCTACGGATGTAACAGTTACAATTTCAGATGAAATGGATAGCACTGAATCGGATGAGGATCCTTACATTAAACTTGGCGAATCTACCACCAAATACAGTGAAGAAGCAAACAATGTTAATACATCTGGCGACAGCATTATCATCGAGCAGGAAACCACAAGTGACGAGAGTGCTGACATTGAACTGACTTCACCAACGCTACCACAGCCAATACAACAAGATGTGGTCGAAACGACGAAGCCAGAAGATGAGGATTCGACTGAGGAGTCGGAGGAAGAAACACAATCACAATCAACTGAGGCAGAATCTTCCCAAGTCGCTGATGTTGAAGAGGCTGTGGAACCCGTTAAGTCAGCCGATGTGGAACTCACCGTCTCCACCGAGCAAATTACATTACAAACCACAGCTAAGCCGATTCACTCATTTGTAGCTCAGCAACGTCCTCAAATGCCACAGCTCAACTACGACCGTCCTGATCCACAAAACACCGCTGACCCCGGTGACCTCACAGCTTACATTATACCGAAATTCCCTACCAGCCCAGCACTTGCTGCTACCTCAACAACAACAACAGAAAAAGCATCACCATCTACAACAATCAGCAGCACAAGTACAACAACTTCCACTACTACAACAAAGGCTACGACGACTACGCCAAAACCTACAGCCACTGCAACGAAACGTATACATACACTCAAGCCAGTGTCGTACTACAACAAGCAGACCGGCATAAATGCGCCAAAGCCTGCCGAACCCACGAAGATCATACCATACTCAGCCAACACCGCACAACAGCGTCCAATGCAACGGCCAGCGCAACTGAACAATTTAATGGCTACTTCTACACAAGCAACTCGACCACCTGTAAAAATGGACCCAAGCCCAACGAACACTAAGGGACTCGAAGCATCCGTAACTAATTTAGATGAAGATCTGCAATCTTTCGTTAAACTCTGCAATGAATTGGCGTTTAGCTATTGGAAATCGATTACCTCGGAAAAGATCAGCTCGGCACGCAGTTTGGTGATGTCGCCATTTGCGCTCACATCGATGCTCTCAATGGTTTTCCTCGGCGCACGTGGCAGCACATCAGGCGAAATGAACGAAGTGCTGAAGTTAGACGACATGGTCACCTTCAATCCACATTTAGTCTTCCGAAATATTACCGACTCTGTGGAGCGCGCCACCGATAGTGACATTGCGACAACCGCCTTCGTACGTGAGATCTTCAGCGATCGTGCAAATGGAAAAATATTGCAATTCTTCAAGGAGAAGACACAACAATTCTATTCGGGACATGTGGAGGAAGTGAACTTCCATGTGGTGAATGACGTGATACGCCGTCGCACAAATCTGTTGGTGAAACGTCACACCATGGGCAAAGTGCTGGAATATTTGCGTACAAACAGTCTCTGGGTTAATGGACCGCTGGCCACAATTTCGGCCAATCTCTTCCAAACGGATTGCAGACATGGCTCAACACAGTTGACTGACGGTGAGATGTTCTTCCAGGTACACCCCTCCGTGCGACAACGACGCCTGATACCCATACCGGCGGTGCTATACAAAAGCGGTTTCACCGCTGGCTACGAACCCAAATTGGACGCAACAATTGTTGCATTCGGCAGCATACAAGACACCGTCAGCACCGTTTACGTTATGCCCGGTCATCAGAGTACACTCTCGCCAGCTGAAAGTTTGGAACGACTTGAGCGTGAGCTGGTTGAGCAAGCTTTCAGCAAGAATGCTTGGAGTAATGTACTCACCTCGCTGATGGATCGCCCCGGCATGGAAGTGCAACTACCACGTTTCTCCCACAGATCTTTCGTTAATGCCTCTTTAGGTTTGCAGAAGATGGGTCTGAAGGGTTTGTTCAAGTCTGATTTTGCCGATCTGCGCGGTCTCACAGGTTCGGCCAATCGCGACATCTACTTATCCGACGTCATACAAATCAACACGTTCAGCACTTGTGGTGAGGAGAAGATTGCTGATCACCATCACGTGGAAATGTATCCAGCGCCGCCATTACGTAAACGAAACAAGGATTTGGGTGCGAACGATGATGGTGCCTATGATTCGTCTGAGGCGGTTATTGATTTCGGCTCGCTGGTGCATGAGTCAGCGCTCGGCCGTGGCTTCTACGACGATCTACTCGACCCGAAATATCTGGAGCTACCGCTATCACTGCGTCCACGACAGGCCCGTGTACCGGATGCGCCACGTCTACGCTTCGACAAACCATTCCTCTACTTCGTACGTCACAACCCCACTGGCATCATACTCTTCATGGGTCGCTTCAATCCACGACTGCTGCCATGAAGCGTCCCTAGCGCTAGCGGCAAAATGTCGCGCTTTGTGCGCACGCGCGATTCTCGTGACTCAGAAGACTAAAAGTAACGTTAAACGAAAATAAAGTAAACAGCAAATGTTAGGCAATTTATCCAATAATATTAGAGTAAACAACCATTCATTAGATATTTCATTATGATTTGTTTGAAAACCCGAACTAGCATTTTTGTGTGCGAACATTTTCGTAGATGGCGTGCATTTTAGATAAATTTGTTTAAAATTTTCATTTTGTTATTTTATTTATTATTCGTTTTTGTTTTTTTTTTTTCTGACCACTTAGCATTTACAATAAAATAAATTATATTAATCGTCGAAGGATAGCACAATTGTTTTTGTTGTGCCTTAATCTCGTATCACACGCACCACCGCTGGCGCTCCAGCAGCTGCAGGCGACAAACGGATTCGAGATTGATGCGCGACATGCAATTCGATGGAGAAAAAACGTATTTGTACGCTAGTTTTATAAGTTAAAGTACTTTTTCTATGCAAATTATTGTTAATTTAATTTTTATTTTAATATTTTACTATTATCGATAACACGAAACACACGCTAAACTATTATCTCTTAAGTTATTGTCATGCAATCGCAGAGAAAAAAGCGATGACATGGCTGAATTATGCTTACAAATATTTCAATATTTATAGAGTGTTGGAGGTGAGAAATGATGGTTTATGTGTTGCTTATAAACTTAGTAAAAGCTATAGCAGATATATATGTAATAGTATACGAAAATGTTTTATCCATAAGTAATCATGTATTTATACAAGTAAATAAATGTATGTCATAACAAGGAGTTTCAAATAAAACACAAATATTATATAAATAAATTCATTGTATTATTGATTAGTTGGAAATAGTAAATGGGCTGAAAGTTTCAAAGTCCTTAAGATGGGCGTTGGTTTTCATCTTGACCTCCTCATTTGAGTGAAATTCCATCAAGTCCGAGAAGGAGAAAATAATGGGAGGAGACCAAAACGAATATAGTGAGTAGAGCTATGAAAGTAAACTATTTCTTCGTTTTCGCCGGTGCTCAATTAAAGCGCTTATTTGTATCGAATCCAATAAAAATATAATTCTTCTACATTAGGTTTTAATCGAATACAAATCGAGTTGAAAATGCAATACAACTTTGGGAGTTCTTGTCCACGCTGTCAATTTAGTTTTAGTTATTGATAAAATCATACAGCTGATGAAACTTACCAACTTCTTATGAACAGCAAAAACAAAAATGTATAATCGAGTAGCCCGCAGTGCGAAGGGCAAAGACTGGTTTCTCAATTATAATCTTAACATATTAATTTGGTTGTACGAAAAAGCTATTAAAAATGGTTTAAACCCGGAGTCAAATTAAGAGAAGCTTTAAGTGGAAATACTGTCTACTAACACTTCATATTTGTAGAATTAATATTCATGATCTTGAATATCCACGAATCCTTAGTAAAATTATTGTCAGAGAGTTCTGGTTTTCCCTTCCTCTTTCTCATGAGTGCTATTACCGCCTAAAATATTTTGACAAAATCTTTTATTCTTTCCAAATTTAATATTTTTAGCTGATTGATGGTGAGTTGACACAATAAATGCAGCTCGGTTGTCCAAACCATCATTCGAATTGATTGACTTGTAGAGTTTGATTTTGGTTCGTCGAGAGATGACTTTACTTTTCTATTTCCTACTCAGTCCAAATTAGCACCTGTTGACAAGAGTGATTCTGCTCTGGATTTCGAGGCTGACACTGTTGGTGTTGTTGATGCTGGTTCCCAGGTATACGAAATTATCTACGACTTAAAAGTTACGACTGTCAAGACGTGAAGGTCAAGGGGTGAAGGTCAAGAGGCGAGTGCGCTTACTGTTTGTTTGATGACAGGAGATATTTCATCTTGTCCTCATTCACCACAAGACCCTTACGCTTCGCTTCATTATCCAGACTGGAAAAAGCAGAACAAACGGCGCGGTTGTTGCATCCGATATCAATATCATCGGCGTACGCCAGCAGCCGTACACTCTTATAGAATATTGTATCTGCCCTATTTAGCTCTGCGACAATACGTGCTATTTTTTCCAGTTTCAAGTTGAAGAAGTCACACGATGGGGAGTCACCCTGTCTGAAACCTCATTTGGTATCGAACGGCTCGGAGAGGCCCTTCCCGATCATGACGGAGCTTTTGGTGTTTCTCGACGTCAGTTTACATAGCCGTATTAGTTTTGCAGGGATACCAAATTCAGACATCGTGGCATATAGGCAGCTCAGCTCTAGATAGCTCTTGCTATCGAAGGCAGCTATCGAATGCAGCTATCGATTCTCCTCTCCCGGATCTTTTCCCAAATTTGGCACATGGTGAATAACTGGTCCATGGTGAGTTTTCCAGGTTTAAAGCCACACTGATAAGGTCCAATCAGTTCGTTGACGGTGGGCTTTAGTCTTTAACACTATACGCTCGAAAGGACTTTATATGCAATGTTGAGGAGACTTATACCACGGTAATTGGCGCAGATTGTGGGTCTCCCTTTTTATGGATTGGGCAGAGCACACTGAGATTCCAGTCGGCGGGCATGCTTTCTTCCGACCATATTCTACAAAAAAGCTGATGCATGCACCTTATCAGTTCTTCGCCGCCGTAATTGCGATTCGAATTTCTTCATGGTCATGGTAGGCTTCCGTAAAATATATTGGAATGCTTAGGAAGACAAAATTGGTTGGAAAAATCCTCCGACAAAGGATCATTCAATATAAAACATCGTTTCATTGAAACCTCATGAAGCTTGGAGGTGTTCCTTTATATTCTGATAGAGATGGTACTGTTGATCAGTATACATGTGCCCATGATGAAGATTTAAGGTCTAAAACTACATGGTTAACGTTCAATTATTTTAGTGCTGAGCTTCAACTTTTTTCATGAAATATATTGTATATATATACTACGTACTTGGAACACTGTTGGCAACACTTTTCTTAGCTCGTCAGCCTCTAATTTGGTAATATATTGGAGTGTAAATTGGCTCAGCGTAATAAAAAAATGGCGATTCTTTCGTTTTCGATTGGATGTTTGAATTCATCATATTTTCTGAGAATTTCTTTGGTGTCACAAACCAAACGTTTTGATATCTTGGGCATCATTCACCAGATCTTCTTATGGAGGATATTTTGGAAATAATTTACGTACTGAAGAAACCGTAGAAAATTTAAGCGGATGTACAAATGCAAAAGGCGCCTCATTGTATATTATTATTATATAATAAACTAAACAAACATCGCACATTTTTCAAAATCCTTAAGAGCACAAATTCTATACAAATTTAAAACTTAAATTTTCTCAACTTTTAAATTCTTAAACGAAATATATTTCACTTCAACCTAAATAATTGTATATTCTTAAAGAATCCTCATTTTCCTTCCATCTTTGTTCTTTAATGCTTTGTTGACACTGTATCCTTATTTGCAATGACCTTTTTTACTTTTGTACAAGTTTCATTGCCATTC
Organism: Zeugodacus tau; assembly: GCA_031772095.1. NCBI lineage: Eukaryota > Metazoa > Arthropoda > Insecta > Diptera > Tephritidae > Zeugodacus > Zeugodacus tau. The sequence goes on from CM062652.1 coordinate 31,891,927, forward strand.
AGACTTCTTTGTCATTCCACTACCTTGTATAAACCTCTTTTCATACCTCACTCAAAAGTGAACAGGTGAACTAAGCTCATACATAAAAATCACGCCCTAATGAAGTTATAGCGTCTCGACCCCTCGACGGTAAAGAATAATAAAAAAGAAAAGCAAATAATGGAGAGAAACAGTGAGATGGATAGAATAGCAGAACAACACAACAAATACACAAACGAACGAACAATGTGACAAAATGAGTTGGGAAAATTAAAGTCAGCAGAATTAATTGTAGAAATTATAAACTCAAGTACAACACTTCAACACGAGATTATTTGCTGAAATTACTTTGTTAATAAATTCATTGAAATAATGTTTATTTTTTATTTAGCCTTGTTTTAAATATTCGTTTACACTTCCAATTGCTTTTAAAAATTTTATTGTGCTTATATAGTAAATATCTAGCATTTTATTACCACAAAATAATATTCTGCATCGCCATTTTTCCAAACTTTAAATAAGCTATATGAACGCATTTTATTGGATTTATTTTCTTCATATAAGAGAACATAAAGTATTATCATCCAAATCGGATTACTTTCCAGGCCAAGTAATATTCCGAATTTCCGAACATGTTTGAAATAAGATTTGTCTTGGCTTCAAATGGATCTCAGTTTCGAAAATTACATCTTTATCCATTCAATATAATTATCTTCAGTTCTGAAAAATACAGACCGGATTTAACCCATTAGCGCCTTCTGTATCCAAGTACAGATAAAGATATCTTAAACACCAAAAAATAATAATAAAAAGGTGTCCTTCTATGGGTACAGTAGGCAGTAATGGGTTAAAACCAAGAACAATGAACTGCGTGATTGTTTCATTTCCATTGCTTTTGAAGCTGCATGGCATGGTAAATCGATAGTTTGTGAGCTCGTGAATAATCCAATTTGTTCAGAGCCTTCACATTCTAATATTCAGGAGAAACTTGTTGAACAGTTATTTTCATATCTCTGCTATGCCAATGTTTTTAGCTGTCAGAAAGCATCCATTTTTAACTTCAGAATTTAAATTTATGACTTTAGATGGCCAGGAGACAAATGAATTAAAGTTTTGTGGCAACTATATACCAGGAACAAGTAAGGAAAGGCTAAGTTCGGATGCAACCGAACATTTTATACTCTCGCAATTTATTGAAGAAATTTAACCAATACATATATGCGGAATAAAGCTCACCGTATTTTTGAAAAACCTATAATTAGGAATATGGAAATGTTATGACCCGATTTTAATAATTTTTGGAACAGAGACACACTATTAGAAGAAAACAATTTCCTCTGAATTAAATTGAGATATCTGAGAGATTTACCCATATTTTCGGTTAAAATTTATCCTTAGGCGCTGAGTTCAGCATGTTCGATGTCTTGGGCCTTGCAAAGTTATAGTCCGTTTTCGACAATTTTTTCACAAGAGAAGCCAGAGATGATCCGCACTAATTGTGTAAAGTTTTATTCCGTTATCTTCATTGGTTATATAAGGAAAATAGTAGTGGTTGTGAACCGATTTCGCCCATTTTTTGTCCGTGTTATCAGAGTGTCAAGAAAATATTATATACCGAATTTCATTCGAATCGGTCGAGTAGTTCCTGAGATATGGTTTTTGACCCATAAGTGGGCGATGCCACGCCCATTTTCCATTTTGTAAAAAAATCTGAGTATAGCTCCCTTCTGCTATTTCTTCTGCAAAATTTATTGTTTCTGACGTTTTTCGTTAGTTAGTTAACTCACTTTTAGTAATTTTCAACCTAACCTTTGTATGGGAGGTGGGCGTGGTTATTATCCGATTTCAACTGTTTTAATGGTGTATGGTGGGGTATGTAAGAGAACCGACTGCAGAAAGTTTGGTTTATATAGCTTTATTAGTTTGCGAGTTAAATACAAATAACCGATTTAGGGGCGGGACTACGCCCACTTCCCCAAAACAATTACATCCAAATATGCCCCCTCCTAGAGCGATCCTTTATTCCAAATTTTACTTTAATATCTTCATTTATCGCTTAGTTATGACACTTTATGTGTTTTTCGTTTTCGCCATTTTGTGGGCGTGGCAATGGTCCGATTCTGCCCATTTTCTAACTTGATCTTCGTATGCCAAGGAATATTTGTGCCAAGTTTCGTCAAGATATCTTAATTTTTACTCAAGTTACAGCTTGTACAGACGGACAGATGGACAGACGGACGGACGGACAGACATCCGGATTTCAAATCTACTCGTCACCCTGATCACTTTGGTATATATGACTCTATATCTAACTCTTTTAGTCTTAGGTGTTACAAACAACCGTTATGTGAATAAAACTATAATACTCTCTTTAGCAACTTTTGTTGCGAGAGTATAATAAAAGAGAATTTGCAGATTGGATTTTAGATTTTAAAACTTTTGATAAAGTCCTGATAATATCATAGATTGAATCGACCACGATGTGTTGCCCTAACATAAATTTTTATTTTTTTATTTGGAATTTATTCTTTTTTTGCCAAGAGTTACATATCATTAAAGCAAATAATCCTTATTAAATAGTTATATAAAAATATAAATACTTATAATAGATATTTTACCCTACCAAACAGCAATATATCTCAACAGCTCACCTTGAAGTTACTAAGATAAATTTCTAAAACCCCACCTGGTTCATATATGTATGTATTAACGAACTTTTCTAGAATACATTCATTATGCATTATTGCAGGAAGTTTGCGTGACCTTCAGTATTTCCGTTCGTATACAAATCACAGATGTGTCGACAACTAATAGTTGACTGCAATGACACATTTTTTCTTTCTTAAATAAATCCATTCATTGATATTATGCCATGACGAGAACAAGCACAAAGTTGGTGCTTAACAATAAAATATTGATGTTGATTTCATTGAATACAACCTCTGCAGAACAACTATATATTTCTTGTTCTATAACAATAAAAATGATCATTAATTAATGTTATTCTTTTCCATTGCATAAAAAAATTTGTTATTTCACATGTTCGCTGCTAATTAGCTAATGCTCTTGCTTCCATGTTCCACATACGCCATGTCGTATAACAAAGGCATGTGATAATAAGCAGAATCAGACCAGTAGACCTAACAAATGTTCCGACCGACTTCCTTTTCACTCATACAAAAGAATTACACAATACTTTGCACTGTGTCGTTGTTAACTCTTTGAAATCCTTGTATAAATAAATAAAGTTGCGCATAGATAAACAAATCAAGGAAAGCCATTTCAAAGCAACTGAAGGATTGCAAGCACGCGCCAATGATTGAAAGCGAAATTTGCTTATAATGTAACAAGTCGATTTGCTTAACCCTTCTATTTTCATTTGGCTTTTGTTTACTTTGTGCCTATTTTTATTGAATCCGTCCTTTGTTAGTAGTTGAAATGTCACGCGTAATTCGTGCCTCTTCATTCTTGTAATTTTCTTTCTACCTTTATTCGTGTCAAACCTTTTCAATCATTTGCAAATAATAACACTTTCGGTGCTAATAATATTGAAATTGCAGTATTAGCAATTCTTCCTTGGCAGCGGAAATTTTTATTTGCACCAGCAACTTCAGAAGGGTTGTATAAAAGAATCATGCGAATATTTTGAGAGTGCTATTTCGTAGAAATTTCTTTATAGTATAAGTAGCCTTCCATTTTCATTTTCTTAACTTTAATATATACCATACGGAGTAGATACTTGAGCGAACCTGGTCTGGTCGTGAACCTGAAAGTGTCAACCAACTAATCGATATCAAATATGTATAAATGTGCTATCAAAATATTTAGCGCATTTAAGCTTATTTCAAAAACTAAAATAAGCTTAAATGAGACGGCGTCTCAATGTTTAGTCGCTTATCTAGTATCATAATCCAACCTCCATGCCAGTAATAAAAAAACGATGAAGTTCACTAAACTTAATTCTATGAATTTTCAACAAACATGTCTGGATTTCTTAAGCCTTTGCTATAGTAGCTTAATATATTTTCTGGGAATGCAACACTTCGCTTTGCATGCCTGACGATTGGGTTCTGCTCTGCCCGATCCATAAAAATGGAGATCCCACAATCTGTGCCAATTACCGTGGGATAAGCCTCCTAAATATCGCCTATAAGGTTCTATGGGTTCTAAAGACTAAATCCCACCGTCAACAAACTGATGGAGCCTTATCAGTGGGGCTTTAGATCTGCAAAATCTACAATTTACCAGATCATCACCATGAGCCAAATCTTGGAAAAGACCCGTGAAAAGAGGATCGACAGCATCTCTTTGTCTATTTTAAAGCTGCTTTTAACAGCACGAAAAGGAGCTGCCTATATGCCGCGATGTCTAAATTTGGTATACCCGCAAAACTAATTCGGCTGTGTAAGCTGACGTTGAGCAACAACAAAAGCTCCGTCAGGAAGGATCTCTCCGAGCCAGATAGGGTAACTCATTATAGTGTGACTTATTTAACCTAATGCTGGAGAAAATAATTCGAGTTGTAGAGCTAAAAAGAGAAGGTATAACTATAAATCTTTATATCATTGGAAACCACACCCGCGCCGTTAGTTTTGCTTTTTCCAGACTGGATAACGAAACGATCCCCTTTCATTTAACAAACACTCAGCGCACTCGCGTCTTGGCTCTCAGGTCACTGTTGACAGTCATAAACTTGAAGTTGTAGATAATTTTCTAGAGAAATGTTTTGGGAAAATTTACGGTTCTTTAAATATTGTCAACGGCGAAACCGCAGACGATGAGCTGAATGAGGTAATCGACTACATTGACAGTTCATCGAATAAAAAGACAGCGGCTGCGAGGGCTAGGTCATGTTGTTCATATGCAAAAGCGCTCCAGCTTTGAAAGTATTTGTGCAGTACACGCTGGTAGAAGCCGTGGAAGAGGGAGACCTCCACTCCGGTGGAATTGCAATTTGAACACCAGTGAGTTATTTCTTTCTCTAACTGCTAGTTTTTCCGCTCTTTATAATAGTTAATATCTCAATTTTCGAACTCTTCTTCCGTCCTTCCTTTCTATATTTACAGTAGAATATATTTGAAAAATCTCTCGGGTGTTTTGAAAAACTTTAACTTTATCCTATTTCTAAGCTTCTTCCCTACTAATCACCATTTGTGTTGTAATTAAGCAATTCTTTCCAAACTCCACGTTTACTAACAATTTCTTCACATCCGCTGAAACTATCACGCCATTCCACGAATCGTACTCATTTATTCCATTTTCACGAATTCGAAGTTTATAGCCAAAGTTTACAAGGATTTGTGTGATTTCGTGAGTTGTATTGTGAACTGGTGCCCCATGTCAATTTGCCGAATAGTTTGTGCAAAATAAAATGAAATCAGTTAAGTTGCATTCGATGAGTTGAGATTTCAACAAGTAAAACTTCGTTTCCAATTGCTCTTTTTTTCTCTATCAGTGAAAAAAATTAATCCCAATTGGAGCATTTCGAAGTTTTTCGTAGCGTTGAATGTGAGTTTCCATACAATTTAGATATACTCGTATACATACTGATAGGTTTGCCTAACTAGTGCCGGCAGCAGTTAAGTGATATGGTTGTGTGGAAGGTTTATTTGTGTGCACGCTACACACATACATATTGACGTATTTATTTGGTTAACGAAATCACGTGTTTGTTTGCATTGGAGAATGAAATAGTTTTTAATTTGGAAATTGCACTGCTGAGTTCGTGCAATTTGCTGAGATTGTGTGCATTTGGTTTTCGAAATGCCACACTGATTTTTCTGGAATTTTATTGTACCTCAGATTCTCAATTTATTTAAAGTTGATCAGTTAGTTTATGAGTACAGGAGAACTAAATTTAAACTGAATGAATTTTGAGGGAGTGTTAATTCACGATATTGACTGTTATTAGGTAGTTAGGTAGGTATAGTGGATGACAGATGACACACCTAGGTCTTTAAAGCTACTAATTTAGTAGCTCAAAAAATTGATAATGAACAGCATTACAAATGGGTGGAAGTATAAAGCGAAGAATAGTAGGAAAATATACCATTGTAAAATTCATACTAACCCTCACAGCCTACGGTCGTTAAACCGAAAAGTTATTTCTAAAAAAACAAACTGCTTCGAAAAGCAATACCATTCAGCCCCCAACGCTCCTAGGACATCGATAATGGCAATGAGCTCGCATATTAAAGACGCACTACTTAATGACTGTTTCCTCTCCAAATTCTTTTGCGATTGAGAGGAGTACGTAGTTGTCTCTTTTGCTCAGTAAGTTACATATTTACTAGTAATTAGTTGAAACGAGGCTGGTGTTTTGAAATAATTTTTGCACTTATTTCTTAACTGTACTGGTTTTGCGAAAATAATGTTAAAGTTTAAACTCTTAAAAAAGACACACGTTAGTACGGAATACTTATTGAATTTTCTTTAAATGTGTTAAGTTTAAAATACACACTAATTAACTTATCTTGATCTGCTCGCTTCCTCACATTACTCAATTATTTCAAAATCCAAATGCAATGTCGGATTCATATATACTCCAACAGTGACGCTTTTGGTATAGAAAAAATATCAAAATCTGCATAACTGTGTCAATATTTGAATATTTGAAATCACGATGCTTTTTGCTCGAGAGATTATTTTCGGTGCTTTCAAATGGAATGCCTTATATACGTTGCAGCACATAATACATATGCCGTTGGATTATGAAATCTATTTAGCTTTAACATTCTCTTACCAACGCAGTACAAAATCCTATTTATATCTGTAAGTATATATAAAATTATATGTATGTATGTCTAAATGTCCGGATAGCTTGGCTATCTGTCATCCCAGTGCGCGGAGATTCGCTGCTGGTAAGGTTAGGTTTTGTTGTAGCTTTCAAATCAACATTGTGTGCAATATGGATGCGTATAATGCGTTTACTCACACACACACACACATTCGGCACATAGAGCATATTTTACTGCAAACCGAAAGCGGCGAAATGGGTGTGGCTCGGTGTCCGGAGTGAAAGTGTGTAATATTGCGGAATATTCAGTTCACTTACTTCAATATCACTATTTCATATAACTACGTACATTTCGAAACGCATATGCATTGTATACTCCCGGAAGAGTGCGTGTGTGTGTGGCAATTACATGCATCCAAATCTATATTTACATTTCGGTTTACATTTTAAAACCGTTGTGGTTTTGGCAACCAAACTCCGGCACACACACGCCTCTACATACCAGTATATTCAAATGTAGGTCTGTATGCTTGTATCCTTATCCTCACACAAACTCTCTATTCTAATGCTCAGTCTATTGTGTTTGACGTTATTAAAACCGATCTTGTCTGTTTGCTTACGCAAACATATTCATGTTTTAGTGCACTCATAACTTTTTCAATTTCAATACGCTTTCGTCGGACTATTCGAAAGTTTATCCCTTTTAACCACATACGTCCAATGTAATATGTTGCTTTTTCTACCACTCACTGGTCGATGCATAAATTGTGTTTAAGTTTCCGTTGCAACGCTGCATTTTATATTACAAAATAAAAAAAGGATTTTTCGATTTCAAAGTTGTAGTAGATGCAACATAGGCTAATACCTCTTTTAAAAGGTCTGAGCACAGAAATTAATCATTAGAAAGCAGATTCAGAAAATAGGGGGGATGCGGAAGCACTATAAATCTGAGACGTAGATCTTCAGTTCTTTCTTCTTCTTCAAATGGGGACCTCTTTGCGCTTAGATTCTAAGCATCTTCTTAGATTCGAACTCTTAGTCTATCCATTGTTATAATATATATTAAACTAAAGAGTTCAAAAGCCATCTCAGATTCCTTAATTTCCAACCGACTTATTATTTAAAAGATTAAATGTAAACCAGAAGTGGTTAAGTGGTTAAATGTGAAATTTTAGTAAGGATGATTATGGTGTAAGAATATATCCTTCAAAGAGACACTTTTTTGAATCTTTAGTTCCAACAGCTTCAACAAACTTGAGAAGTTCAGTTTCAGAAAGTATTTTCTTCCTGAATATCTAGTCAATTGTACATATCCATAGATCTAATAAAATTGTTAAAGCTGAGCAACTCCATTGAAAGCTGTATTTGATATTAAGGTTTGAAGGACAAAGCGTCAAAGCAATCTATTTGTTATCCAGCATCTTAAAACTTTACACTTTTTTAGAATATGCTTCTCAACTTTCTTAACTCTCATCAAATCTCCGTTAAGCTAGTTAAACAATCACATCCTCTAATTTCCAATTACACCCATCAAAATTTCAAAACACTCTTCGGATTCTGAAGGTCAACAGTTCCTCGAAAAGATTCGTCGTTGGAGTGATCTGCAGTACTCGGCCGCTGTGACACGTCATAACATGCTCAGCTTACATATATCTTACCTGAAATATATCTGACGAAGTTCTAACACTTCAGCAGCTTTTTCTAAAATAAATTGAGGAATATTTTGCACTGCCAACATAACAAAAGTCCGACCTACAATTTTGTGCTTATTTAATAAAACACTGTTGTAGATATCAGAAGGCAAAGTTTTTATTGTTGATTTAGCCTTTAAATTCACGAGAACATCAACCAGAACAACCTCTTTTCCAGGTATTCTTAATAAATTCCCTTCCTGCAAAACTCACATGAGATTTAATTAGTTCATTCGTATTAAAGCGTGTATTTCCAGCACAAAGCAACAACAATAAAGTGCAGCAGTAGAGATTGGCCTTCACTCGAAGGCAAAATGAGAATGAAACGAAAATATTTCTTTGAGTACAACACCAGAGGTGTGAAAGCAAAACTATGAATGGCAAGCAGTCGTAAGAACAAAAGCAAAGCGATAAGGGCCGCTGGATTATTGTTGTTTTACGTACAGTTATTTACATTTAGCTTTCTTGTTCTCTGCGAAGAACACCTTAAAAGTTTACCAGAGCAGCTCGACCGTAGGAAAGCCGTAAACAAAGAGTTCAGGCGTAACTCGAATGAAAACAATACAAAAGCAGAGGCTGAATTTTACAAATGCAGAGAAAATACTAAAAATAAAGCCAACTCTCCGAATATAAACAACAACAAAAACAAAGAATTTATGCAGCCAAGTTATTATGCTCGGTGCACCTCTGACGAATTTTCATTACAAATAAGCGCTCATAAATAGTGCACGCAACGACAACAACAACAACAGCAATTGATTACAACCGGAGGTGAATGCAGAGGCTCACGCAGCAATGCTTGAATGCAACACCGTGCTATGGGCAACAACACACCCAACAAAGCCATGAAATAACAATGGCGCTAATAATAATTCTCACAACTGCAACAATAACAATGGCAAGAGGGTGGCATTAAAAGCTTGGAAGGCGCAACAACACAAGGTGCTTGCTGACCGTGCAAGAATGAAATAGCAACAAAAACAATTAGCTTAAATTGCAGCAACACGATTAATGAGCGGCACCACGCAACACCGTTATGGAGGTAATGGAGCGAAAGCAATATGTGTGAGTAAGGGAGAATTAAAAAAAATCACTTGGCCGAATGCGCAAATTTTTGCGAACCAATTAGCAACACTCCCGTACTACTGACCTTAACAGGGTCTGGGCGCAGTGTACCGTATTCAGAAAACGAAATTTATGAATAAATACCTAATTTAAGGTACAGCTAGATATACATATGACTGCGATATTGCATCGCCATTTGTAGGTAATGAGCAATAAAAAACAAGTTAGGCTAAGTTCAGGTTTATTTATTTAATTTTATCAAAATAAAATAAAATTTGACCCACATATTCGTCATATAATTGGTATAAAATCCATTGAAATTTGGCAACCCTAATAAAGGTATATGGAAGTTAGGTGAAGTTATGGCCCGATTTCACGTATTTTAGACACGGTGACATATTATTAAAAGAAAGATATTCCCTTTGAATTTCTGCGAAATATTTGAGAGACTTATCTATATTTTCGGTATAACATTTGTTAGATTTAAAATTTTGTATACCAATTTGAGTGCAGCTCTTTCGTACCTTCTTTATAATGAACTCTAAGGTTTGGGAGGAGGGTGTGGTAATAATCCGATTTCCTCCATTTTTGGACTTTATAAGGTAGTACCTAAAATAAACGACTTTAGAAAGTTTGGTTGATATAGCATAAGTAGGTTACGCGATATGTACAAAAAACTTAGTCGGGGCCACGCCCACTTCTCCAAAAAAATTACAGCCAAATATGCCGATTCTTTGTGCGATCCTTTGTACCAAATTTTACTATTTTCACATTCATAGCTATATTTATGGCTTAGTTATGGCACTTTATGTGTTTTTCGCCATTTTGTGGGCGTGGCAGTGGTCCGATTTTGCCATTTCGAAAGCAACCTTCCTATGGTGTCAAGAAACACGTGTACCAAGTTTCATCAAGATACCATATATTCCATATATTCCGGTTAAAGTCCACCAGAATAGCGAAAATCATTATTTATCCTACATGGAAGCAGGTGTCCTCGGATCGAATCACCAGATCGATCATGTTGTGATAGATGGACGACATGTCTCCAGTGTTTTTGATGTGCGTACGCTTCGTGGTCCCAACATCGACTCGGACCACTATCTTGTAGCAGCAAATATACGCACCCGCCTCTGTGGAGAAAAGCGCACGCGTCAACAAACACAAGGAAGGTTCGACATCGAGAAGCTGCAATCACAACCGACAGCCGAACGATTTTCTACTCGACTTGCACTCCTGCTCCCTGAGAGCACTCATCAGCATCTCGCTATAAGGGAGCTGTGGGACGGCATAGCAAACCCCTTACGTACAGCTGCAACCGAAACCATTGGTTTTCGGAAAAGTCAAAAAAACAGGTGGTATGATGAGGATTGTCGTCTCGCAGTGGAGAGAAAACAGACTGCCTACCTCGCAATGTTGCGATCGACCGCAACACGAGCGGGATGGGAAAGATACCGAGAGCTGAAGAGGGAAGCGAGACGCATTTGCAGACAAAAAAGAAAGAGGCCGAAACGCGTAAGTATGAAAAGCTTGACAAGCTGAGTAATGTTCGAAAGGGGTAATGTTCGAAAATTTTACGAAAAGATCCGGCGACTAACTGAAGGTTTCAAGACCGGAGCACACTCCTGTAGGACCCCCAGAGGTGATCTAGTTATTGATGACCAGAGTATACTGAGTTTATGGAGGGAACACTTCTCCAGCCTGCTGAAAGGCAGTAAAAGTACAACACCAGGAGATGGCGAACCCGATTCCCCAATCGACGACGATGGAACAGATGTTCCATTGCCCGACCGTGAAGAAATTCGAATAGCAATTACCCGCTTGAAGGACAATAAGGCGGCGGAGACCGATGGATTAGCGGCCGAGCTATTCAAATACGGCGGCGAAGAGCTGATAAGGTGCTTGCATCAGCTTCTTTGCAGAATATGGTCGGAAGAAAGCATGACTGACGATTGGAATCTCAGTGTACTCTGCCCAATACACAAAAAGGGAGACCCCACAATTTGCGCCAATCACCGTGGGATAAGCCTCCTCAACATCGCGTATAAGGTTCTGTCGAGCGTATTGTGTGAAAGACTAAAGCCCACCGTCAACAAACTGATTGGACCTTATCAGTGTGGCTTTAGACCTGGAAAATCAACAACAGACCAGATATTCACCATGTGCCAAATTTTGGAGAAGACCCGTAAAAATAGGATCGACAAACACCATCTCTTTGTCGACTTTAAAGCTGCTTTAGACAGCATGAAAAGGAGCTGCCTTTATGCCGCGATGTCTGAATTTGGTATCCCCGCAAAACTAATACGGCTGTGTAAGCTGACGTTGAGCAACACCAAAAGCTCCGTCAGGATCGGGAAGGACCTCTCCGAGCCGTTCGATACCAGACGAGGTTTCAGACAAGGTGACTCACTCTCGTGTGATTTCTTTAACCTGATGCTGGAGAAAATAATACGAGCTGCAGAGCTAAATAGAGAAGGTACAATCTTCTATAAGAGTGTACAGCTACTGGCGTATGCCGATGATATCGATATCATAGAAAACAACATCCGCGGCGTTAGTTCTGCTTTTTCCAGACTGGATAAGGAAGCGAAGCGTATGGGTCTGGTGGTGAACGAGGTCAAGACTAAATATCTCCCGTCGTCAAACAAACAGTCAGCGCATTCGGGTGTTGGCTCCCACGTCACTGTTGACAGTCATAACTTTGAAGTTGTAGATACTTTTGTCTATCTGGGAATCAGCATTAACAGCAATAACAATGTCAGCCTGGAAATCCAACGCAGAATCTCTCTTGCCAACAGGTGCTACTTTGACTGAGTAGGCAATTGAAAAGTAAAGTCCTCTCTCGATGAACAAAAACCAAACTGTACAAGTCCCTCATCATTCCCGTCGTGATTTTTGGTGCAGAAGCGTGGACGATGTCAACATCCGATAAGGCGATACTGGGAGTTTCCGAGAGAAAGGTTTTGCGGAAGATTTATGGTCCCTTAAACATTGGCAACGGCGAATACCGCAGACGATGGAACGATGAGCTGTATGTGTTATTCGACGACATAAACATAGTCCAGCGAATAAAAAAACAGCGGCTACGCTGGCTATGTCATGTTGTTCGAATGGATGAAAGTGCTCCAGCTCTGAAAGTATTCGATGCAGTACCCGCTGGTGGAAGCCGAGGAAGAGGGAGACCTCCACTCCAATGGAAGGACCAGGTGGAGAGGGACCAAACTGTCAGAAGGAGGGATACGTAGCGCGCTGTTTTGGACTCGGCTATAAGCGGTGTCTACGCCAGTCAAGAAGAAGAGGAAGTAGGTGTGATTCCTAGACTGTTTTCACTAATTTTCGTCACCAAGATAAGATGGATATAATGTAATCCAAGATTATACGGTCACTTCATTTTGTTAAGATATCTCACATATTAAACGATATATACGGTATAAGGTCCACAGGAACTTTGAAAATGAGTATATGTGGTATATGAGGCTGGAGGAAGTATTGACCAGATTTTCTTCATCTTCGGCACAGAGACACAGGAAAAAGGAATGCTTCGCAGGTTGTTACAATGTTGAGCTCAGAACCTGCAACAGCTTCAAAAATTATTAAAAGTTTAAATGAAGACACAAAAACCCCTTTCCCTTACACTCCTGAGGAAGCTTTAGTTCTCTTTTTAGAGGGAGGCTGCACAAAAAGCTTTTAAAAATTTATGCAATATGGTGCAAAAGAGCGAAACTGCAATATTTATCCGAGCCCCCATGCCCCCATTGACTCACAAAATTTTAATACATGGCGCAGGTTTATTGAAAATGTTTCGTTACCAATAGGAATGATCTTAGAAGAGGCGCTTGAAGCAAGAACCAAAGCTTTACGTAATTATAGACTGAACCACACTCGGAAAACCTCGAGACTCCACACTATGAAAGACTTAACGCACGCTCTATTGGTTTCGCTGGACCCTCTCATAACATCAAAATGTAAGGATAAAACACAACCATGTAGATGATGGAAGTTACCAGACTGAAAGCTCTTACTTGGAATAATTTATGAAGTATTTTTGAATAGCTCAAGAAATGTGAAGAAGGAAAATTTTATAAAATGTTTGTTTATGTTGTAAAACAAACGAAGAATTACACAAAACAATTTTTACTTTCTTATATTTTTCATAAATATAAAAAAAACTATCGAAATTAATATTAGAAAAGTTCTTATAATAAAAAATCATATAAGAAAAGTTAATAATACATGCATATATGTATGTCCATACAGACGATGATTGAAGTAAACAGAAATAAATGTGTAATATTCGGGATATCTTGGCAAATATCGACTCACATATTCCTATTGCACGAAACAAATAGGCTGCAACTCAACTGGATAGAAACAGACCATAATCAGAACCAGGTTTAGAACAAGTCATAACCACAATTTTGGAATACTGAGTCGGACCAATGTATCCACACATACCACATACCCATAAAACATTTATAGGCCATCAGCAAAACTGAAACTGAACGATCAACGAATTACGGCAATTACGGACAGGACTATTTATATGGTATGTGTAACCCGTATCAAGGTATAAGAATTAAATAAGATTTTTTAATATGAATTAAAGAAGCAGTGGAAACAGTCGTAGATGTAACACGATTTATATCAAACGCAAGCTGTAAAAACGTAAATTTGGGCATATTGAGATTATATGAATGCCTTGTTAAGAGTGTGTTTGTTTACATGTAGTTTTCAAAAAGAAATAAAACGCATTTTATTTTTTTAATTTTATGACCAATAATTTAGCTTTATTATAAAGATAAGGAATTGCTACTATGTTCTAAAAATTGTTTCGGGCAATTGACCGACTGACTCTAATAAACTCCAGCCCAGAGCCCAATTTTTGATCTCTTTTTGCAACAATTGGAGCCGAATGTCAACAATAAATGTTGTTCTGAATTAAGTCAGTAAGTTCGGAGATAATTTCACTCTTTGTAACTTTAAATAATCACTTTGTATAAGTGTTGGGAGTTATTATGCCCCGATTTGCACACCTTAGTATAAGGTCACAATATCAACAAGAGATCAGAACAGTGTCTGTGCACATTTGGCAAAAGGTCAAATACTTCTTCGAAAGAAGAACGCATAGGTGAAAAGCATTCGGGCTATAATAAAATGTGGATCCGATGGACGTAATTTGTGTTATTTTATAATTGATAAATCATTTTGTAATGATTGGGGAAATTCTCACAACATACTGAAATTTTATAACCAAACAGCTCCTGATTCTAAATAAGATTTTCAACAGAAAACTTCAAAACAAATTAATTTACATTTTTCCTCTATGAATGATATTCTATTTTTCTTACAAAATAGTTGCCGTTAGCCTTAGTTAAATAACAACAGCAATGCAATTTACTTGGAAAAATATTTATGAAAATTTTAAAATCATTCACTGAATGCTCTTGCCCAGAATTTCATTTCGGTTAGTTATTTTTTCGTAAGAAAATGCGGAATTCATAACAAAATTACTTGTTTTTAAGTATTCGAAAAATTTGCTTTCACGCAATCATTCGAAATGACTCAGCAGAAAGCATATTTCAGAATTTCATTGGTAAAGACAGCTGCCTTCTTCTCTCATTGCTGCAGTTGAAAGCACACGTAACCACACATTGTTCAACGGAAAATGACATTATTTCATTGGAAACATATTTTATTAAGTCGTACGAACTTTCGTAAATATGTGAGAAAACCGTAAGCACACACAGTTATTTTGTGATTTATTCGAATATTGAACTTATCGGTGCTGCAAAATGTTAAGAAATGGAAAATAACGGAGAAAACTTTTAAATTTCATACGCAATTTTAGCACATTCAGAAAAAATGCAGTTGTGAGCTATGAACAACGGTATTTATTGTTGTTGTAGAAGGAAATTCGCAAATTCCATAAAATTTACATTTCTTCAATGCAAACATATGTATGTGTGTGCTTTCGAGCAATAAAAGCTTTGGCAGACAATAGTTTTGTTAGATCTTTTATTTGGAATTTAAACAAAGGATAAGCATGCAGAAATCAAATAGCAGAGTAAACGAATAGCACTGTTATATTATTCTTCTCTTGGAGGTGTTTTGAAGAATTTCTATGTAACTATTTTTTAATCAAATAACCAGTGATACCTAAGCTGATGCACTGAATTGCGCATTTTTTCAAATCTTTAGATTTGCTCTTTCGCGTCCAACGGTTTATGGTAGGTGCAACATTGTCCAAGTAACCAATCTGTCCTCTATCATAGGTTAAACTTGGCCAACTTTAATGGAATCACTACCATGTAACTTATCGGATTTCGTAGACTTCGTGGTACGTAATATAATGAGCAAACCAAACAGGCACTTCCAATGAGAGTCTTCGAAAACAAATATATCGTTTAAGGATATCTAATAGGTTAGGTAAGATGCTCCAATTATACTATTAAAAATGGACGGCAACAAGATTCTTGAGCAGCTTCTCATTACATGACAAGTCATGGAATTAAACTCGCTCCACATAGCTAAATAAAAACAAGTAAGGAAGGGCTAAGTAATATAACACACAATTTGACCCATTCGTCATATTTATGGTATAAAGTCCATTGAAAGTTGGAAACACTAATATTAGACATATAATTAGATAAAAAATATTCCCTACAATTTTCTTCAAAATATCTGAGAAACTTATCTATATTTTCGGTAAAATAATGATTAGAATCTTTGAGGTACTCATGTTCGATATATAGGGCCTTGAAAACCTATGGTCCGATTTTGACAATTTTTAGAAAGGGACTGCCACACTATAAATACGGTATTTATGCCAAGTTCTGTTCCGATATCTTCACTAGTGCTTACTTTTGTAAAGTTAACTATTCAGCTCGACTTCAAAGTTCCGGTATATAAGAAGTAGGCCAAGGAAAATAGCACACAACAAATTTCGTTGATATTGATACCATAAGTGGGCGGAGCCAGACCCATTTAAATTTTTTATACCAATTTAGATGATGCCCTTCTGTATCTTCTTTATAGTGAAATTTAACGTTCCTGGTGTTTTCCCTTACTGAATTAAAGCATTTTTAGTAGTTTTCAACATAACCTTTGTATGGGAGGTGGGCGTGGTTATAATTCGATTTCCTCCATTTTTGGACTGTATAAGGAAATGCCTGAAACGACTCCTGAAAGTTTCGTTAATTTAGCTTTAGTAGTTTACGAGATATGTGCAAAAACTTAGTAGGGGGCGGGGCCACGCCCAAATTCCCCAAAACGAATTACATCAAAATATGCCCCTTCATAGTGCGATCCTTTGTACCACATTTTATTTCCATAGGTTTATTTATGGCTTAGTTAGGGCACTTTATGAGATTTCGGTTTTCGCCATTTTGTGGGCGTGGCAGTGGTCCGATTTTTCCATCCATTTTCGAAAGCAACCTTCCTATGGTGCCAAGAAACAAGTGTGCCAAGTTTTATCAAGATATCTTAATTTTTACTCAAGTTACAGCTTGCACAGACGGACGGACGGACGGACAGACAGACATCCGGATTTGAACTCCACTCTTCACCCATATATATATTTTGGTATATATAACCCTATATCTAACTCGTTTAGTTTTGGGTGTTACAAATAACCGTTACGTGAACAAAACTATAATACTCTCTTAGCGACTTTGTTACTTTACTAAACAAAATTAATTTACAACAATTCTCTCTCCCACTCGTCCTATACCTAAATTCTTAGCAATACCATCGAGGAACAGAGCTAAGTTACTCATATATAATGTAGCACAGAAAACTTTTCCAACTCACCTAAACATACAGAAAAAACCTGTAAGTTGCAATATTTTCAGAATGGATAAAGAATCAATTCACTAAACATGTTCTTGAAGAAAACACTACAGTGCACGCTTGAAAACGTGAACGCTCTAAAACATGAACACCCAGACACGTGAACACCTTTTTTTGTGCATTGACTATTCTAAAACGTGAACAAAGCAAGAATGAACATGGACAAATATCGTTTACATTTTTCTCTAATAACTAATTGCGATTATTTTAAGTCGCAAGTTTGGATTTGCATGAAGCGTTTCATCTTAGATTTCGGACGTAAAAATGAGTTCTAAGAAATCTGGTTGCTTGACGTTAAAAGAAAAAACGGAAATTCTACTTCGAGTTATGGAAGGTAATTTATATGAAATTTGACTTCTATTGCCAATTCAAGAGTTGATGGAGAACTTAGATTTATAAAAGTTCGTGAAATGGAAGTTAAACTGTATATTTTTTCGTAACATTAAACAAGATTTAATTAAACTTTTTTTTTAGTAGAGACTAGAAACTGGGCGCTGCTGTAATAGGAATGACTCTTAGCACGTTGTAACCAGTCGATTTTAATGGTAGAGAGGTTAGGTTAGGTTTAGTGGTTGTCTGTCGACGCACCTAGACTTTTGAGAGCCCCATTGAGAAACCACCGGGAATCCCCTCACACTATTATGTCCTCTCTGAATCACTCTGTGGTGTTGATAAAGTTAAATAATTCACAAATTTTTATATGTGCAACTTTCGCGACATCGTCATGAAAACCGCGCTAAAGCAAATCGAAAATCAAGGTTATGCTGACCGTTTGCTTCGATATTTGTGGTGTTGTTCCTTCGGAATTCTTACCGGAGGACAAAAGCGTCAATAAATAATATTATCTTGGCGTTATGAAGCGTTTGAGAGAGAATGTTCGTCGCAAAAGACCAGATTTGTGGCGGAACAACAGTTGGATTTTACACCACGATAATGCACAAACCGATCATTTTGAACGAGTTTTTGAACAAAAATTCAACTAATATCATCGAACAACCACCATACTTTCCAGATATGGCTCCGTGTGACTTTTTCCTGTTTCCAAAACTCAAATTAATCAACTTCGTGGAACCCGTTTTGAGAGCATTGAAGACATCAAAAATAATTCGCAATGAGAACTGAAGGCCATCCCGGAGTATAGCTTTAAAAAGTGTTTCGATGATTGGATTGTTCGGTGGAAGAAGTGTATTGCCTCAAAAAGGGCCTATTTTGAAGGGGATATAATAAATTTAGATGACTGAAAAGCATGTCTATTACTCGTATTCTTCTACAGTAATAAGTGTAGGGTATCCACAGTCTGTTGGCGCACAAGACAGTGACCTGTTAAAACCCCTACTAAGGATCAAAAATCTTTATAGAATGTAAATACTTCTCAGAACAGTTGAGAAACTGGATGAGCCATCATTTCCGAACCATTATAATACATAAGATAATCTATTGCTTGGAGTCTGTCGGTTTGATTCATTATTACTGAAATTATTGACTAATTTTAGTTACAAAAAACTTGAATTGGTTCTCTACCGGATAGAACCGACTTTATAATGCTTGGTTGAAAACATAGCAGAGATGAAAACCAAATGTTTAGTCTCTTCAGATCCCCAGGAAATCAGAAACGATTTCCTTTGTGACATACTGGATGATAATAGCATAAACTACATTTCTTATTTCACAAGCAGTAAAAATATTTGGAATTGGTCCGCTTCCAAAATGGCTTGGTTCCAACAGTTGAAATGAATTTGCAACTTACATTCACGAACATATACATAACATACTTATATATACATTAGGGTGGCCCTTAGTTGTATGGAGGATAAAAAAAGTTTCTGGATTCTCGATCGCACCCCCTAGAAATATGCAAATAGCCCAAAAACTAGTATATACAAAGTTTTGGGTCAATCAAAAAAGGTTTAGAGGTTGCGCAAGGAGCTTGAAATCCTGAAAAATTAAGAATTTTTGCCATTTTTATGTCTCAGACTTCCATATTTCAAAGTCACATTATCCCTTACTGGTTTTCCATACCGTAATAAGATAATAAGAATAACATTAGAACCGTTATAACGGTATATCACGAGCATGCGACGCTTGAGAGTGCACCACATTGAATTTACTTTCATATTTGTATTTCTGTAACTCTATCATCAATCGACCGATTTTTAAGATTGTGGTAATTTTGGAAAGGTTATAAAATGCAGATCTTATTACGGTATGGAAACCAGATAGTGTGGCTATGAAATATGGAGACATAAAAATGGCAAAAATTCTTAATTTTTCAGGATTTCAAGCTCCTTGCGCAACCTCTAACCCTTTTTTGATTGACCCAAAACTTTGTATATACTAGTTTTTGGGCTATTCGCATATTTCTAGGGGGTGCGATCGAGAATCGGAATACTTTGGAAAATAAGGGCCACCCTAATATACATATGTAAATTCGTGTATACATGTATAAATATGTATATCACAAACTGGCCAGCTGCGTTGGCTTTTGTCAGAAGTGACTTTGGCAACAACACCCACTACAACCCAAGCATCAACTCTCAATTTCTGTAATTTCTCTGCAAATGTATTTTTATTCGTGCGTGTGTGTGTGTGTGTGTGTGCCAACATATTTGCATGAATTTGTGGTCATTTTTATCATCTGTTACCTTCACAATTGCTATCCGTTGAGTTTAACTCTAGATTGCAATTTTTGTGCTTTTTTGTTTTTGTGTTGTGCGCAACACCCCTTCGAATGCACGACCGGCATGTTATTAATTTCGTTTTTCAATTTGCTGGCTTGTGTTGCCATCTTTTTTTCAGCTTTTATTTTTTTTTTTTGTTTTTCGTTGAAAGCCATTGTTTTTATTGCCATTTTCGTGTTGCTATTGTTTTTGTTGTTGCCAGCTGTGTATAGTGTGGTGGTGTGATGTGATGTGGCTGCAGCTTGTTGTCTTTGCACATTAAGTGAATGCCCAAGCGTTGGCCACAAAACAGAAATCCGAACGTAAAAGCAACAACAAAACTACACACACACAACATGGTGTTGTGTTGTTGTTGGGAATAAAAATAAATGGAAGTCGGAATGAGCCAACGACAGCATGTACGAATTTCCGCTCATGTGTTGCATGCCACACAAATTTTCAATTACTCTCCGCCTTGGTCATCGACAGAGTCGGAGCGGTGGCTCGCCCACTTTGTTGCATGTCGCATGGCAGCACGGCAGCTGCTTGAGGTGGCCGGAAAAACCTTTCGGTTTCTAAAGTTTTGACTAACCCCAAGACTTTGTTACGCTCTCGTATAATTTTTGGCCAAATTGCAAATGCAGCCGTCCATCATCTGGTGCTGCAGCTTTCACTGCTTGGCAAGCGCTTTTAATATTCCATGCAATTTAGTTGCCCATGCGACGCTCTGCCTGTCCGTTCGTCCGTCCGCCCACCCACTTACTTATCTGCTGGAAATCACTTTTATTCTGTTTTCGGTTATTGAAGCTCTTTCTTGCCACTGCCTTTTTTTGGCACACATATGTACACTCGCACACAGACACAACAATATTGCATTATTCCGAGACTGCACTGCTTAACGGTAAGTATGTTGTTGGCGTTTTTGTTTTCGGTTGGCAGGTTTACGACTTGCATTTGCCCTGTGTGTGTTGTTGTTGTTGCTGTGATTGTTTGTTGCGGTTTGTTTAAATTGAAATTTGTGCCTGTTTACATTATTTGGCAGATTTCAAAGGATTGTCTAAAGACGCTTGCAGCGTGGTTACCATCAACGTATGACATACATGCACACAAACATACTCACAGTAAGATTGCGGCTGATCGCCTTAAAATGATTTGCAAAACATGTTGCCGCAGCAGCTTACTCGCTCTCTCTTCACTTCTTTCTTTTATGCTAAGCGCAGTTGCTGTTGATGTAGCTCTGGCAGCTTTCTTTATTTAACTTTCTTTTGTTTCCGCTTTATATTTGGGTTGCGCTCTTTTTTTGTTCGCTTTCTCCGTGCTCAGCTTCGTTACCAAATCATGTTACGTATACGTCACGTTGACCTCAATGCGGTGACATCCTTTCAGTTGCACTTCTAAGGTAAGTGTATGTGGGCGCACAACACACACCTGCATGCTGTGCAATCTGGTATGCAAATAGAATGAAAGTAGTAAATTCTTATATTATATGGAAGAAGAAGAAGTTGTCGCAAATGAAGCAATGCATTTGCCTTGTGGAAGTCTTGCGAATATGTGATATTCAACAGATTTGCATTTCATGCTCACTGCAGTCTTCAATCAATGGGTTTTGCATAACCAATGGCGACATACAAATAATGTTGTTTACTTGTGGGTTTTTTAAAAGCAGGATTAAATATTTGGTTTCCAATTATTTCTTCAATATTCATAAAATAATTGTGTATACAAAATTTTAATATGTCTTGCGAAGGAGTCTGTTAGCCGGTGCGTCCGTCTGTCCGAGGAAGCGATGGCTTGACAAACACTATTTCAAACACTACGGTACAGGGATAACTGATAGAGCAAGTGTGAATAGGTAATTTGTTGATTAGTGGACCTGGCTCAGTCTTCTACAATGTTTAAAGCACATATCAACCACACATACTGGTGACATTCGCCTCAAGTATTCATGACACAGAAATGAAGAAATCGAATAGCAACTAGGTCCACCTCCGATATTAATGTTATATGTATTAGAAACTATTAATAAATGAGAGACGCCAGAAGCATAAAATGGGCGTGGTGTTGCCTAGTTTTAGGCGAGATCCCAAAACTAAGTAATTATTGAGATCACTGATTAGGTTGGATCACTTTATTCCAAATTTGGTGCCTAAGATTTCTTTGTCATTCTTGTATTACAGCTTAGAAATAAGTTACAACGTTAAATTTTTATATGTCGTATTTGGGGACTACGATAGTTCATGAGCCGATTTCTTTAATTTCATTATAGGCACAAACTTACAGTATAATATATAAGAAAATATGCTGGGAGGATGGGATCATGTGTATAAGCTCACGTAAGTGAGGAAATTTTTTGATTGTCATTCACTTGGGAGTGGCCAAAAACGATTCTTCTCCACATAGTTCAAGCAGCTCACTACTTCCGGGTTTAGACCAAGTATCCTCAGGGTAGCCAACAAACAGCCTTTTGAAGGCGAGCTAAAGTGAGAAGGCGAACCCGCTTTTGCGGTTGTGCGTAGGGTTTGGGACCCACCGCATAAAAAACGAAATACCAATTAAAAACCGAGCTGCAGAGCTAAAATATAAAAGTACGTCGAAGTAGTCTGAAAAACACATACATATACATGATGAGGTCAAGCAGCTTTTTTTACAAACGAATGAGTTACCGGACGGCCGTATTTCCGAGAGCTCTGACTCGGATTTTTTTTGCGGAGTTATTAGGAATAGGGGTATTACTGAACCGATTTTATCTATTTTTTGAACAAGGTCACATTTTTATCAAGAAAATGAAATTTCTCTAACAAATTTTCTAGATTTTTTCGGTATAAAGATAGTCACAGTATAAAGATAGACAGCCACACACTCGTCGTCCTGATCATTTTTGTATATAAAATATAATATTATATCTATTTCAATTAGATGAAAAAAATTATTAAAAAACTACAGTTGCCTCCCTTCTATATATGCCAGATTAGGCAAAATTAGCAAATAATAATTGATTTTGTCCAACTATTTGCTTTGTCTGTTTTATTGCACATAAGCTAATTTTACTGCAAATTTATTCACTGCTACTCGCTTACTATTACACCATTATATCTATTAGAATCACGAGTATATCAGCATAAATGCATATATTTGCAATCAAAGTTTATTTCTTAAACATGCCACAGTCAAAGGTCACCACATCATAAGAAAGGGAGCAATTAATATAGTAGGGTGATCCTTGAACGTAGAAAACATATAATATAGGCAAGGTTTTAAGAATTATTTTTTTGGATGCACATGGAACTATTTTTACCGACTACATCGAACATGAGAAAATAATCAAAACTGCGCGTTGTAGAATCGAATGGATATCAAGATCAGAGTAGTAGTAGAACAAAGTAGAACTACGTCGATCAGGGTATTGCTGACAATAGAGACATTTTGATCAATGGGACCCTTTAGCGATCTGCAAACGGTACGAATATTTTTATATAAGATCAGAGGGTTAATGTTGTTTTTAAGAACCGCCCTAATATATATCCTTGCGCACACAGTGTCAGCCAATTAAACACCCGCCATTGTCTCGCAGCAAAAGTGGAGTGCATTCTCAGCACTTGAAGTGTGTTTGCCATTTTGTGCAGAGCTTCGCAGTCTTACAGAGCTGCTATTGACACTAAATGACATTTACCAGCTGATTTTATTGCTCTTTTACAGCAGCTGCACAGCCTTTCTTACACACACTTGGAACTACGCTCCATCTCCCCACCTCTCGCTCTGCTGCGGTGTTTGCTAATTATGCAGTCCATGGTAGTGCCGGCAGCAGAAGAAACTCTTCAATATGCCTGCTGCAAGCCTTTTAGTTGTTGCTGTTGTTGTACTTTCAACAACTATTCTTACTTCGTTTGCAAAATTCTTTTTTTCTGTGTGTGTTCTTGCTGTAAAACTCACTTTTGATATTGTACATCTTGCCGTTGTTGTTGTTGTTGTTGTTTTGTGCATTTTACTTTCACTGGTGCTTCGCTTGCTCTTATTGAATTTTTGCTACATTAGTTAATGAAAGTGACTCTTCGCTAAAGTAATTAACTTAATTGCAATGGATTAATTTATGCACGTTGCTCTAACGGCGTTGTTGGTGTTGTATGTACCGTTATTTTTATTGCTATTATTGCAGTCACATTTTCCTCAGCCGTTGTGTTGCGTTGCGTATTGTTGGCGGCAGCATTCGCATAAAAGCGTCGCACCAAATTGGATTTTAATTAAGTAAGTTGAAGGCAGCGAGCGGAAAAAAGTAAAGTAAAATACTGAAGAGCAAAGAAAGAATGAAGGCAAAAGGCAGAAAAGGAGCGAATTGTTCTTGTGAGTAGTAGTATTCTGTTAGCTATCGCCTTGCCTGATTACGTGCTTGCATGAATGACGCAATGAATAACGGAATGCGCGAAATACGAAGTGAATGAGGCAGCAGGCGAGTGTATTTAAGCACATTTCGAGGAATTTGTGGCAATTGCAAAAACGGCCGACATTAAGTAACATGAATTCGATGAAATCATCAAAATGTTTATGAATAACCTTCAGTCGGCACAGCTAACTTCAAGTATTCGACGCACTTAAGAAGTGAGATCTCATCGTAATATGCCCGAGGATTCCATTGAAGTTCAGGAAACATGAAAAAGCAAAGCCGAAGGATTCTACAAGTTTTTAAACACTTCCAAACTGCATCTAAACATTTTCTCCTCCAATGTCCATCTTTCGCCAAACTCAGATTGAAAAATCTTAGGAAATTTGTAGAATTGATATTAGCCGACTCAAGCAGTTTGTAACCGATTCCAAGCGCTTTGCCGAATCATAAGGATATTTTTGATTCATTAGGAGTTTATTGGCATCAAAAAGGAGAGCGCTCAAAACTGTGCAAGTGAGATCTTCCTGCATATGCATAGATCTGCCAACTAACCTAACCTAACATTACTATAAGTAAACGCAACTTAACCACCACAACGGATCCAATATTATTTTTAAGGAAGCCGAAACCAATTATCTTGCCATTCCATTGTAGAGTCAGACTTCTTAATATTTCAAACGGTTGAATCCCGGAACTAATCATCAGTACTGTAGATTTGGTAAGAATAATATTTATGTATATATTATGAGCTTCTGTTTTACACTGAAAACAAAAAATGCTCTTTATAAAACTCTCGTCAAGATTGGATGGAAGCAAATAAATAAAGTTCTTATCGAGTATTTGGGAAATTATTCAACTTATTTCTCGAAGATAAGGGCTTGCTATATACATACAATATAGCCTCATGTGAAGAAAAGTTGAGACATAAAAGGTTCCCATTAAATTATTGACCTTCTGCAAGAAGCAATCTTCAATTAAATCCCATCAATTTATGCAGATCCGTTAAACTATCGACCACGATGTTTATCTTATAGGCAATGGATTATACCTTAATTTCTAAAACCGGTTAATTAAAATAAAGGTGTTATCTTTAATTTGAAAAACTGTGGCTGCGACTCAATGCAAATTTCTTATCTTAAAAAGGATGAAGCTCGAGAAACACAAATATCGTGCAATATCCTGACTTTAATCAAAATAAGGCTTCAAATACTATTCTGAAACTACTATCCTTGAACCGGCATATTCTCAAATAAAATTAGCGTCTTTCTGTAGTTCTGCAAGGAGCAACAAAAAACTCACAACTATCCAAAGTAATTTAGTGCCCAAAAGTTTACAAAATTGTTGCGAATACATTTTCGCTTTTATTTCGTGTTCATTGAGTATTTAAATTAATTTAATTGCAACAAGTTCTGCGAGGAGAAAAGAAAAATAAAATGAGACAGAATGGAAATAATGCCGAGCTGCAATTCGGCATTATTAACAAAAGTGCAGGCGAAAAAGTGCAATCCATTGCAAGACACTCATTGCCATTTCAGGCGTGCATTATGCAATCCCGCGCTAACCTTCCCGGTCACTATGGCCCTTCATACACGCCATTATTTTCGCTGAGCGCATTCTTAACTTCTTATACTCATACTCGTATGTATGTTGTGCAGTGTAGTTTGCAATTTCATGCCATTTGCCGTTCGCAATTTGTATGCCGTTTTAATTTCCTCGCTTTTTCCGCTTAGCAGCCACATTCCAATCCAATTTGCCACAATTCATCTCTGCACGTTTGCCACTGCCGCTGCCGCCATTCACGTCCGCTCTCGCACTGATTTTGCCTACAAATTTATTTATTTTACAAGCAGCATTAATTTGTATGGCTGGCTTGGCAGGCAGCCGACAGCGGGCAGCAGACAGCGCGGAGGGGACCGCAGCGGCGGCGCTGTGATTATTACTCTTGGCTGGGTAATTAATTTTAAGTATATTTCTTGCCCAGCTTTTGAATCTGTTCACCAACTGTGCGGCTTGTTAGTCGGCCAATGAGCGCGAGCGCGTTTTGTTCGTGGCATTTCAAGGGTCCGCCAATTTCATTTAATTATTTCTGCTGCTGTTTTGTTAAAGTGAACAACGAACTGGTGTGCATTCATAATTGTGCCAAATGACGTAGGCGTAAGATGTCGCTGTGTGTAAGAGAATTGCTGAGTCGATAAATCAATCAATTATTCTGAATGGAAATATATAATGAGCATATTGGAGCAGGACAAAGTCTTTGGAAGATTTTGTTTTCATTTTTTAAGAATTCTTTTAGTTCAACCGAAATTGGGAAAAATATCAGAAGAATTTTAAATAAAAGAATACTACAATTAACAAAATTAACATTTTATGGAAATGTTTCTGTTTCTTTTGATTCATAAAGTCTCAAAAAGTTGACAGATAACTAATAAAGCAAAGTTCATTTAATAAAAGACTCGACGTGGGATGAATGCACCTTCAAGTCCCCAACTATGCTAAAATACTACATACCACTCGAAACTATTGAAAAATGTGATCTGTTTTTGATATGAAAAGTTTTCAAGCTACTAGCTAGTTAGTTTGAGGTTAGCTATCGAAACAAAAATTGCCCCCGGGTCCATATAGATGCTTCTAAATGGGTAAAATATACTACCTTTCCCAAAAAAAATATTTCAAAGTAATGATATAGAT
Source organism: Zeugodacus tau (assembly GCA_031772095.1). Lineage (NCBI taxonomy): Eukaryota > Metazoa > Arthropoda > Insecta > Diptera > Tephritidae > Zeugodacus > Zeugodacus tau. The sequence continues at coordinate 31,918,966 of CM062652.1, forward strand.
AATGTCAACAAAAAAACTGTATAACTGCTGAGCCTCCTGAAGTAACAACAGCTTCCTAGGAACTGTCTATACCACATTATACATCCATCTTACATACCACCCTTGCTCCCAAATCAGATGCAGAAACACACAATACTTTAACTAAATATGAGACCACACACATCTTCAATATCAACCACTTCAGAGCATCCAACACAAGTTAGCCTACTCGTAATATGTGAATGAATAATGCCAAGCCATATCCTTACACCTTCGATGTCAACACCAGATTTTGAGGAATAATAGTAGTAGTGGTATTGCCATTGTGTTACTATAAAATAGGTTGCGCAACGTGTGATATAATTATATGCGAAAAATGACAACAAAACAGATACCTTAAGACCTGCAAACATGGTATAAAATAATTCCTTTGGCCTACACACAAACACCACCTTCAGTTAATCAAGGCAAACAATTAATTATGTGCCAAGCTCAGGTGTATAAATACAGTGACTTACAAAACATATCAAGATGGAAACCAGGATACATTAAGAGATCGAGAGTATTGTATGGATATATTTCTTATAATTTCGAATAAAATTGTTAAAATACGAAATTGAAGGGTCGAAAAAGTATGTACATATATAAATTTCAGTAATTTTTGGAAAAGAGTTGCCAGCACTATGAAATATGTGCTAATTCATGTTTCGAAATCATTGTTAATGCTAGAGTTGTTTGTCAAATAGTAAATTAAACTAAAACTAAATCTCATTATATTGAGAATTGGTGTACTAAGTCATGAATTTTACTCAATAGTAGGTGGCATAGATCAATTTATGACATACCTCCTTATAATACAATATGTAGGTCCACTGAATATACCAATCGATAAACTAAACGTTTCTGAATAATATTTGGACAGTTATCGCACATTTACTTGATAGTTTCGAAAATCAGACCTATGTAAATTGGACTTGACGTAAAGGCCAAGAAACATGAGAAAGATTCCATAAAGATTTTTTAATTTCCACACAAGTTATCCTATAATTTTGATATACACTCCATATATATTCCGATTTATTTCAAGTATTACAAATAACGTATTGAGGAACCATATAGGTCCAGAAAATCCAAAAACTGATACGTCGACTTTGAATTAGGGCCTCTAACGTAGACCATTTTTTTCGAACTTTAATTAATATATGTACATATTCTTCTATTGATAAATAAAGTTCTTTGAATTGAATTCATGACTCACTGTATGAGTATTTAAATAAACATACGCATTTCGAGAATACACAACAACATTCCAATGTTCAGGCTAAGAGACTAGCCAACAAGAAAAGCATATGAATAAATGAATGTATGTTTCTTATATATCTAAGTATGTATGAGTATAGTAAAATAATTTAAACAAGTAAGGAAGGCCTAAGTTCAATTTATTTATTTAACTTTATTTATATTATATAATGCACAATTTGACCCACATATTCGTCATATATATTGTATAAAGTCCATTGAAAGTTGGAAACCATAATATTAGGTTAGAAGCACCGAGGTCCTCATGTTCGATACATGGGGCCTTGAAAACCTATGGTCCGATTTCGGCGATTTTTAGAAATGGGCTGCCACACTATAAATTCAGTATTTGTGCAAAGTTTTGCACTGATATCTTCACTAGTGCTTACTATATATATTGTAATGTAAACGATTCAGATCATCTTCTAAGTTCTGTTATATAGGAAGTAGACGTGGTTGTAAAGCGATTTGGCAATTTTCACAACATATTATTGGGAGGTAAGGAAACTATTACAAACCAAGTTTCATTGAAATCGGTCGAGTAGTTCCTGAGATATGGTTTTTGACCCATAAGTGGGCGACGCCACGCCCATTTTGTAAAAAAATCTGAGTGCAGCTTCCATCTGCCATTTCTTATGTGAAATTTAGTGTTTCTGGCGTTTTTCGTTAGTGAGTTAACTCACTTTCAGTAATTTTCAACCTAACCTTTGTATGGGATGTGGGCGTGGTTATTAACCGATTTCTTTCATTTTTGGACTGTATTAAGAAGTGGCTAAAAAAAACGACTGCAGAAAGTTTGGTTTATATAGCTTCATTGGTTTGCGAGATATATATAAATAACCGATTTGGGGGCGGGACCACGCCCACTTCCCCAAAACAATTACATCCAAATATGCCCCTTCCTGGTACGATCCTTTATTCCAAATTTTACTATTATAACTTTATTTATGGCTTAGTTATGACACTTTATGTGTTTTTGGTTTTTGCCATTTTGTGGGCGTGGCAGTGGACCGATTTTGCCCATTTTCGAAAGCAACCCTCTCACGGTCCCAAGGAACATGTGTTCCAAGTTTCATTAAAATATCTCAATTTTTACTCAAGTTACAGCTTGCACGGACGGACGGACGGACAGACGGACAGACGGACAGACGGACGGACAGACATCCGGATTTCAACTCCACTCGTCATCCTGATCATTTATATATATATAACCCCATATCTAACTCTTTTATTTCTTGGTGACACAAACAACCGTTATGTGAACAAAACTATGATACTCTGTGCAACAGGTTGCGAGAGTATAAAAAGTATTTACTTCTAAAAAGAAATAAATCTAAATGGAGAGACATCTATGCATCAACAAGGAAATATGGATGGATTAGAGAAAAAATAATAAAAATACATTTCTTGTAAGCTCTATATGATAATAATATATGAAAATTTATATTATATGCAGACTTCGTATGCACAGAACTTACTCATAAATATGTATTCATAACGGTTGTAAAAGCGTTGTAACAGCAATTGCGTGTTAAAATGTCACTTCGGACGCGTTTCAGGTGTTAAGATGCATGTAGCAAGCCTTCATTTATTTCGTTCCATTACTATTATGTATTTAAATATATGTAATTGCCTGTTTTTGCCGCTATGAACAATTTGTTAAGTTAATTTTATAACAATGGGGTAGTTTTAAGTCATTTTAATGTGTATGTGACTACCAACTTTATGTAAAGTGAACAATGATTGAAAAGTATGGAAGATAATACCAACATGGTCAAATTTATGCTGACGATTGTAAAATTTACCATATTTCCTTTAGACCATCTTAGCATTTTCAAACGTAAGGGCCTATATATAAATAGCTTTTAAATCCCCACTAAATAAACCTTACAACATACTTAAGATCAGCAGCACCATAAAACTTTTGGAGAAGCTGTAATATATTCGTGGTTGTATCAATATAAAAAATAGTACGAGTTTACGAAAATTTTTCGAAAGATTCCAACAGAGTCTCTTGAAACCTCGAGTTGACTGAATATAAGAAATCTAGGTGCACCAATATGTAGTTGTACGATGAATCCACGGACAAAACTATCATAAAGAAAAAGATTGAGGTTAGGTTATGTTAAAAGGTAGATCCACTCAGATCAACTATGATAGCGCCGAGATGAACCTTGTTAAGAGAAATCAGTTCGAAAGACCGAATGATACAAATGTATCATTTCGATGTCAATGTTACTGGACTTGAGCTTGTCCGCTTTGCAATTTTCAACGATTCCGTGGTGACCGTGTAGCCTCACAAGTCAGATAGTAATGTAGCTTGCATCTATTAATAAAGAGGACAGACACTCATTAACTAGTCTAGAGCGTTCTGTCATCGATTTAAATACCAGTATTGGGAGGAAACCAAAGGAGATAAATCAGTTGTGTTTGTGACTTTGGGTCAGATACACCAGCATAAAGGTTCTTCGAAAGCGATTAGAAGATTAAAAATCAAACTCTTCGGTCCAATGATGGCTTTCCATTCACCAAAGCTATGGAAAAGAGAATATAATAGACCATAGGTCATATCCAATCTTACCCGAACACTCATACCAACAGCGTTTCATATCTTTCAGAATCGTAATTTATGAAGCAACGGATTTCCAAGCCCTAAAATTTGATTGAAAGGTTTTTAATTCATTCCATAGCGGCCTCTCCGGGATTAAGCAAATGTTAAAGTCATGTCTCTTATGGATCTTCAGAGCAAATATGAACTTTCGGTCTTCTGAAAGTCAAGCATTTCGAACTAAAGTCAAGCCAAAGGAACACACTTCGATATTTTTCTATTGCCAAACTTCAGCATGAACTATCGTCAACCTACAAACCAGCAGCTATTTACTAAACTTGTGAATTGCCATTAGAGCGGCGTTTTGTGTCTGCGCCCATTTCTACACATGTCGATCACTGCCAGCTGCCACACGCTGCTCATTTGCAAAATCATACAGCAAATCATTTAGTTGCAGGCGCGCACATCAAGCAACCAGCAACCAGCAACTAAATGTCAAGCACTCATGCTAGAACTACTACTAAACACATACTTGTACACGACTTCAGCAATTGTGCGCACTTACCACAATCGCATGTGGAGGCTGGAGTGCATGGGTGGATGTGTATATCAAAATTCAAATGGACAAATGACGATGCTGCGTGCCACAGGCAGCGTTGCCGGGCCAAGCAATCAACGCATACTTGTCGCGCTCAAATGAAGCTAGCAAACAAGGCAGGTTGTTTATACGTACGTGAATGTGCATATATGTGTCTCTTGAGGTGTGTATGTGTGTGTGTGGAAGTGTTGGTAGTTCACTTACTTGTACAAATACTAATGGAAACGTAGCATAGCCGCCGGCGCTGCTTAACTACTGACCAGAGCAACAGCAGAGCACTGAACTGAATGCGTGACGAATGAGTTGAACTTTTGTGTAGACCATTTGCCATGTTACGTTATGTGTTATGTTAACGTAAATGAGAGTGACCATATGTGCATGTGTGGTATTGTTTGTGCTGTCCGAAATGCCAATAGCACGGCAGCTGTCAATGATGCTGTCGACCTACTGCTGTGCGCCAATCGAATGAGCTGTAGGAAGACAACCGATTTGTATATGTTCAACAACACACATGCACACACACGGAGATACCAATGTAATGTATTTGTTGCCCGCCACTGGGTTGTTGCTTTGCTACAAATAATACAAGTGACGTGGTTTCGTTGACAAAGGCGCTGGCGCTGGCTGGCGGAGGCAGCTGCTCTGATGACGGCAGTATATTTCGCAACAAAGACATTTAAGGCTGTTGGTGATACATTTATCACCAGCGTGTTGGCGTTGTGAATGCTAGCAGCGCCATTAACAAGCATTACACTCGGCTGCGAGCACTTCGGCCAACAACAGCAACAACAACAAAAACACGTCGAACAATAACCGCAATGTGACAACAACGATTGTAAGCGGACCGAGTAGCGCAATTGCAACATCAATTGTGTCGGCTATTATTGTTATTATTGTGCTATGCTTGAACAATTGCACACACGCACACACACATACACACATACATACACTGCATGCTTACAAGTGCTCGGCATTGACACTTATGTGACACTCTTGCTTCGGTAGTAAACTGCTGCTTGGCCTATCGGTGCTATTAAATTCTCCTAGATTTATTTGCCTAACAATGTTCACTGTTTCTGTGTGTGTGTGCTTGTGTATCCCGCAGCTAGTTACTCATGTAAATGGTGGGTATTTGTAGCGCAGCAGCATGTGGTTCAAAAGTTAATGTCATGCCACATCGAACAATTTGACACTATAGCAAAAGATAAATAAGTTGCTATTTGAAGAGTTGATGTGTGTCCTTTCTCTGGTGAAAGGACAAGTAAATATTCTAATTTATTTAAACGATACATAAATAATAGCGGGTCAATGGCATTGCATTTGTATAATTATATATATTTAATTACAAAATACTTCTATGTTAGGTGAGCTTTGGTAAGAAGGCTTTTCGGATACCGAGAAAGGTTGTAATAATAAAGTCAATGTGGTGAATTCGGAAGTCCATTGTTATCTTATAAGAACTTCCTTTAACAGTCTTGTAATGGAACTGAAAACTACCAATATACCAATGATACTTATTACTCCTTCAGTGCTGCGACTAATATTCCAGGAAGTATATTCAAAGGAATTATACCAACATTATACATATAATACAAACAAACGAAGTTCTAAGTTTGAGTTTAGGGTATAGAGAAGACGTGTGAAGCTTTATTGAATAACTACTAGAGAAATAACTACACATGTTCATAGTGTATGGTAATCAGGCGATAACGAAAAAACAGACAGATTGGCAGAGGCAAGAAAATCTCTAGATGAATCCTTAGCAGAGTTAACACCATGCCCGCTAGGAACGACCAAGAGAGAGCTTAATACACAATTTGAACAAATATGTCAGAATAATTGCACTGCAACGAAGCAGATATGGTCCAGATATGAAAAGGCAATATAAAAGACTTATTAAATACTAGAAAAGCTACTTAAATACGTGATTAAAAAATATTTATATGAAACAGAGAAGTGATCTGTTTTCATTTTCTTTTCGAAGGGTAAAAATGATATTCACCAGAATTTATTATTATTGTTCGAATGATTTCTGAGATTTGAATTCCGTAAAAAACTAGGCGTTGCCAAACTCAGAATATACCTTTATAACTGAATACATAATTTGATGGGTCTGGTAACACTATTTAAAAGTCTTTCAGTAATTTTAAATTGGAACAATTTAGTGGGATAAACGTGGTTACAACCCGTTTTTCTTCACACAGTACCATATAATATCCAACACATTTGCTAAAACTATAATAGTTTATGAGCTACGTTCTATAAACCGGACGGGACCACGTCTACTTCAAAAAATATTCAATTTGTAGCTTTATTTTTCCCTGAGTTAGATATGTTAAATTTACACAAGGTATTCAAGACTACTGAAGAAAACTCTTCTGATACTCACTTGCTACTTCACCAACCCACAAATGAGTACTTCTATTGTAGAGGTACATTAAAGTCTACATATCTCACAGAGCATATGTATATATTTGTTGTGAATTTACCCCTTCTACTAATGACATCCTAACGGCTTTGCAGCAAAATAGGTCAGCATTGGCGAATATAATTATAGGATTTGGAAAGCCGGTTAATTTATTGAGTACAATGTGTATCTACCATATTTGAATGTACCATTTATTGATGTACGTCTATATTCCATTATTTGCTCAGCATTTTGATCTCGATGCATTAGTGAAATGAGTGACCTAATTACTGCGCATGTAACCGTATCTTATGCAAGCAAATAAAGCCGAGTTGTTAGGGATAGTATTGTTAGATTTCAGTACACCAGTATAGTCAGTTACGGCAATATGAGTTAATTCAAAGATCTGGTTGATATCAACAAAATAATTATGAGAAATTCAAAAATATTTAATAAGATAACTCACATATATGTTTATTAATTAGTAAAATAAATTTATTTTTGCAGATTTAAAAAAATTATAATAAAACAAGTAAGGAAGGGCTAAGTTCGGGTGTAACCGAACATTTTATACTCTCGCAATTTATTGATGTAATTTTATAAAGATAGCACAATTCGACCCATATATTCGGTATAAAGTTCAATAGATTTACGAAAATCATCATAAATAGTATATGGGGACTGAGGCAATTCCTAAACCGATTTCACTCGTTTTCACCACCAAGATACAATGTATCGAAGACTATACGCTCACTTAATTTAATATTACTTATAATTAGGTATATGGGATCTGGGGGAAGTTATGATCCGATTTTTACCATTTCAGGTACAGAGATAAACTGTTATAAGAAAAAAATTCAGAGGGAATGAATTACATTAAAATATCTGAGGGTTTTACCTATATTTTCGGTGAAAAATTAACATTAGGCACTGAGTTCTTCATGTTCGATATCAGGGGTCTTGAAAAGTCATGGTCCGATTTTGACAATTTTTCCACAAGTGATGTCACAGCTCAAATACAGTATTTGTGTAAAGTTTTATTCCGCTAGCTTCATTGGTTCCTTATGAATACATTATAAAGTGAACGAATCAGATGGAATTCAAAATTGAGTTATATGGGAAGTAGACGTAGTTGTGAACCGATTTCGCCCGTACACCCGTGTCATCAGGGTGTCAAGAAAGTGTTATATACCGAATTTCATTGAAATCGGTCGAGTAGTTTCTGAGATATGGTTTTTGACCCATAAGTGGGCGACGCCACGCCCATTTTCCATTTTGTAAAAAAATCTCAGTGCAGCTTTCTTCTGCCATTTCTTATGTTAAATTTGGTGTTTCTGACGTTTTTCGTTAGTGAGTTAACCCACTTTTAGTAATTTTCAACCCAACCTTTGTATGGGAGGTGGTTATTATCCGATTTCTTTCATTTTTGGACTGTATAAGGAAATGGCTAAAATAAACGACTGCAGAAAGTTTGGCTTATATAGCTTTATTGGTTTGCGAGTTATATACAAAAAACCTATTTGGGGGCGGGGTCACGCCCACTTTTCCAAAAAAATTACATCCAAATGTGCCCCTCCCTAATGGGATCCTATGGAACCTCCTCAGGGTGCCAAGGAACATGTGTTCCAAATTTCATTAAGATATCTTAATTTTTACTCAAGTTATCGCTTGCACGGGCAGACGGACGGACAGACATCCGGATTTCAAATCCACTCGTCATCCTGATCATTTATGTATATATAACCCCATATCTAACTCTTATATTTCTTGGTGACACAAACAACCGTTATGTGAACAAAACTATGATACTCTGTGCAACAGGTTGCGAGAGTATAACAACAAAAATACTAACAATATTGATTCCATCAACAATTGGAAGTGAATATTTTTTGATGATTTCTATGAAAATTGTTTGCATTTCGAAATAAAATACTAATGTATAAGAACACTTAATTATAATTTAATTTAATTAGAAACACATTTTCGACAATTAATTAATTCACATTTCGCCACTTATCAAAAACCAAACAATTACTCGAAATAGTTAAATTCCTCAACGAAAGTGCATAAAAACGAGCAATACAAGCACCTAGCCATACTTTAACAATCACCACGAATAGTGTCATGCCAACGTATAATTTAGTTTTATCGCATTTATTTTACAACTGTGCAATAATTTTAATTGGACACAGTTGAATGCAAAATTTCCGTTTAAATGTGAAAAGTTTTTCACTCACATTAGTCGCATATTTTTGGTTATTCGCAAGTAAGTATATGAAAACTATGCTAAACGCCGTTGTTAGAGTTGCCAAAATGGCAGCAAAAAACGCCCAGCGAATACAAATGTCGAACTGTCAGCAACACAACACAATAAAGTGACAGTCATGCAAGAGTCAAGCAGCAAACTGTGAGCCACAATCACCGCAAATGTCAACGACTGCTCGCCAATGATACTGGCAGTGGTGAGACCTACACTCACGCGGTTATGCTCATTAGGGCGGGAGAACATTTTGGCATAAAACATTGCCTGTGAATATATAGGAAAATAAGAAAGACAAAAAGTTATCATATTTATTTTGATTATAATGAAACTCTCCAATGAACTATTTAAGGTATTTGCACTATATTGAATGCTGTAAAACTTTACAACAATTAAAAATCTGTAGAAAATATTGATATTTTCATATTCCTGTCACTATTTTATTACCACCAAAAAACATAGAAGTATTTTCTAGAAGTATTAAATTTCCTAGAGGGATAGCTGTCAAACCTATTGTCAAAATAAACTACTGTAGTTGACAATCATATTCAGAATAGAATTGACCAATGCGGCAAATTTTTGTTAAAAAATCGCCGAAATTTATTTCCTAAAGTCACAGTCTGAAAGATAAACCTACATGTTCATATCGTTTATTTATAAATCATAGCACATTTTTAGCTTGACGGTTTCGTACAATACGACGAATCCTTTCCTGACTCTCGGTCGCGTGAATCCATTATTTTTGGAAGAAAATTTTACTAACCGAATCATTTCGAGCAACGCGGCTGACCATTAATAACATAGACCATGCGATTAAACTTCATTAGACTATTTTTTATGGAGTACGACAAGTCAATGATATGTGCTGATAACCCACCTATAACTGATTACGTTGGTTAATACAATTTTAATTTTATTTTCCATTGGATCCATTATCTTTTCGATATATCTCAACAACTTACATTGGTCTTTTGGGCGTGTTTTTTATTTGAATGGCTGAGAGTGAAAATCTGACAATATGTGGTTATCTTTCAAATATATAGTTTCAATACTTTCTGCAATAACCACCTCTTTATCAAACTGAAGAGAAGAGGTGTTCCGTAGAAGAGACTACTTACGTCCAATAACAGAGATATTTCGTTGAATTATTAAATAAAACCAATAAACTTTCCATGGAATGGATTAATAATGGATCAATGAATTCCAAGAACATAAAAGAATATCCCAATGAATAAAGATATTGGTACCAATTAATTAATTAAAATTATAAATTCGAATGTGGAAGACCCGACTTAAAGCACCCACACACAAATAAGTATGTATATACTTAAAAAAACACTATAGCAAAAACCAACAATCACCGCCAAATAAACCTGAAATTTCCAACAAAAAGCAAATACTTGAAAAGGAGAGAAAGAGAAATAGAAGCGGCGATGGGTTTGTTAGTACATCAAGTAAAAGCTGAACAAAAACCGAGTATACTTATAAGCAAATATGATAGTCACACAGCGTAAATGCAACATTCGGGGAATTTGCTTGCATGTTTACATAAATACATACATACAAATAGAGTACATAGAAATACTGGTACATAGTGAAATCCGCTTTGTTGTTTGCCTGTGGCAGTGTTGTATGTGGGCGCAACTATGGAGTGTAATTGTGGAATTTAATATTTATGCACTTCCGGTGGCAACAGAAAAGTTTTCGCTTCCGCTTACGAATCCTGGACTCTTTGCTGTAGTATTTTTGACACCCCTCAAGGCTTCGCCAACTGTCGTCTCGCCTGCCCGTCGTAGCGGCTCCAGACGCTCACCGCTGTTAACATTGTCAACAGTGTAGCGCGCTTATCATCGCCGTATACATATATATACAGACATACTGTGAGTATGTATTTATGTATAACTCCAGGATTTTCACTTGTACCCCACCTCTCAAGGCTCAGCATTGACATACCACAAACCGCCAGTTCACCGTAAGAACCTTGCTCTTCAGCGCGCTTCTTTTTTCCCTCCTCCACCACATGCATTTTCTATGAAGCTGGCATTTCATTTTGTTTACTTTTGTTTGTGTTTGCGTGTTTAGTTATTTATTTGCTTCTCACTTTGCTTATTTGCTGTCAAGCTTACTTCATAATTGCTCTTGGTTACTACTGGAAATGAATTTATTACTGCAACGCGGCACAACAGCGCATTACTTTTGAAATTCCACATTTACTTAGGTATGTTTGTGTGTTGTGCTATCAACAAATGAGACAAACTTCATTTGGCCCAACAACTAGCAACCGCCGACACAACAATCGGCAACGACAAACAGTCCAACTCCAAACGTCACAACTGCTTCGCGGTTACTCGTAAAAGAACTAGTTAAAGGTAGGTCTCCCCCAATTCGTCTTCTTTCGCGGCTTCGCTTCGCCTACTCGACCACATTTCCAGTGTATTGTTGTTATTTGACAAATATTCCATACAGCTTTGCTTGCTTTGTGTTCACCATTTTGTTGATTTTGTAAGGTGTTTCGCGCTCGGGGAATCGCAAGCAGGCCGAGCGTTTGCCAGCGAAAAGTTTAAATTAACATTATCTATTCTTTATTTATATGCTTTGCAATTCCTTCCGGTATACAGTTGGAGTTTGTTTCTTCTCGGAATAATTGTGAGCGCAAATTTAAGTTCGGCGGTACCCTTTTTATTTTATTGCCAAAAGTTTGAATCATACTTTCAAATTTATGTTGTTATAACTTCCTAGTAAATATTTGGGCGGTATGAGGTTAATCCAAGTGGGAACTTTTTAGCATCCGATTTTTCACCTAAGAGTTCTTGGTAACGAGATATATATAAATTTGATATATCAAAGTGATCAGGTTGACCTGTTCCTTAGCGCTATGCGGAGTTTAGTATTGCAGATTTGCAAAATCAGATCATTATCCCTGTCAAAAAATATGATGGTTCGAAAAATGTTAAAAGACGTAATCAAAAATTGCTATAATTTGGTAAAGCAATAAATAAAGAAAATCATCATCATCTTAGTTTTTACAAATGATTTCTTCAATGGGTATATTATTATCTCACTAATGTAAAACACCAAGTGACATTTAGGTTTGTTAAATATGGAATTATTAGGGTCCATACTTTAGGGTTATATATTTTGGAGTATATCTCCGTGGTATGGAACCCAAGTTACCAAAACCATTACGATAAGTTAAACGCCAATTGCAATTGCATTGGAATTCCAGGTTAAATCTTT